>OZ038317.1:13707544-13756347 GCA_964035775.1 Osedax frankpressi | reverse complement strand
ACTTAGTTCATTGTATGTTATAATTGATTACGATATATAGTTTTCATAGTTTCTCTATAAATAATTCATACAAATATGCCTAATATAACATAGATAAAAATGACACGAATAATAATGATAGTAATTGATTATTTTAGAGGCTAACTCTGCCTTATATAAAATAACATATTTAATTTCCACAGTTACACTAATCTGTGATAAAGGTGCGTACGCCGAGTACTGTTTAGCCATTATTAGATATTATTACTTTATATAATGCGTGTTACTAATATGATACAATAGGGAGTGCGATTATATTTCCTAATTTATTATTGACCATGTGACATATTCGCATATATATATATATATATATATATATATATATATATATATATATTTATATATGAGCATATCACTTATGATATTTAATATTATTAGAACATATATAAATGTGTATAGTTATGGTATCAAAGTATTAAAATTATTATTTTTAATATAACTCTGTCTAATACCGTAATTAAAATGCATGCAATATTGTTACGAATACATGATCTACTATTAATAAAAGTTATTAATAAAACTTCCATCGATATGCATTGAAACTTTAGAATATTTATTGAATTGATTAAATGTTTAAAACTAAATATTCATTAATTAATCGTTAATTAGAAAAATAAATTCCACATTTTAATTACTCCGAGATTTATTGAAATAAACATTTAAGTTCCAAAATAACCCCCAAATAAAAAAAGTTTACATTATTCCAGAAAGCTCGACATCACCGCATCGTAAATATATGCATATTATGTAACAACGAACCCAATGTAGATTATATTGACGAAGATACCTTCACTATCTCCATAGCAACAAGCACACCCCACACGTCACAACGCGCGATATGCACGACTCTGATTCGGACGACTACGATTATGAAATATCCGACGAGATATCGACGGGTCCGACAGATGACCTCTCAACTCTACACGCGCACTGCAACTGGACACCGGAACGACCGTGGTTCTCGGATAGCGCCGACGTCACGCTAGAGGTCGGAGGTCACGAGTACCGCATGCACAGCGTAATGTTGACCTCTAAACACGACGCCGGCGGGGGCGTTCGTTTTCGCCGCCACTGCGTTTCCGGTAACGCGGATCATAGGCGAATTGTACTTCCGGTCGAGGTGGATCGTCGCGGTTTCGAAATCTACGCCGCATTTCTCTACAACGGACGATCGCCGGTGGACTTAACAGCTTCCGAAGCGTTATCGGCGTATAAAACGGCCGTGTTCATGCGGTGTCCGGCTTTGAAGGCGTTGACCGCTACGGTGTTGCGACGCCACGTGTCCTTGCGGCTGGCGTTCGAGGTGTGGCGATACGACAGTGAGGCGGGCGTCGAGGAGGGCGTCGAGGGGAGCGACGAGGCGGGCGTCGTGGCGGTCGTCGAGGATGGCGTCGACGCGCGCTTCTTCTTAGACTACCTATTACGCAATGGCTGCGAGACGCTACGGCTTGACGAATGCGTGTCCGTTGAAGCGTGTCACCTTCGCCTCCTTCTCGCCGACAATCGTTTGAACGTTTGCGAGATAGACGTGGCGAAATTCTCGTTGCGCTGGGCGACGTACGCCATAGGGAGGCGGGCGACGGCCGATCTCGATTCAGTGGTTTCCGACGCGATATCTTTGCTGGCCTGCGCCCGTTACGAACTCTTGCACATCGACGCTCTGGTCGGACAAGTGTACGCCAACCCGACGGTCTCCGCGTACCCCGCGCTGAGGCGGGCGTTGGAGCGGGAGTGGCGTGCGTCCACCGTACGCCACGCCCACTTCATCAACGGCATGATGGTCTACCTGCCCAGTTCTCTGATGAAGATCAGGCCTAGGGTATGTCCTCACCAGGTTAACATTTTAACTGTACGCTCTATGTGTATCCTCCGAGGTGCTGTAATGTTTGTGTATTGTAAATGTATGTATAATTTTGACAATTGATGCTCGCAAAATATCTGGGGTTTCATAATTTAAATTTAGACTATGGTCATCAAATATATATAACTGACTTATTTAAACAATTTATTAGCTACGTAATACCCACATCCTAATTACACATTCTAAACATTGTATTGTTCTATCCTAGATACATCATTCCATCCTCATTATGTAAGTACGTCATCATTTCATCCTCATTACATAATCATTATATCCTCATTTCATCATCATTATATCCTCATTTCATCATCATTATATCCTTATTACATAATCATTATATCCTCATTACATAATCATTATATCCTCATTACATAATCATTATATCCTCATTTCATCATCATTATATCATTGCGCAAACTCTCTCTGGTCTGATCAGCTACTGCCCTTTACAATTTCGCAGTTCTTATTGTTACCATACCACCTTGACAATGTATAACGTACGATGTACGACGTACATTGTACGACGTACAATATACTACGTACAATGTACATTGTACGTTCCCTAAATAAACCCCACGTAATCCCGTTACGTTACGACAAGTTCGCCGTACATTTTCACTCTTCTAACATACATCCCTCCACTTCAGTTATTCATCATAGGAGGTTGGCATTCTGGGAGTCCGGTTCGAGAATTCGACAGCTTCGATCCACGCGCTAGGGAATGGTACTCACTAATGAGCCACGCTAAAGAGGGAGTAGATGGATGCGAGGGAGGAGAGGTGAGGGAAGACGAAGCTGATTCCGACAACGAACGGGACGACGAAGGAATTGTCGAAGACGTGGATCCATCGGAAGAAGATGTACCTAGAAACTCGTCATCCTACAACAGCTCCGATAGCCAAGATTATGATGACGATTCTGATGACGATTCTGATGAAGATGCCGAGAGAATTCCGAGAGAAGTCGGGATCAGAGAAAACCTGTCAGATGACGACATTCCTAGCAATGATTTCATTGGCGACGACTCTCATTTCAATGCAACTAGAAATGAGGTCATTGGCAACCCTGTCCCTAGAAATGAAGTCCTTGGCAACCCTGAACCTAGAAATGAAGTCCTTGTCAACCCTGTCCCTAGAAATGAAGTCCTTGGCAACCCTGTCCCTAGAAATGAAGTCCTTGGCAACCCTGTCCCTAGAAATGAAGATACAATACACGATATGCCCAGAAATGAATCTCCTATAAACGAGATCCCTGGCGATGAAACTCCGAGAAATGAGTCGAATGATGAAACCGACGCTGAACACTCCCTTGGCAACCAACCCATAAACCATACGGACCCTAGCGACGGCTGTATCCGTTTCGACGTCCAGGCACGAGCCTATCATGGAATCGCAGTATTAGATAATCTGATCTACCTCGTAGGGGGTACAGGAGACGGTCGTTCCCAACTGAAGACCGCTTCTAGAATCGATCTAGGCGCCATCGGATCGGCAGAAGTAGGCGTGGTTGGCGGAGGAGGAGGAGGAGGAGGAGGAGTAGGCGTGGCCGGTGGAGGAGGAGTAGGAGGCGTGGCCGGAGGAGGAGGAGTAGGAGGCGTGGCCGGAGGAGGTGGGAGTGGCGTCGCGTTACCGATGGTCGGCGAGGAAATACTGCCTGACATGCGTGAGCGCAGGTGTTACGTGTCGGCCGTGGCGTGCGTTGGCGTAGTGTACGCCCTGGGCGGGTACAACGGTACCAGGCGTCTGCACAGCGTCGAGTATTACAAGGAGAAGGCGTGGCGTAGCGGGGGCGGGGCGAGGAGAGGAATGGAGAGAAGGGCGGGCGTTTGGAAGAAGGCAGCCTCTATGCACAAGGGACGAAGTGATGCGGGATGTGATACATATAATGGTTCATGTCAATTATATATATATATGTATATATATATATATATATATATATATATATATATATATATATATATATATATATATATGCATTGCAGACGTTTCCGACAGCAATAAGTACATCTATTTCTAATTCTAATCAGATATAAAGTATTAATTGTCAATATCACTACCATATCAAATACCTCGTTTTCGTCTAATATCGTCATTTCATTACTCGTTATCCACCATTTATTACAACTCCTATTCATATCACCTCCTTCGATATTAATCTGTATTTCCCTGCCTAGATGTAATTATCATTATTCATCGCCTGACCTCTCAACCCACACGCTACAGGCAAAATCTATATGGCGGGAGGTTTCACCGGATACGAATGTCTATCAGATGTGGAATGTTATTGTCCCGAAACAGATCAATGGACGATGTTGGCTTCTATGCTGGAAATACGTAGCGGAGTATCCATGGTAGAATATGACGGTAATATGTACGTTGGTAGGAGGATTTAATGGAAGAGATTATCATCGCGTGTACTTCCTCCTTCCTTCCTTCCTTCCTTCTCTTCCTTCCTTCCTTCCTTCCTTCCTTCCTTCCTTCCTTCCTTCCTTCCTTCCTTCCTTCCTTCCTTCTTCCTTCCTCTTCCTTCCTTCTTCCTTCTTCCTTCCTTCCTTCCTTCCTTCCTCTTCCTTCCTTCCTTCCTCTCCTTCCTTCCTTCCTTCCTTCCTTCCTCCTTCCTTCCTTCCTTCCTTCTCTTCCTTCCTTCCTTCCTTCCTTCCTTCCTTCCTTCCTTCTTCCTTCCTTCCTTCCTTCCTTCCTTCCTTCCTTCCTTCCGTTCCTTCCTTCCTTCTTCCTTCCTTCCTTCCTTCCTTCCTTCCTTCCTTCCTTCCTTCCTTCCTTCCTTCCTTCCTTCCTTCCTTCCTTCCTTCCTTCCTTCCTTCCTTCCTTCCTTCCTTCCTTCCTTCCTTCCCCTTCCTTCCTTCCTTCCTCTTCCTTCCTTCCTTCCTTCCTTCCTTCCTTCCTTCCTTCCTTCCTTCCTTCCTTCCTTCCTTCCTTCCTTCCTTCCTTCCTTCCTTCCTTCCTTCCTTCCTTCCTTCCTTCCTTCCTTCCTTCCTTCCTTCCTTCCTTCCTTCCTTCCTTCCTTCCTTCCTTCCTTCCTTCCTTCCTTCCTTCCTTCCTTCCTTCCTTCCTTCTTCCTTCCTTCCTCCTTCCTTCCTTCCTTCCTTCCTTCCTTCCTTCCTTCCTTCCTTCCTTCCTTCCTTCCTTCCTTCCCTTCCTTCCTTCCTTCCTTCCTTCCTTCCTTCCTTCCTTCCTTCCTTCCTTCCTTCCTTCCTTCCTTCCTTCCTTCCTTCCTTCCTTCCTTCCTTCCTTCCTTCCTTCCTTCCTTCCTTCCTTCCTTCCTTCCTTCCTTCCTTCCTTCCTTCCTTCCTTCCTTCCTTCCTTCCTTCCTTCCTTCCTTCCTTCCTTCCTTCCTTCCTTCCTTCCTTCCTTCCTTCCTTCCTTCCTTCCTTCCTTCCTTCCTTCCTTCCTTCCTTCCTTCCTTCCTTCCTTCCTTCCTTCCTTCCTTCCTTCCTTCCTTCCTTCCTTCCTTCCTTCCTTCCTTCCTTCCTTCCTTCCTTCCTTCCTTCCTTCCTTCCTTCCTTCCTTCCTTCCTTCCTTCCTTCCTTCTTTCCTTCCTTCCTTCCTTCCTTCCTTCCTTCCTTCCTTCCTTCCTTCCTTCCTTCCTTCCTTCCTTCCTTCCTTCCTTCCTTCCTTCCTTCCTTCCTTCCTTCCTTCCTTCCTTCCTTCCTTCCTTCCTTCCTTCCTTCCTTCCTTCCTTCCTTCCTTCCTTCCTTCCTTCCTTCCTTCCTTCCTTCCTTCCTTCCTTCCTTCCTTCCTTCCTTCCTTCCTTCCTTCCTTCCTTCCTTCCTTCCTTCCTTCCTTCCTTCCTTCCTTCCTTCCTTCCTTCCTTCCTTCCTTCCTTCCTTCCTTCCTTCCTTCCTTCCTTCCTTCCTTCCTTCCTTCCTTCCTTCCTTCCTTCTTACCTACATATCTTACTAAACTAGCGCAGTTACAAATCTCCTCTTCATACAGTAGAAAAGTATGACATCAAACACAACCAATGGGTAAGTTTGACTTCGATGAATCACAGCAGGAGCAATTTCGCTATAATCGCTATAGAGGCGCACATCTACGTCATAGGTGGATTCAATGGTTAGTTATTGCGTAAGTAATGAGAGTAAATAATGGATAGAGCTAATGGTGATATCAATTAAACAAATATTGAGTAACGTAAATAGCTAGAACTATATGTTGAAAAATATGTTGAAAAATAAAATGTAATTATTTTTTTGATAATCTAAACCATATTTCAAATAAAGATATTTATATATATATACTATGTGATGATGGTATATAGTTTAGGAGGAAGGGAGGCATGGATGAAGGAAGGGAGGGAGAAGAAAGGAGAGAGGGAGGTAGAGAGGGAGGGAGGGGACAAAAAAGGAATACACTTAATTGCTTCTCATATAGGTAGATGTACCACCGACGTTGCCGAAATATACATCATCGCCGACGACACTTGGTGTCCGAGCGTTCCGCTCTTGGAAGCGAAGTCGGCGTGCGGTGCCTGCCTTATATTCAACATCGCCGCCGCCGAACGTTACACCTACTACGGACACGAGGCCTCCAGGGACAAGCGTCGTCGCGACTACACGAAACGTCTGCAAGCCGGCCAGAAACGAGGCGGAGTGGCCGGTGACTCGCGTATCTCCAACGGAAAGGGAGACAACAGCCACGGTAGTCATGACAACAGTAACAATAACAGCAACGCAACCGACGGAAACGTCTGTCGTGTCCGCGTGAATCGACTATCGTGTACCCGACTTTCAACTCGTCGCGTGAGAAGAAGGATTTGGGACGTTCTGACGATGCTGGGGTTGTTCTAATTGAAGCGTTAGGGGTAGCTGAAATATAATGACATTATTCTGATGTGCATTAATAAAATCCTATAACTACAACGTTCATTACGATCTAAAAGATTCATTTACTATAGATATTTTCTTCGGGTGGGTAGTTGAATAATTAGAAGAAGTAAATCAGTTATCGCATTCTCTAGCCCGACTGCAAATTAATTCGATAGATTAATTCTCCGAATCATATTAAAACCAGTATTTCTTAATTAAGATTATGTAATTTAATTAATTAATAGCGCATTCTAAATAATGTTGTGTTATATGTTGATAGTTATAATTTAGCCAATAGTATGAAAGGATAACACCGAATATTTACAATACAATATAATATCAAATACTTATACACTAATATTTGAGTACATTATATATGGTATACGATTTCATGTATTTAATGTAAATTTGAAAATTTCAGCTTTTTTAATTACATTTTAAGTTATAACATTCAACATGTAAATTAGTTTTAGAATCAAAAGTAAATTTTAGAAATCGTAAATCAGTGAATTATAGTTATAGTATGTTTAATTTCACTCTGTGAGAATCCTTAATTTAATGTAATGAATGATTCTCAGTAAATTCTAATATTGATATGCCATGTTACGAAGTTTTGAGGCGATTAGTTGAAGCCATTATATAAGGTTATATAAGCCATTATATAAGGTTATATAAGCCATTACATACGGTTTGAATTCTAGCCATTAACCAGTAAGAAAGTACAGATACGTTTTATAATGTTTTTGTGAGAAAATAATTTAGAAATTTAGAAATACTCACCTATTAATATTTTAATATCATAACATTGTAATGAATATAGGCGATATAATCTTTGTTAATCGCTGATATATTTGTATGCATTTATGTAAGATTTTGATAAGAAATTACTATATCTTATTTAAATTGTTTTTAATTTATAGGCAGTATTTATATAGAATGAGTAGTTGATATATTATTAGTTGTATGTTATTAGCAATATGTACAATTTAATTAGTAACAATTATTATTTAATAGTATGCGAGAGTTCAAAATGACAAAAATAATTGCCTGCATTTTGTATTGTTAATCATCTTTAGATTAATATATTTTTTATTAATATAAGAAACTTGTTTTTACTTCAATAATACTAGCTTTTAAAATATTAAATAGTTAATTAAATAAAAATGTATTATTATTTAAAATAATTTATTAGAATTTATAATTACATTAATTTATATGAATATATTAATTTACAAATTTTCAATATCAAAATAAGGATTGTTTATTTACTTATTATGGTTTCACTCATAGATTTCTATTTACCTAAATAGAAATCTATGGTTTCAGTCGATAGGAATCTCTTTGTTTATAATATTAAAATGTAATAACTATTGCGCCAGTTTGTCATGTGCTGTGCAAAGTGGATCGTTTCAAGTGGCACAATCTGATTTCATTATATACATTTATAAATAAATTATTTAAAAATGCAAATTACCAATATATAACTAGTAATACAACTGTGAACCATTATATAGTACAATGCATTTTTTTTAGCAATATTCAATAAATATGATACTATACAAATTAAAAGTGTGCAGGTCAATAGACGTTATAAGCGTATTTAACTTAAAATTCAAATATTTAGATTACAATATTTCAAACTTCACCATGAAGAATTATAATTCCTTAAATGAGATTTAGTGTTTTCTTAAATAATTCATTCTCTACAAATACACCATATCAGTACTCCATAAATGATTATAAATTATAATCTGTAAAAAGTAACAATATATTACATTTATAGGTATAGCCGAGAATAACCCATAAACACACGTAATTTCTTTCATTTATATTTCGATGAAACATTAAAATTAAATAGCAGATTTATTTAAAATCGTATTAAAGTATTTTATATTATCAAAACACCCAATATACTCAAATTTACTGAGTATTTTAATATTATAGATCAGATACGACAAAGAATAATATATTATTGATCAGATAAGCTATTTTTAAACAATCAAGTTTTTTTTAGGTATTTTGGTATTTTAACTATTATTTATATATGTTTTATTATTAATAATTTTCTATATTTTTTCTCTGTATCTTCATCGTAAAGTAAATTGTCTTTTGAAAGCAAATGTTTAAATTGATAATTTAAAAATAAACAAATAATATAATCATTAGTATTATTACATCAGAAATTTATATATATTTACAGCAGAAATTATAATAAATATTGCATGTAACCAAATTTCCTCGGCTAATGTTATCACAGAAATATTCTTAAATGTATTTAATTTTTTTTACATCTTCTGATAATTATGCATCTGTTTTCTACCTTTAATTCATGTGAATCACTTCCAGATTGAGGACCAATTCTCCTCACTTGAATAAAGCTATATATAGGTGTTATACAGATATCATCATTGTTTTCAATACAATTATTATCTTCACATGTATCAGGTTCTTCATTATCAAATACATCTGCAATTGAATAAGTATGTGCTTTTATATATATATATATATATATATATATATATAAAAACAGTTTTTTTATTGTATATTTAATAAATCATGTAATAAAATGAAATAAAATTAAATATATAATATTTTACTTCAAATATTTTAATAAATTTTAAATTTAATTTACACAAAATAAATTTTAATAAAAATTAGTTAATTATATTTCATAATTTATTCAATGATGCATTAAATTAAATTAAATTTTCAAAGTAATATAAATAATATATATTATTATATTAATGTTTTATATTATATTAAAGTTTTGATTCTTTTTATGTTTTAAACATATTTATTTAAATAATGTTATTATTTTTCTTTTATATATTATGTTAACAAAAGTAACTATATTCTAGATTAATTATATTATTACATCTTGCATTGTATTTCATATTATATGGATTATATTAACTACGAAAGATTTATTGGTATTTTTATAGAGTGCTATTTTCTCTATTAATACGTGTAAAAAGCGATGTACAGGTGTAATGTATTGCATATATAGGGTATACCCTTAATATTGCGATTTTAAAGACGTAACATTGAATATGACATGCTATATTTATTGATTTATATTTATTTATTGATTTTGTATTCACTAGTTCGGCATGTGGTTTTATAAATTTACAGAACATAAGATACGAACTTAAATCCTTTAATACCTCGAATTAAAATATATCTCTTTATATGTATTGAGTAATTCCTTTCTTTTAAGTTTGCTCTTAAGTGTTAAGTTCTTCCAGGATATATATATATATATATATATATATATATATATATATATATATATATACACTATACTATCTCACTGCGAATAAATTAAATTGAAATATACCTCAGTTTAATATATCAAAAGAAGTTATCTAATCTAGAATATGAATATATATTCTACTACGGGATACAGTGAGGTAATATGATACATATGAAATATTTTTTGTAGTGATTTTTATATTAAATATTAATGTTGTATTGGTGTATTTATATATTTATAAAATAATAAAATATATTTTATTGTTAATTATATATATTATGTGATAATATTATATATTATGTGATATATTGTGTTATAATGTGTTGAATATTGTAATGTACAATGTTACACTATATATACTATTTATGTTGCGAGAATATACATCTAACATGGTACTAGATAAACTCTACATGTACACTGTACAATGTACAGTGTACATGTAGAGTTTATCTAGTACCATGTTAGATGTATATTCTCGCAACATAAATAGTATATATATAGTGTAAGCGTACATTGTACAGTGTACAATGTACACTGTACATTGTACACTGTACAATGTACAATGTACAATGTACAATGTACAGTATACATTATATATAGTACACGTTACATATATATTGTTATATTTATAATTGCCGTCATTTCATTTTACAGAATATATTCTTATTATTAAGTTTCTCTGTAAATTATTAACTTCGAAAATAATCGTATTATTGTATTCGTGAATTTTAAATTGATTATATAAAAATTAACATAGCTACTCAATAATATAAATTAAAGAATAAATCATGTGTTATGTATATGCTTAAATATGTATTTAATGGATTTATTATATAGTATTGATCCCATCGGAATTATAATATTTTTTAGTATTTAATTATCATATTTTTTCATTCAATTCCTTTATTAGTAATAGTTGGGTTATACCAGAATATAACGGAATATTAAAATTAATTTGCATTGTATCAAGAAATTTCGAAATATATAAAATATTGAGTTTACTGAGTTAATGATTTAGAATAAAATATCAAAATAAAATATCATAATAAAATATCGCCCGCAGAAGTTGAAAATAATTAATTTTCACGCATTTATAAATTTACATTTTACAATAAGCAATAAAATAATATTTAGTGTTTTAAAATCTACGATCAGCAATTTAATTAATTGAAATTTGTCAGCGAACGAATCTATTATATTTGCATTTTCTGAAAGCCATATACGATTACCTTGGTCATTTTATTACCACCCACGCACATCGATGCTCTTTTAAACTACAACTCAAAATACCGATACTACTATTCTAACGCGGTTTCCTAATTACTATCTAAATATACAAACCCTCTACGTATACAAATATCGCTGCGCTATCCTCTCCCCTTCACCGCTACCTCAATACTACCAACGTAACCACCTCTAGATTTACACCCGGCACCTTCCCCCTAGTACTTCGCCACTATACGCCCAACGCCGCGTCGTTCCAACGTTCCGCATGCTTCGAGTTCCCGGAGCGAAAGGAGCCGCCGGCGAATCCTCCGACGTCCGAGATTCGCAATTCAACTCCGAAGTGCAACTCCGCGAAACTCGGGAGTCGAACCCGTGGACGGCGTTCGCGTCGCCGTGCTACCAACTGGCGTCCGACGTCACGTTTCGGGTTGGCGTCGGTCGTCGGCGTTTCCGGTTGCACAAGTCGTTGTTGCGCCGTCGGACCCTCTATTACGGCTCGTACGTCGCGAGAACCCGAGAAGTCGGCGCGTCCAACTACGCCGTGGACGGGGAACGGCAAAAAGAAACGCGAGAAAAGACTTCGTCGTCAAAATGCGAAAATAGGATTTCGGTTAATAGGAATTCCGTTGGAGTAAATACTGAGGGATTAAGCTTAAATCGAGGAGAGAAGGAGGAAGTAAGGTCGATTGATCATTTTCCGGTGACGGAAGTCGTAGAAGAGATAGTAATTCTTGCAGACCTTCAGGCGGAGGCTTTCGAGTCATTTGCAGATTATATTTACCACGTCAGTAACTCCAACTACCTAGATCGCATTGTCCACACCAATTTCGAAGTAAGACACGCCCCTTTAGATATAGGCGTTACGTTAAATGGAAATTCTAAACAGGAAAATCTGAGTTTCACACACGCAAAAATAATTCCAACGGATCAGGATCAGATTTCCAACAGAAATTCCATTAAACATGCTCACTTCTCCTATAACAATAGCAACAATCAAGTCTATTTAAACACATCCCGCAGTAAAGTTAAACCACCCCGAATCTATTGCAAAGAGAAGTCGTCGTATGCAACATGTAATAACGCCGTAATAAATATACGCCACACCCCTGATCACGCCCCCTGGCAGCTTCGTCCGCTTACGCCGGAAGCTCTCTTATCGGTTTACGAGGTTGCCGTTGAGATGCGATGTCCCGACCTGCGATCTTTAACGGCTTCACTTATCTGCGCATGCCCAATGACGCCCGCAATGATTTTGAGGGCGTGGCTAATGAGCACTCGAGCCAATCATCCGCTAACGGAGTTCGAAACTCTATTCCGACATTTCGTGCTTCGCGATTTCGAGCGGATTTCCCGTCTCCCGACAGTATACGATATCGACCCGAATCTGCTATTACCGTTGTTAGCCGATAACGGTTTGAACGTCGCCGACGAAGTTATAGTGTTACGCTTCATCTTACAATGGGCGTGCAAAAGTAACTCTCGTCGCTTGGACGACGTCGTCGATTGCGTGCGTTTCGAGCAAATTAAAAAAGCGCGCGTCGTAGAGGAAATTAACGTAGTGCGCGCTCGTTTACAACCAGATGACCGGATGTGTTTGGAAAGAGCGTGGCGTGCGTCGCAGGTTCTTTACTCCCTGTTACGTAATGGCATGACTGTTGAACTACCCAGGAGTCTAGAAAAGATGCGACCTAGAGTATGCCCAAATCAGGTTACGGCAAACAGATATGCGTAGGAAATATATAACTGCCGAATAATATATTAAAAGTCTATCATATTACGCATCTAAATATGATATAATATATATATACCTTCGCTATACAGGTATTCTTACTGGGAGGCTGGCACCATAATCATCCGATTAAGGAGTTCGATTCGCTAGACCCCCGTTGTTCGACGTGGTTTCACCTTCCCTGCTCCTCGCGTTTATCCCTTCCAGAATCTTCGTCGGCGAATCGGTGCAGCAGGTCGGGAGTAACAAAAACGCCCCCACGCCACGCCCACCCGTCGTTTCACATCGAATCGCGAGCCTACCACGCCGTGGCGGCCATGAACGGCTGGGTGTACGTAGTGGGCGGAACGCGGGATGGTCGCGCGTGCCTGGACACCGCTTTCCGACTATCGGCCGATACCGGCGAATGCGGAGGTTTGCGCGCGATGCGCGAACGTCGCTGTTACGTAACGGCCGTGGCGTGCGTTGGCGCCGTGTACGCGCTGGGCGGATACGACGGATCGACGCGCATGCGCACCGTGGAGCGCTACGCTCCGGAGTGGGATGAGTGGACGAACACCGCCAGCATGATCACTAGAAGAAGCGACGCCTCCTGCGACTGTCTGAACGGTTCGTTAGTGTCCGTTTAGTCTGTCTTTAGAACTTGTGACACCTTCATCTTTCCTATAAGGCAATGCAGTTAAAGCACCTCAGTTGAAGCTATATACATACGTTATAAGTCGTACCAGGAACTATATATAGATATTTCAGCCTTAGGTAAGCCACTTAATCTAGCAACCAGCTTACGTTATACTGTTTTATCGTGAGCTAAATTGCTAGTTATAAAGATAAATTATATAGAAGAAACTCTAGGGATATTCGAGCAGAATGACAACCAGTGTAATAAATAGAGAAGAATAGAAAATATTAGAAATATCAAGAAGGTAAACTCGCCTTAAGAAGAAACCTTCTTGGTTCCAAAGTGAGAATTAATATTAAAACCATCACAAAAATGTGTACATAATATATTTATATATATATATATATATATATATTTATATATATATATATATATATATATATATATTTATATATGTAATTATATTCTATTTAATCACTTTTTATTCACTAATTTATCAATTAAAAAAATATTTACACGCAACTAATCATAATTTTGGAAGTATAATTATAATAATAATAATAATAGTATTTTGACTTATTATGCTATCACATTGTTAACTAGATAGACTAAATAACTATAGAGTAAAGAAAGGGATATGTAACACTCTCGTCGTTCCTATTAGTTGAAAGATTGCGTTTAAAAAGTTTAAATATTAAAATATATAATCTGTAATAAAGCTTAATCTACTAACTAGCATACGTTATAAAATATAAGAACATAGTCTAGGCAGTATTCGATACAAGCAATCCTCTATACTCCCGTTATAGTTGCCTTATCTTAGTATAACAGTTGTTAGATGTTGTTTTGATAATTATAAATTCTAATGAATCAGAAATAAACATTTGCCATACGTCAGTTATAAGCAATTGTTTATATCAGGTTATTTAACAATACATTAACCTATCTTTTCGCATATAGATCTATGCATCCCATACCCCTTTCACTCCACCATAACACTACTGATGCCTATACTCCTATACGCACGAACCTTAAACCGTATTCTGCTAAACCACATATACAGCCGCATCTACACTAAACATATTATCCCTAACCTCACTCAGGTTTGATCTACGTGGCGGGCGGTTACGTCGATGGAAGTTGTCTGTCGGAAACAGAATGCTATAATCCAACGACTGACCAATGGACGTCCTTGGCGAGAATGACCGAGGTACGCAGCGGTCTGTCTTTGGTAGCCTGCGACGGAAATATATATGCTGTCGGTGGATACAATGGAGATAATAGGATGGCATCATGTTAGTTTATATATATATTAATATCATTACTTATATAAACATATTTCATGGTGGTAGTAACAAAACAAGTTCAGTTTATCGCTTCCCTAAGTTATTATTCACACCCATTGTGTGCGACCTCATTCGTAATCGTATGAATATAATAGCCGTCGCACATTTATCTATAACCACACATACAACATAATAGAATAAGTAACTTCAAATACACGTACTTAGTGGAACGTTATGACCCGGCTTCTAATTATTGGAAACCAATGTCGCCCATGCTGACTACCCGGAGTAATTTCGCAATTTTTCTATTGGACGGTTACATTTATGTAGTCGGAGGATTTGACGGTTAGTTATTATCGGATTACTGATCTATATTTATATTATTTTACGTAGGAAATATCATTAACTCTTGATATATCTTACAATTTTTAGAGATTCTTAATATAAAACTGTATTTAAACTTAGCTGATCTACTTCTCATATCTATACATTGTTACTGATTCATATAATCCAGATAATTATGATATCGCTAGATATACAAAACCATAAAAGCTTGATCTATTAACATGATATGTATACTCGTATCAATTCGCAACTTTAAATACAATATACTTCATACTGCAATACTACTAAATTCTTTAAACGTCTAACGCATAGCAACGTAACAACATCAATTACATGTATTCCTCATTATCGTTAACAATAATAATTAAACTTCTTTAAATACTACACTAACACTTACGACTTACATTTAACTCGGATTTAGTCAACTAACATCTAAACTAAACTTAATTCTTAGCTAATTAACCTTCACTGCTTGCAAATGTTATTCAACTGTAACAGTACCTATTGTCCAAATGAATCCCTAACCTTAATATGTTATTATTTATTAGAGCATAACTGTTATTAAACTCCTACACGTAAACTTACTTAGCATCTGGATAGTAGCCCCTGGATACATAGCCCCGAAATATATTAACATTCTTCCTAATAGACCGCACTTTTATCTAATCCTAATTAGTTAAAAAGACTATCCTTGCAGTAGCAACATATTAGTACTGACTAAGTAGCAACCCATAGCACCCATACTAAGAACTTATTTAAAGGTCAAGTCATCTTCCCTATAGAGTAGTATTATTAGTTTGGATGAAATGGAATATTATAACATCACCTAATATGCACCTGAGATATAGATATGCAGCAAAGTAAATACGTTTCATGAATATTCTATATATATCTAAATCCTACACGATACAATAGATATTATATATTTATTAATCACCCCTAAAATCCCATTAAAACATATATTAGTTATAGTATTATACTGGTGTTACACTTTACACAGTACGAGATAATAATCAACAATATCCATATCGGAAATATAATGTAGGTAGTTACATTTTGACCCTCAGAATACAGATTAACTTGAAAATTAGAGATCAGATATCTCGATAATGCAACGTAATAACACCCAGTCCCCACTAGTTAATGCAACCAATAACTCCATGCTTCATAGGTAATTTCACTACACGGCTATCTGAGAAATATGACCCCGCGACTGATACCTGGAGTCAAGCCCCTCCACTATTAACTGCTAAATCTGCCTGCAAAGCCGTCGTCGTAGATGGTATCCAGCGACCCGAGCGCTTCGGTTACTATGGTGACGAGGTTTCTCGTGACCTTAGGAGGTCAATGTATATTCGCCAAACTACCGGATATAGAAAAAACTCTGCTATTGCTCGAATACAACTGCCAACGAGATAATAAGGAGTAGCAAGGGAGATAACGATGCCATATGTAGTATATTTCGTAATTAATAAACATATTAATATTAATAATTCTTTTATTAATATATATTTATATATATATATATATATATATATATATATATATATAATGATAGGAATTCATGTTGTGGGAATTAATCAATATTAATATATAAAGAAGATCAAATAGCAATCCTACAAATTGTATGTCGTATAATAAGTTTACTTTAGTTTACTTACCTTGGATACAATATATTTTGTAATTGTATTTACTGAACAAAAGTATTAAGGGACATTCAGAACATACATTTATGCTGTAATCATATATTTAAGATGCTAAAAAGAAAACAACCCAAATGTTGATCTTTTGGATATATCTCATCTACACATTTGGATAGATCGCTCTTTCACAACTCCTAGTAGTTTAATAACCTCCTTTGAGCATAACTTCCTTAACAATTAATTTAAATGTATCACTAATAAAATGGCTCTATTTATAATTAAATCATAGAAATTATTTAATTATAAATATACCTTTATGGAACAACTTGGATGATACATTTAAATCAAAGAGTAATCTAATAATGATATTATCAGATAAAAAGAATAATATAAAGATATCTCAGAAATGAATTTATAATTAATTCTTGATGCGTTATTTATTTATTTTTTTATTTAGTTCTCATATTGTAGTTATATTTCTACTGATATATGTAATCATTATTTATATATTCTATATAATGATTAGATATATTTTACATACATACATATTTATTCATTTAAATAGGTGTAGATTCAACGTATATAGATATCTGAATAATAAATATAAGTATCATTAAATAATTTATTATAAAATAATACTTTCATAAAAGGCGCATAATATTATATAATAGAAATTGTAATATAAATCATAGGATTGTTGGTCCCGATTTCAATACTTTATTATTTAGTCTAGAACTAATAACAATTTAATAGAATAGTGGCACAACATATATAAATACACAAGAGTTTAAATGACTCTATTATAAACTGCAGCCGTTAATCGGAAGTTTATCTTACTTTACTAAGTCCGAACATGTGTCTTCGATGTATTGTGTTTATATAAGGATGTTACTAAATGAGGTGTCGTCGCGAGTACCCGAATCGTTTAGGGCAACTTTCGTTCGCGATAGATTGAATTCGTCTCTGTTGCACGGTGATAGAAAAGCACGTATCGACTTGACTGGCGCCCGGTACGGCTTAGGCCTACATATGTACTCGCCGAAGAATCGCCTCACCCATATCCTAACGGCATAGCGTAGCATCGCATCGGCTAGCGTTGGTCTAAGGCGTGGTGGACTCCGCGGGCCGGACCGACGCCGCTATCCGATAACTCCGACGCGGCCGGAGTATCGCTTGGTTCAACTTGGTGCAACCGTACTCGACGAAGACCGAGAAGCGAATGATCGCGTCAAGTGCATGTCGTTTTCATTCAGGTATTGCACGGCGTAAATCTGTTCCGGTGAAAAGTGATGGTTTAACTAACGGTACTAAATATGTATACATGTAAACGCGTACCTAGTAATCTAGGTAACCGGTTCATAAAGGGATTGCAAGAGTACTCGCTATAGAAAATGATGCGAATAACATAATTATATACACGTAATATTGATTTGAAAAAAGAAGATAAATGATGAAGTGATGTTTTAAGGAAGGAGGTGTACGTAATTAAGTAAGTTATTTGCTTATATACGGAAGGTAAGTAAGTATTAAGTAGACTTGTATATGTATAATATACAGTAGCGAAGTGTAGATGGTGTATGTAAATGGAACCACATGAGTGAGGGATTTTATATGTTATATCAATATGAAATAATTGGCTAATGTTGTAGAAAGTTTAAATTGCAACACAGTTATTATGGTTAAGCATGACAGCTAATCCTTATTGAAGATCAGTAGTAGAGTAATGATTATATATAGGAGTTTATACGTTGTTTGGCCAAATTAGTAGGAAGGGTCTTTCTTATTTTATAAAGTCGAATAGTACACCTAACTTCGCGGTGATTAACTAATGATAGAATGGTAGATTAGGAGGATGTTGAAATATGCTTGGGATATATTGAATAAGATAGAACTAATTAGAATATGATTATTGGACAAAATCGAATTACTAATGTGCTAGAAACAAGATAATTATTCATTAGATAATAACTGTGAATTATTTTACATGAATATCAATAGTTTATATCTTCAGCATGAAAGTGAAAAAATAGAAAATCTTTATACACAAGTATTTTTATATGCGATATATAGATTTCAATATAGTTAAAATGATATGAAGCCAAGGACTGAACTTTGAAATTCCACATATTTAATGGATTAGGACTATGAAATGTCATCAGAAATATTTACTAAATATATATTAGAATTCTCCATTATAAATAACATTAAGTAGTAGAAATTGGCTAGATTATCTATACTGTAAAAAGTATAACGGACGGAATGAAATGCATAGTAACCTTTGGCGCGTGCAGACATAACGTGCTTAGAGTGGAACCGATGAGAAGTAACATTGATAGTAACTCCGACTTGAGGATCGCATTCGTAGCAGATAAATAGGAAGGGATGAAAGCCAACCTGAACGAATACGCATTACGAGTTGTTCATCATTTTATGTTATAATTTAACCACTTACAATTAGGATTTATATGGTCAACGTAAATTCTATATTGTATTAGACGAATGCGTGTGTATCAAGTCTAGTGCGCTATATCTATATATGTATAGTTGAATGGTGGCGACCTTATATGCAATACCGAAAGAGCTAACCAGAGGAAAGATGTTGAAAGCGTATGTAGAAATATTAATTTCGATTCGTTGAAATTGTCAGGGAATTTTCTTACCTTGAATGCCAACGCACTAGGGGTAGTAAATATCATTAATTACTCAACCATTTATAGTAAATATAATGTGAATAATATAACATAGTGATACTGGTAACATAATATAACGAATGCCTAAAAAAATAAACGATAGTGAATAAAGTATAAGTAAAAATTGATCATAGTCCAAACATTGTATATATTTTATTTTAATGGACTTCACTGAATAAATATAATAATATATAAATTGGAGTGCCTCCAACACAGTACTCAGATGCCAACCTACACGCCGTTAATAATATCATATTATATATGATCTGGGGCAGGAAGTTCTCCAAGTGGTTGCCACACACCAACTCTACTTCTTTGATGCTGGGATGGGAGAGTTGCTCTTTGATTGTCGGCTGCCAGATCGACATCGTGGTGAAAAGAATCACTATCTGATGGCAATTGTGTACCCGTGTTATGTGTATACCGGTGTGTAATGCAGTTACAGTATAACGGTGATTGGTATATCATAATGTTTTATTATATTTGTAAATAGTATTATTTGGTATATAATATTTATTATATAGCACATTTATTCTTAAATTTATATATTATCTACATATTTCAAAACAATCGAATCAAAGATCGGCCTATTTATATATTTCTATAAATATATATGAAATAATAATTAATAATTATATAATCAATAATTGCATAAGATACCTGAATACTTATGAAAAAGCTTGTGATCAGTATTTGGTATCCGTTTTCTATGAAATTAGGCGGTTTCGACGAATATTTTGCCGAATTAAACAGACGATAAATTCGATTTGTTTTCTGAAAATGAAGTATTTAATAAGCTCGCATAATGTGTTCAGTTAAGTAAACATGGAGAGTTAACATGTAGTATGTTTTGCTGGGAGTATTTTGTAAATAATAAGTATTATAATTGAAAGAGGTTTTAAATCAATATTTAATTTTCATCTATTCTGAAATATAATAATTCATATTTCTTGGTAACTTTAAATTACTAATTTTCGAATATTTGGAATGTAGCCAAATATATATTTTCCAGAAAATAAATATAAACATAGACTTATCACTTTTTTGGAATATCATTATATATTTTTCTAAACAAACACGATAAGAATTTATAATATATACGTGTTTGGTAGTTAAACAAGTAATTGTTAATGGATTAAGTTATGTTATATACATATATATATATATATATATATATATATATATATATTGTAATAATAAAATAATTAAATTATATATAATTATTTAAATCGACTTAACGAGTTTATCAATACAAAATAAATATTTATTTAATATATTACAATATACATAGAATAACATTAAATTTCGATATTTAGTTTCCACCGTAAATATATTAAATACATATTTATTTTGTATTGACAAACTCGTTAAGTCGATTTAAATGATTATATAACATAACTTAACGTACCACGAGCAAAGAAGCATATGTAATAGTGAATCCGAGATGCAAGGTAATTATAGCTATATGGCAGGATACGTCAGAAGGGGGTATGACGTGAAGATAGGCAGAAGGGTAACATATCATAACTCCGGATAATCCTGTGTGTTCATTGGGTAATTTCATAATATATAGCGAGATCGTTGACCAATGCAGACGTATTGTTAATTAGTCGGAATATATTGTTTATTATATCATATTTTAAATATTTTTAATAGAATGAAAATAATAAAATGAATAATAATTTCATTAATAAAATACAGTTTTTTTTAACATTAAACCAACCGATCATGGAGAGTTCTATATCGGTAGCCTTCATCAATTTAACGTTACGTTTCAACCAGAAGTAGGCCAAAGTATAAGCGACCAATAGCATACCGAGAAAACAAAAACATCCTATAGCGATCGATATCTAGAATTTCAGGATTGAAAATTATTGCAATCAATTTCGATGTAAATATTATTTTATAATAGTTCTTGATATCGTCTTTATATAAAGAAATTTAAAGGAAAATTACGAATAAATAATATATTTATATATATTTAATATGTGTTCTAATTAACCATTCTAGTCATACACACATATGCTTATGTATTCATTATACGCATACACTATATACGTACACGTATACTCAACAATACGTACCGGTGCGCTCCAGTCCATATGAGTGAGATCTATCTTACGGCAATGCCGTTTGGTCTCCGGGTCTGGCCAAAGTTTACGAGGGCACTGTACGCATATGTGTTTTGCGTCCAACGGTATAGCGGTTATGTTGATATACTCGTTGTACACGCAGCCTCTGGCGGAGGGAATAGTAACATGGAAACATAGGGGTATTATGATTGTGACAGTATTGATGAAACTTGGGTTTCCTAGTTAAAATGAATTAATATAAATAAAGAAATCAGGATATCTTGATTGAGGCGGAACTGGTGTGGAAGTGGTTATGTATGAAATTGCTACTAGATTTCTACTAGATTTCTACTAGATTGATATTAGATTGATATTAGATTGATATTAGATTGATATTAGATTGATATTAGATTGATATTAGATTGATATTAGATTGATATTAGATTGATATTAGATTGATATTAGATTGATATTAGATTGATATTAGATTGATATTAGATTGATATTAGATTGATATTAGATTGATATTAGATTGATATTAGATTGATATTAGATTGATATTAGATTGATATTAGATTGATATTAGATTGATATTAGATTGATATTAGATTGATATTAGATTGATATTAGATTGATATTAGATTGATATTAGATTGATATTAGATTGATATTAGATTGATATTAGATTGATATTAGATTGATATTAGATTGATATTAGATTGATATTAGATTGATATTAGATTGATATTAGATTGATATTAGATTGATATTAGATTGATATTAGATTGATATTAGATTGATATTAGATTGATATTAGATTGATATTAGATTGATATTAGATTGATATTAGATTGATATTAGATTGATATTAGATTGATATTAGATTGATATTAGATTGATATTAGATTGATATTAGATTGATATTAGATTGATATTAGATTGATATTAGATTGATATTAGATTGATATTAAATTGATATTAGATTGATATTAGATTGATATTAGATTGATATTATATTGATATTAGATTGATATTAGATTGATATTAGATTTATATTAGATTGATATTAGATTGATATTAGATTGATATTAGATTGATATTAGATTGATATTAGATTGATATAAGATTGATATTAGATTGATATTAGATTGATATTAGATTGATATTAGATTGATATTAGATTGATATTAGATTGATATTAGATTGATATTAGATTGATATTAGATTGATATTATATTGATATTAGAATGATATTAGATTAATATTAGATTGATATTAGATTGATATTAGATTAATATTAGATTGATATTAGATTGATATTAGATTGATATTAGATTGATATTAAATTGATGTTAGATTAATATTAGATTGGTATTAGATTGATGTTAGATTAATATTAGATTGATATTAGATTGATATTAGATTGATATTAGATTGATATTAGATTGCTATTAGATTCATATTAGATTCATATTAGATTCATATTAGATTCATATTAGATTCATATTAGATTCATATTAGATTCATATTAGATTGGTATTAGATTAACATTAGATTGATATTATATTGATATTAGATTCATAAATATTATTTAATACTAAATTAATACTAGAATAATATATTAATAAATTAAATGAAAACATTAGTAAATTAGTAAATTAATAAATTAATAAATTATTAAATTAATAAATTAATAAATTAATAAATTAATAAATTAATAAATTAATAAATTAATAAATTAATAAATTAATAAATTAATAAATTAATAAATTAATAAATTAATAAATTAATAAATTAATAAATTAATAAATTAATAAATTAATAAATTAATAAATTAATAAATTAATAAATTAATAAATTAATAAATTAATAAATTAATAAATTAATAAATTAATAAATTAATAAATTAATAAATTAATAAATTAATAAATTAATAAATTAATAAATTAATAAATTAATAAATTAATAAATTAATAAATTAATAAATTAATAAATTAATAAATTAATAAATTAATAAATTAATAAATTAATAAATTAATAAATTAATAAATTAATAAATTAATAAATTAATAAATTAATAAATTAATAAATTAATAAATTAATAAATTAATAAATTAATAAATTAATAAATTAATAAATTAATAAATTAATAAATTAATAAATTAATAAATTAATAAATTAATAAATTAATAAATTAATAAATTAATAAATTAATAAATTAATAAATTAATAAATTAATAAATTAATAAATTAATAAATTAATAAATTAATAAATTAATAAATTAATAAATTAATAAATTAATAAATTAATAAATTAATAAATTAATAAATTAATAAATTAATAAATTAATAAATTAATAAATTAATAAATTAATAAATTAATAAATTAATAAATTAATAAATTAATAAATTAATAAATTAATAAATTAATAAATTAATAAATTAATAAATTAATAAATTAATAAATTAATAAATTAATAAATTAATAAATTAATAAATTAATAAATTAATAAATTAATAAATTAATAAATTAATAAATTAATAAATTAATAAATTAATAAATTAATAAATTAATAAATTAATAAATTAATAAATTAATAAATTAATAAATTAATAAATTAATAAATTAATAAATTAATAAATTAATAAATTAATAAATTAATAAATTAATAAATTAATAAATTAATAAATTAATAAATTAATAAATTAATAAATTAATAAATTAATAAATTAATAAATTAATAAATTAATAAATTAATAAATTAATAAATTAATAAATTAATAAATTAATAAATTAATAAATTAATAAATTAATAAATTAATAAATTAATAAATTAATAAATTGTATAAATTAATACATTGATAATATATTAAAAATAAATTTAAACTAGAGTAATACTTGATTGATACTAGATTTACACTAGATTGATAATAGATTAATAATAGATTGCTACTAGATTAATAATAAATTGATAATAGATTGATATTATATTAATAATAGTTAATAAGTCGACTCCGACCCAAAATCGCATTTATTTATACATTTAGTTGCTACGTATACTTTACACAAATTGGATAGTTTAAAATAGATTCCCTTGGCTAACTTGCAATCCCAACAACACTTGTTCATTCGAAATTGCGTGTATTCATTTCTAGCGCATGGGAACGAACACAGGGATATCGGAGGAGTATTTGTATTGTTGTCGTCTATGTCTGGGAGTATAATTGAATTGTTTATTATATATTTATTGGTACTTTTATAATTGGTTATTGTATCTTCTTGGAGGGATAATATAAATTGTTATTATGTAGAGGAAATAGTTATTTTATAAATAGATTTGTTAAAAGTAGATACAGTTCATTTTAAATTATATTCTGTGAATATTGATTTATGAATTTATATTAACTTAGGATTTAATTAGATTTGGTCATTAGTATATTAATTTGATGAGTTTTTAAATAGATTTTATAAGTTTGTAAGTAGATTTGGTCAGTTAAATGTATTTTATATATTTGTATATTTGTTTAATAAGTTTATAAGTAGATTTGGGGAGTTTGTAAGTGGAATTGATAATTTATAAGTTGCTTTGGTAACTTTATAAATAAATGTCCTTCATTTGTAAATGGATTTACTAAGTTTATAAATACATTTGCTGAGTTTTTAAATGAATTAAGTCAGTTTAGATAATGATTGTGTGAGTTTGTGTATATTTGCTGAGTTTTTAAATGACATCACGAGTTTATATATATATAGTTATATAATATATAAATCATGTATTAATTTCAAAACTTATTCTAAAGAGATCTTTATATACCGATTTGTATATATGCACATCGCTTATTTATTAATTATACCGGCATCGTCACATCTTACCCGGTGTATGCCGTTACTTTCCTAACCTACGTGTAACGTTTTATTGACCCACATCGTGTTGTTGCGTAACGTTAACGTTTTATTCTTTATGCACCAAGAGCCGACGTGTACGCTGATAACGTTATCGCCGGGCGTCGACGTGCTGTAGTCGTACTGGAGCTGTCGAGTGCGGGTGTAGCGAGGGGCGTGGTTACACATTGCGGGAGTTTTTAGGAAGGGGAGTGGTTACACATTACGGGAGTTTTTAGGAAGGGGCGTGGTTATACATTTGATTTAATATATCGCATGTTGGCCGAAGCTGTATTGCGAGGCGTTTTAGGAAGGGGCGTGGTTAGAAACGAAAAGCGTAGTTATTAATATGCGAATATTAGTGGTATACGAGTCAGGCTCTCTCATATTGAAGTACGAGGCTATCAGGATGAGTCTAAATTAGATAACAGAATAATAGCATTGTTATTGTCATAGATTGGAAATAAATATGGAATGTCGAAGGGGTACTAGGTTTAAAATAATTGAGCTGCGATTGACGTAGTAGATTTAATCAGGCGGTATCGTAAGGATGCATTCGAATTTAGGAGATGTGTTGCACTGCTAGTTATTAATGGTGTTACTTGAAAGGAGAATGGAATCAGTTAGACTTAGTTAAAGGCTTTAGCTGCCAGGCCGAGTTGCGAGGATTTGTAATTTCGAATTGATCTAGTTCGTGATATTTCCATATGCACGTCCAACTAATTGTTAATAAATTATATATATATATATATATATATATATATATATATTGATGATTTTATTTAATGTAGACTTGTCTATATTTTATACCCTGTATATATTATTTGTACCCAGCTAGTAAACAAAAGTTACAATTGTTTATAGTGTGTAATAATGCTATAATATATGTTCTTTTATCGTGATAATATATAGAATTTATTTCTATTTAAATATTGTATTTAATATTAATTTCGTGTATAATATAAATATACAGATATCGATCAGATTAAATATCGTATTTTCTAAGTTTAGACAGAGAAATAGATCAGTGTTTAGATTATATGGATGAACTTAACTAGCTGTCATAACATAATATATAGAAGTGTGACTTAATTGCCAGCGTAAAGATAGACATATTAACCGCCAGCGTCTATGGGATTTTGGGATATAGTCAATATTGATTTATTTGTTTATATTTAGAAATTTAACTCCCCAAATTTCGTGCTATGATAAAATGTATTGACAGAAGGTATACCGCGATAGATCTTCCACCTACCTGGGTAATCTTATACTTCTCATCTATAGTTGTCTTAATAACTTGGTTGATCTCATTCATCAAGCGTTTTGGGTCCAGGCTGCGATATAATTGTTGTCTGTACACTTCCGTAGAGTTGAAGCTAAATATTATACAAAAAGATTAAAATTTGAAAAAATATAAATCGTTATAGGTTAATAATATATGGATTATAACTTCACTTAACTATAGCATGGACTTGCTGTGTTCAGGTTCCTTTAATATTAAGGAGTATAGCGGTCTCAGTGCTATCTACTCATTGAGCATGTAATTGGATACCCCTATTGTGTATCTATCTGCTATATTTCAGCCTATAAACTAACTCTTCCTTTTTCGGGAAATCAGGAGTTGCAAGAATGTAGTTTCGTAAACTGTCCACCATCACTTGCAACGCTTCCGTGTAGAGAGATACCCCGTCCCAGCGATTATAGTTCGGCATGTCCCGTATAGCGTAACCCCTTCCCAGGCAGGAACCGCTAGACCTGGGCGACAGGATCTTCAGGTTATGCTCCGGATAACTAAAAACGGGGTCAAAGATCAACCGACGCATATCTAGAAATCGTAGAGAGTAGGCTTTGAATTATTTATCATACTAGTCATCTAGGTGTAGTCTGATAATATAATATATTATAGTCTAGATAATATCTTAGTCTACATAATATAATATATTATAGTCTATAGACTATCTATAGATACTATTTTAGTCTACATAATATAATATATTATAGTCTAGATAATATCATAGTCTACATAATATAATATATTATTGTCTAGATAATATCTTAGTCTACATAATATAATATATTATAGTCTAGATAATATCTAAGTCTACATAATATAATATATTATAGTCTAGATACTATCTTAGTCTACATAATATAATATATTATAGTCTAGATAATATCTTAGTCTACATAATATAATATATTATAGTCTAGATAATATCTTAGTCTACATAATATAATATATTATAGTCTAGATAATATCTTAGTGTACATAATATAACATATTACATGTTGTAATACATTTATAAATGTACATTTGTACAATTATATCTCATTATAAACTGAATAAATAATTATATTGATTTAATTATTTAGTTATAATTAAATTTAGCTGAACAACAACTTTAACAAATAGATAACAACGTTCATTGAACCGTTACCTTATTTAGCCTATGGTGTTACATAGAGGAGAAGATAAATACGTATTATATGTAGTAATATATGTGTAGTGTGGGTATCCAATACATGTTGTTGACGTATTGAATGTTCTTAACCAACGTGCAATTAAACTCTTGTTGAAAGGAAGTCTTCATCCAGAAGTTGGTGGCGTTTTCCGCTGTGATCGATTCGAAATAGGTGTAGAAATCATCATCCACGTAGTTGGAATATAGCTAACGGAGTAGGGGCAATGAGTACGAGTAGAAATAGTTAAGTAATAGTGTTTGGATGACTATAGTTTGCGTTATAGTTGATTGAGTAGCGGTCTGAGTTTGAGGTGAATTACGTCAGTAGTAGAATATTGACCTACAAGGGGTGAGGTCAATATTACGGTATGGTGAGAGAAGATGATATAGTTGCGATGAATCTATTACAGAGGTTATGCCGTGGAGAGCTTCACGAGTTGTGAGCCATAATAGCAAACAAAGAAATGAGGTTTATTTATAGTTAGGATTTGAATTTTAAATTATAATCTATAAACGAATTCTATAAATTATGTAAATATGTATATATATATATACACATATATACATATATATACATATATATATATACATATATATATATATATATATATATATATATATATATATATATATATATATATATATATATATAGTGGCAAAGTTAGCCACCTTATAATTAACATCTCAGGTAATTTCATTTTTTCATTGCATAATTTCTTTTATATTATTTTTTATTGTTGAAGATACATCAAACGATTAAGTCACCCCGTTTACTGGGTCTCCAATCGTGTGTCGGGTAACATTGCGTGGTCTAACCTCTACGAATAGTGAGTTGACAGTTATGCTACCGTATCTCTTCATGTCCATTGTATTGACGGCATCGCTGGCTACGAATATGAAATGCCTCCGAGTTCCGTTACCTGCTCGTCTTCTCTCCGCGAAGGCCCTCATCAGTTTTCTGGCGTCGTCTGCCTGCGAGACGTTATACGTGTAACATAACGGTAATGCGTACGATACACGCGATAACTAATTGTAATATGTTGAAATAGTACGTTTATAAAAGAGTTTATAAAATTATCGCATAGAAATTTATAAATACAAATTCTATACTTATTAAATATTGCGTGGATATTTAATAATAATAATAATATAAATAAATGATATAATGGCATATAATATAAGGCAACATTGGATATTAATAAAATTATATATGCAAAATATTAGATGTGAAAAAAATAAATACTAATATTGTTTTATATATTATATATAAACATTAACATTAAATTATATTCCTTTATCAACTTTATTTGACATTTATTTGATGTATATTTATCATTATATATCTTTGTTTTCAATTATTTGTATTCACGCAATTTGTTCTGTTATTGAATTAAAGTGAAATACATTTTTTTGGTTACTTTATTTATATTAATTTTAAATATTAATATTTATATGATAATTTATACATCATCTATATAAAAAGGTACTCATAAATATCAGTGTTATACTTACAGTAAAAAACAAACACAATTCATTTGATGAACACCTAATCGAATTCAATTTTACTTAGATCAATTTACTTCACAATAAATGAGTTGATGATATTTTATAAATTATAAATTACTTACAGTCCCAATGTACAAAGTCAAGCTATAATGTTATAAAGTCCGTTGATGTAATATTAATTATATGACCTATTAAATTACATGTTATCAAGTTGACAGCATAATGTAATAGTTTTATAAACTGATTTGATGTATTAACTAAAATAATATAAAAGAAACCAAATAATGTAACTATTATACAATCTAGTATATTTATTTTAAATAAAAAGAAACATGTAGGTACAAATATAGTATATAATATATTTTTAAATATATTATTTCAAATAAAATATATGTCACTTAATTTAATAATAAAAACTAAAATGACCTATACGCCGTATAGTAACGGTTTATTATAATCTAGGTTGATGGTTTACTATAGGAATATACAATATAATTTTATAATAAAAATAAACAATAGCTCAATATAGTATTTTTTATTATGATAATAAATGATATACGATTGCATATAGAAAATAGTTAGACTATTTGTTTTCACGGGTAAAAAGTTAATAGCACACAATTGCGGATTGAAAAAAATTATTTTGAGTAAATATGATATTAAAATATATTTCATAAATATAGTACGTAGACTGTAAATAATAATCCTACACGAAAGAAACATTGACCTGGGTGACACATTATAACCTGTACATTTTACTTGCTTCTATTATGAACACCATACTCATAAAAAGTTTAACAGAGGCAACTAGATATTAAAAGGAGTAAAGACCAAGAAAGCAGAATGGCGCGATAGTTATCTGCTATACCAAAAAAACCGTCAGGTAATTTATTGTGCATTAAATACTTTGTTTTAAATCAACTATATTGTTATAAAGTAAAGACTCATTGGACCGAAATTCAATAAATGTTAGGTACCATAATTTCAAAATTTAAAAAAATTATAGAATCAAATGCATATAAAAATATGATTTTTGGTGAATTAAATGTTTTGAAATACGATCCAATCGTGCCTTAATTTACATTATGTAGTAATATAAAATATAAATAATATCTTATGTTTAGTAGAAAGATACATATTGATATAAAATATAAATGTTTCCAGTATATAATTGGCATGCTCTAAATACGAATATAATTAATTCATACAAAATAATAAAATATATAAAATTCGCAGAAATCTTTTACATATAATAACAATTGTAAGGTGTACTATTCTTCCAGTTTATATATTATAGATTAAAATAATGTTTACTATTATAAATAAAATAGTCTAGATTTGGACTCCATACAAATTACGCAGCAGTGTAAATTGTACATGACAATACAATGATTGTATAACACCAACACTAATAGATTTCTCAGTTTTGTGGTAATATATTATTGTAACGTAATCAGGGTCTAATTAAATCCGCTACTTCGAGTCATATTTAAATTTAATGACAACTGAAACATGTATCATTGTACTGAGTAATTATTTATTAGTTTATGGCAGAAGATATCAAATATGTTTTCAATCTTACTGCGTCGAGTCAAACACCTTATCTGGACAATACTATGATTTGAATAGTATTCTTATCAGAACACATATTTGTATATAAACGTAATACACAATACAACATATAATACATACTACAACGCAATGCACATACACGTTATATAACGTTTAATAGATATGTGAAATTGCATGCTGTCTTTAGAATTTAAATCAAAATTATTACATATTGTAGTTATAAAATAAACCCTCTATATTATATAATATAGTTATAAAATAAACCCTCTATATTATATAATATAATATAACTAATTTTAGCCTTTAATTTTAGTTTTTATTTGTTTTTACATGTATCAAGATTAAAATTAAATTATAATTCTTTATCAATTTATATCACGTTTATTCATAATCATATGCAGACTATTAAATATTAAATAATATTTAATAATATTAAATAACTACCTCCATATCTCACTTAAACTATATGTCTTAAAATCTATAGATTTAAGTAAACAATATTTTTATATAAAGTTTGTTTCATATTCTCTAATATATGAAAATAAAATGAATAATTCATATTTTGAAATAATGCACTGAAATCATAGCTATGAAAAATCTAATAAAATCATTTGTTGTTTAATAAAAATAATATTAAATAAATTATGCAATATAAAAAATAAATATACTATATTGTGTATAGGGTATATATATATATATATATATATATATATATATTTATAGATATGGATTATTTGCATTTTATGAATACATTTATAATTAAATAGAGTAATTTGAAATATAAATCGAGGAGAAAATATGATCAGAATAATAATATAATATGCCCTATTATGTAAGTAAACAATAGGGTTATATAAGGTTATATTATATATTAGCCTAACCCCCACAAAAAGGACTATAGTGCTCATATTTTTCGTCTCGTCCAGAATCTTTGCAATCATTTCGTATTCCCCATCGTCCTCGCGGTCCCTTTGTATTGAGTGCGAGAACGCAACGCAAATGCTGGCAGCTGCAAGTTTCTTTTTGATCATCTACGAGACAATGAAATAGAACTCTTTATTGATTATGTTAGATCCGATCTACGGAAACTAATAACGTTATTATCACGTAAGTGTTGTGATGTCATTGTATATACATAGTGTACCGGTAAACCAAGGAACGGTTAACACTAACTACGTAATTTATGAATTTAATATAGAATATAAATTTCATAATAAAATAAATAAAATAGTATACTATAATATACTATAATATAGTATAATTTGATCTAATATAACATCATTTTATCTACTCTAATTAAATACGATTATATATATAATTCATCTAATCGAATTAAATATAATTATATATATAATCTTATTTAATATTATATAATCAAATTAAATTTCTTATTCAAATAGTTGAGAGTATATAGTATATACTATATAGTATATACTATATAGTATATACTATATAGTATATACTATATAGTATATACTATATAGTATATACTATATAGCATATACTATATAGTGTATACAATATAGTATATACTATATAGTATATACTATATAGTTTATACTATAAAGTATATACTATATCGTATATACTATATACCCAATGGTGATATATATAATATTGATTAAAAGTAAGTGAATGTTAATTATTTACTTGTAATTGATTAATGATTTGTGTTAAAATGATAATTAACTAATGAGAATGCCAAATAATACATACATTATATAACCACCGAATTAAATTATATATTACCCGTAGTACATATCCATTATTACAATATATCATATAAACACAATACAAGTTAATTCAAGTATATTAATTTATTATTCAATTCGGTAAAATGAATGAATTATTGTTTCATTAACGTGAATATTATTTATCAGTATCAAATGTAATATATAATATATACTTATAAGTCAAGCGAGATATACAAATGTATTGCAGTATTAACATCCTGCAAAATATATTTGATTTATTATTTAATACAGTCAGATCATGTGAAATTAATATCTTAACGTCTAAATATATTACGTATATTTTCTATTACCTATCTAAGAGTCGAATGTATTAAATTATTATTTACATTCTACTACTCATTGAGCTATACACATTGTAATATGCTACCGTTATTTAAAGATATATAACCGAACATTTACGAGATGTCTATTCTCGTCTTATTATCGTCAGTTACGAAGTTTACTTTACATTTCGTTAACCGTTTACGGTAAAGTACTTCACGCGTTCCGAACAGCGAACGGAATCACTTCGCTTGGCTCGTTCCACGTTCTCGCCAACGCACAACTAATAACGTAAATCTACGCTTGGCTCTACGTGGTACCGAAAGCGTTGAGTACCTGAGCGCCCATGGTGCCATATGAATCCGACGAGTGCACGATGGATATGTACCTCCAGTCGTACCTTATCAGAAGGTCGACTATCACCGATGCCTGTTTGTCGTCCGACGGCACTGTCCTGGAGAAATATTGGTACTTGTCCTTTTTGTTGAGCTAGATGCACGAGGAAGTTGAGAGTTCAAGTCGATATTTAGACTATTCTATGTTCGTAAATGCAACCGTATAAAGATTATCAGTTTGTTTTCCGAATTTGTAAGTAAAATAAAAGATATAAAATAATTATATATATTATGGATATTAATATACAGAAAGTATATATAGAATAGTATTAGATACATATAATTTTGTAATATATATATATATATATATATATATATATATATATATATATATTAAATACTAGATTACAATTACACTAATTATTGTTGATACAATACAATTTCCAACTGCATTATTTATATTCTATTACAAATATAAACACATATAATTTTCATTTGTATTTTTAAATAGAAATTAATAATAAATATAATATTTCTAATTTCTCAATTATTTATTGATTATTATTAAATACACCTAATTATTACGTGGTTTTTATATAATTCTAGTTATATTAATCATAATAAATATTTTAAAATTCAAAAAAAAATTTGTGATTAATATATTGTATCTTTACTAAGAAAAATAAAACAGTTTTTTTTAAATGAATACTTCTTGAAATACTCATTTTAGATTATGTTCAGAATGTAACGACTAATTACATCTAAATACTAATAACTTATACATTTTATTTTGAATATAATTATAATATTGGATTTTATTTATTCTATCTCCATCTCCGATTTATTGATCGTAATTATTAAAAAAACATATATGTAAATGAAATATTAAATTTAAATAATTTAAATATTTAATATAATCAATATCTTAACTTAATAAGAAAGAGAATAATTCATATGATTTGACAAAATTTTAAAATAATATTTTATTTATATAAATAATTTGTAATTTAGTCAAAAATGTATACTTCAGATACAAGATACGTAATTGTAATATTTTACTATTAGTAAATATATTATAAAACTATTATTAATATGTTTGTTCTATGATATAGGTAAATGTTGACGTAATGTTCATAGAATTGTATATATATATATATATATATATATATATATATATATATATATATAATATTACGCATATATAGAAATGAAAGAGAAAATACTATGATATGTGAATGTGGAAGTAAAGAAATATTACCTCAACAGAAGTTGCAGCTGCTGAGATTAAAGGCATTTGAAAGACACTCAATAGACTTGCTGCAGGGATAGTCCCTTGACTGTTACTTGCTGACAACACGGACGCTACCTGAATATGTAGTTCATATAAGTGAAGATATGTATATGATATGATATACATGTCATGCTTATGATATGATAGTAGTTATTATTTGATAATTAGTAAACAATTAGGCATATTATGTTTATCGATTCGCGAATTCTCAACCAAATCTTGGATGAAGAGATACCCGTAGAATATGTAAATAATTAATATTAAAAAACAATAATAACAATAAATTAATGATAAGATATAATTGTATGAGTAAGAAAAGCACCAATCATAACTAACCAGTTTCCGATAATTTACGAGACCCATAATAAACAAAACTCGAACTAATTTTTACGGATATTAATAATAATTTCTATTTTCGAAAAAAATGGCTTATCTAATATATTTCCAATAATGAATCATTTCTTATATAACTGTAACCTGTAATATATTTTCTTCATTTTTAGAATTTACCAATATCCTTAAATACAATTATTTATTATTAATTTAATAATTACAGTATTATTATTATAATAATAAACTTAATTATTATATCTACTATATTTTTAGTATCGATGAATGATATTAGACAAAACCTATTAACGTGATAACATTCTAACTACAACATAACTGGATCATAACTACATGAAAACTACATGATAACTACACACTAACTACACCATAACTACACCGTAACTACACCATAACTACACCATAACTACACCATAACTACACTATAACTACACTATAACTACACCATAACTACACCATACTTTAATTTTAACTACCATTATTCACTTACTATAATACCATTTACTAATTAGTATATACAATTATAGTTCATTGTCTATATTCTCTGGCTAAACAGTATACAATATATAGCTAATAACCATATTACCCATCTCTTCTCCTAACCACACACTCTAACCACACACTCTAACCACACACTCTAACCACACACTCTAACCACACACTCTAACCACACACTCTAACCACACACTCTAACCACACACTCTAACCACACACTCTAACCACACACTATAACCACACACTATAACCATACACTCTAACCACACACTATAACCACACACTCTAACCACACACTCTAACCACACACTCTAACCACACACTCTAACCACACACTCTAACCACACACTCTAACCACACATTCTAACTACAAACTCTAACCACACACTCTAACCATACACTCTACCTACTAACCACATACTCTAACCACACACTCTAACCACACACTCTAACCACACACTCTAACCACACACTATAACCACACACTATAACCACACACTCTAACCACACACTCTAACCACACACTCTAACCACACACTCTAACAACACACTCTAGCTACAAACTCTAACCACACACTCTAACCACTACACTCTAAGCACACACTCTAACCACACACTCTAACCACACACTCTAACCACACACTCTAACCACACACTCTAACCACACACTCTAACCACACACTCTAACCACACACTCCAACCACACACTCTAACCACACACTATAACCACACACTATAACCACACACTCTAACCACACACTCTAACCACACACTCTAACCACACACTCTAACCACACACTCTAACCACACACTCTAACCACACACTCTAACCACACACTATAACCACACACTATAACCATACACTCTAACCACACACTATAACCACACACTCTAACCACACACTCTAACCACACACTCTAACCACACACTCTAACCACACACTCTAACCACACACTCTAGCTACAAACTCTAACCACACACTCTAACCACTACACTCTAAGCACACACTCTAACCACACACTCTAACCACACACTCTAACCACACACTCTAACCACACACTCTAACCACACACTCTAACCACACACTCTAACCACACACTCTAACCACACACTCTAACCACACACTCTAACCACACACTCTAACCACACACTCTAACCACACACTCTAACCACACACTCTAACCACACACTCTAACCACACACTCTAACCACACACTCTAACCACACACTCTAACCACAAACTCTAAGCACTAACTTCTAACCACATACTCTAACCACACACTCTAACCACACACTCTAATCACAAACTCTAACCACACACTCTAACCACACACTCTAACCACACACTCTAACCACACACTCTAACCACACACTCTAACCACACACTCTAACCACACACTCAAACCACACACTCTAACCACACACTCTAACCACACACTCTAACCACATACTCTAACCACACACTCTAACCACACACTCTAACCACACACTCTAACCACACACTCTAAGCACTAACCGCACACTCTAACCACACACTCTAACCACACACTCTAACCACACACTCTAACCACACACTCTAATCACACACTCTAACCACACACTCTAACCACAAACTCTAACCACACACTCTAACCAAACACTCTAATCACAAGCTTTAACCACAAACTCTAACCACACACTCTAACCATATATTCTAACAACACACTCTAAGCAATAACTTCTAACTTCTAACCCTCTAACCTCAGTTGATCTATACACATATCACTCTACACATCGTCTTAGTCCTATACTTAAGCAAACTCACTTATATAATACTATACCTTACGCCATTAAGCTAACCGGAATATGACGTAATTCATCTCTAAAACCGTCTAGTGGATTTGTGTTGTGAGGGTTGTACATATCTAGATTTGTGTTGTGCTGGCAGGAAGGCTTTATTTCTTCATTCTCACGTATGAATTGCATACTTCTCGCCAGCGCCACCTGTAGGTACGATATCGAAATTGAATGTACAATGTACAATGTACAATATATAATGTACAATGTACAATGTTCAATGTACAATGTACAATGTACAATGTACAATGTACATACTAGAAACCCTGCATTTTCAGACAATATATACCAACATAAGAGAGTACGAGTCATATTAAGATTTTAAAAATATTAACAAATTTCAGTATACATTTCATGTATAAACAAATCGTAATATGTTTTTTTATATTGCATACGGGATTTATAATGGAATAATACATCTATAATAATTCGTTTTCTTTATAAATTTCATTTGATGCAAGCTTAACTTCTGAACTATTTATAGATTACCGTAAAGCCAAAGTAGTATTTTCGAGTATATCGTACCTGATCCCTAGAACAATCGTCTACGATGCAGAATCCCAACGTAACGTTCGGAATGCTCGTATTCCCGTTGTTAAAACGGTCCAGGAACCACTTCATCACTTCCAGGTATTGGAATAGTCTGGGTTCTCGGACGACGTTACTGCATAGCATCGTCTCGCTGTTGGGGTGCGGATATGGGCACGGGGTGACTAATGTAACGGTATAGGTTCGGGTAACAAAAGAAAACTGTAAAAGATGCATTAAAAGCAAGATTACGGTCTATGGTTTTATACCACTTGCATTTCTGTAAACAATATATTCTGGAGAGTAGTTCATTGTAGCAGGTGAATTGCATATTAAAAAATATCCTATCTCAAATTATTTAAATACCTGAATATTATGGATAAATGATACTAATCTCCCCTATTAAGTTCTTATTAGTGTAATACTATTATGATAATTGGGCACTTAGCATTTATTAATACTGTTATTTAAATATTAATGTGTATTTCAATTAGTTTAATAGTATAACTATAATTAAATATATAAATGCGTGGTCTGACTAAAGATGAAAAATCTATATTATTCTATGATAAAAGTATATACTGAGTAATGTTAATGTTTTTGTTATTTATGCAAACGCGTATTTCCAACTGCTTATATTAACTAATTAATAAATAAGAAATTTCATTTTAACATTATGTAATAAATTATAATTAATATTAATAATATCACCAAATTCATCTTATTTCTTGATTAATTCGGATACATTTCGAAATAGTAACTGCATATATTATAACGTTATAATAGTAAGATAACGTTATAATAGTAATACAACGGTATAATAGTAATATAACGGTATAATAGTAATATAACGGTATAATAATTGTTCCAATGCCGAATAATCACAATAGAGTTTTTTCGTTTATTTTTTCTGCTTGAATTGCAAATATACGGCGACTACTAAACGAGAAGACGATTGACCGGAAAGTTCGGTGTTGACTTTAGTGTTGATTTTAGTGTTGACTTTAGTGTTGACTTTAGTGTTGACTTTAGAAGTCGCTAATAAACAACGCCGCAATTCTCGGTCAAATATTCGTCGCCGTATTTCTGCTGCGAATCCAATAAAACCGTTAAACTACCAAGCGAATAATTTAAAAAACCGCGTTCTATTCCTGTACTGAAGTTACCATAATGACGATGAGTCGTATTGTTACACGAAGTAATGCCGTAATCGTATCGTTACGCAACCGTTCACGAATGCGCTATAGTAGTGGACGGGAGTTGTTTATGAAACGAGTGCGTGAGATTTACAGCTCGTGACGTAGCAGATAATTAATATGCGTTATCTATTCAACGGACTATCGTAATTAACTCGAAGACCACTCTCAGAGAAGCATACCTGCTCTATATTTACATGCCGACATTATTTGAAACCGTTTATAGTATGCATATCTAATGAGTTTAACACCATACAACATATGTTCTTATTCCGCTGGCACCCCTATATACCAACTTAAGATGTTTATTTGACCGTTTGAAATGTTATCAGTTTTAAAAATAGTTAAAATAAGTATTATTAAAAGTCAATATACTGCAAATTAATCAAGCAATGAGCGTTCATTAATGTGATCGTATTATACATCGGGTGGTTTTGTATTGTTAGCCATCAAATGTAATTGAAATGCGTATTGAATAAATACCAATTGATAAAAGATATATTTATTTATTCGTAATATATATATAGAAATATATATATATATATATAGAAACTATAATTTCCTATTGTTTCCCATTTATTAATATGAATATATATTATATTTGCGGTACAATAAATAATCTCGATAAATAAACAAATAAACTATTAATAAATATTCTATATATAAATATTGTGATATCTTACCTGCGAAGACATATAATAATATAGTTCTACATTTACCTTATTAAAGATGATAATATCATGTGCATGTCAATAACATATAGTATATATATATAATTACTATATTTTTTTAAATATCAAAGCATATGATAGAAAAATAAAATAAGAAAATATGTTTTTATCAAGATTAATAAATTTCAATTTTGTACAGAAAATATATATTAATTAGTTATTTCAATATTATAATAATCTATAACAAGTAACATGGTTGTTAAACCATCATATACTTTTAGAGTATATGTAACCAATAGGTTATATAATATTCTAACCATCTTTCTAAAATTCAATTTATATTAATATTTATATTCTATAAACTCGATTGTATTGGTTATACATAGTTAATAAACAAGTTATTAATACTTTTATTGTTTAGCCCATAAGTGTAGTCACTTATGATGTACGATATGTCTTCAATTATCAATTATTTAGAAGTATTAAATAGCATAATAAAGACTACAAATTCTTAATTATCGAAATTGCATTCTTTTTTGTAATAGTTTTTCTTGAATATTTGTTTTAGATTCATCGTGTAGTCTAGATTACATTATATATATATTTATTATGAAACACATATAACTTGTACGTCTACTATTTATAATATATAGTAAATATAAATATAGTAAATATAGAAACTATATAAATATGGATACAGAGGTCATCACAAAATACGAAAATGCGTTTGATTGAACAAAATACAAATTTAAATATTTGCTAAATTAGTTAATTATTATAATAATTAACCTAATTAGAAGTAATTAAGATTCATTTTAAGCTTAATCATTCATCGCACATAGTATTTCTCAAGGTAATCTTGGATTTTTCTGTATTGTAATAGTAATCTATATTTATATATGATTTTATTTAATGCACAAATGTTTAAAGTTTAATATATACATTAAGATATATATTCGTTCGACAAACTATTAGATAGCATAACATGTGGTATATATATTGGTATATATATATTTTTTATATATATATATATATATATATATTTGTATCTACAAAAATATCAATATCATAGATATTTCCCTACCAACCTAATATCAATATAGCACTATGTGTATCACGGAAAAATTAAAATCAAATAAATCAAATATAAAATAAGAATGGGAGTTTAAAAAAAAGAAGAATTCTGGAAAAAATGTTGAGCCTTTACTCAATATACAAATGATACAAAATGAATTTGTATATCTGAGAATATAGTACTTCTATAATAAATATGTGAATACGTTAGACATTTGTATCTCATTCTGTACATTTAATTGTACTGATATGTATAATCTGCTAACTGACCAAAACACTTTCAGTCAAAACACTTTCAGTCAAAACACTTTCAGTCAAAACACTTTCAGTCAAAACACTTTCAGTCAAAACACTTTCAGTCAAAACACTTTCAGTCAAAACACTTTCAGTCAAAACACTTTCAGTCAAAACACTTTCAGTCAAAACACTTTCAGTCAAAACACTTTCAGTCAAAACACTTTCAGTCAAAACACTTTCAGTCAAAACACTTTCAGTCAAAACACTTTCAGTCAAAACACTTTCAGTCAAAACACTTTCAGTCAAAACACTTTCAGTCAAAACACTTTCAGTCAAAACACTTTCAGTCAAAACACTTTCAGTCAAAACACTTTCAGTCAAAACACTTTCAGTCAAAACACTTTCAGTCAAAACACTTTCAGTCAAAACACTTTCAGTCAAAACACTTTCAGTCAAAACACTTTCAGTCAAAACACTTTCAGTCAAAACACTTTCAGTCAAAACACTTTCAGTCAAAACACTTTCAGTCAAAACACTTTCAGTCAAAACACTTTCAGTCAAAACACTTTCAGTCAAAACACTTTCAGTCAAAACACTTTCAGTCAAAACACTTTCAGTCAAAACACTTTCAGTCAAAACACTTTCAGTCAAAACACTTTCAGTCAAAACACTTTCAGTCAAAACACTTTCAGTCAAAACACTTTCAGTCAAAACACTTTCAGTCAAAACACTTTCAGTCAAAACACTTTCAGTCAAAACACTTTCAGTCAAAACACTTTCAGTCAAAACACTTTCAGTCAAAACACTTTCAGTCAAAACACTTTCAGTCAAAACACTTTCAGTCAAAACACTTTCAGTCAAAACACTTTCAGTCAAAACACTTTCAGTCAAAACACTTTCAGTCAAAACACTTTCAGTCAAAACACTTTCAGTCAAAACACTTTCAGTCAAAACACTTTCAGTCAAAACACTTTCAGTCAAAACACTTTCAGTCAAAACACTTTCAGTCAAAACACTTTCAGTCAAAACACTTTCAGTCAAAACACTTTCAGTCAAAACACTTTCAATCAAAACACTTTCAGTCAAAACACTTTTAGTCAAAACACTTTCAGTCAAAGCACTTTCAGTCAAAACACTTTCAGTCAAAACACTTTCAGTCAAAACACTTTCAGTCAAAACACTTTCAGTCAAAACACTTTCAGTCAAAACACTTTCAGTCAAAACACTTTCAGTCAAAACACTTTCAGTCAAAACACTTTCAGTCAAAACACTTTCAGTCAAAACACTTTCAGTCAAAACACTTTCAGTCAAAACACTTTCAGTCAAAACACTTTCAGTCAAATACTTTCAGTCAAAACACTTTCAGTCAAAACACTTTCAGTTAAAACACTTTCAGTCAAAACACTTTCAGTCAAAACACTTTCAGTCAAAACACTTTCAGTCAAAACACTTTCAGTCAAAACACTTTCAGTCAAAACACTTTCAGTCAAAACACTTTCAGTCAAAACACTTTCAGTCAAAACACTTTCAGTCAAAACACTTTCAGTCAAAACACTTTCAGTCAAAACACTTTCAGTCAAAACACTTTCAGTCAAAACACTTTCAGTCAAAACACTTTCAGTCAAAACACTTTCAGTCAAAACACTTTCAGTCAAAACACTTTCAGTCAAAACACTTTCAGTCAAAACACTTTCAGTCAAAACACTTTCAGTCAAAACACTTTCAGTCAAAACACTTTCAGTCAAAACACTTTCAGTCAAAACACTTTCAGTCAAAACACTTTCAGTCAAAACACTTTCAGTCAAAACACTTTCAGTCAAAACACTTTCAGTCAAAACACTTTCAGTCAAAACACTTTCAGTCAAAACACTTTCAGTCAAAACACTTTCAGTCAAAACACTTTCAGTCAAAACACTTTCAGTCAAAACACTTTCAGTCAAAACACTTTCAGTCAAAACACTTTCAGTCAAAACACTTTCAGTCAAAACACTTTCAGTCAAAACACTTTCAGTCAAAACACTTTCAGTCAAAACACTTTCAGTCAAAACACTTTCAGTCAAAACACTTTCAGTCAAAACACTTTCAGTCAAAACACTTTCAGTCAAAACACTTTCAGTCAAAACACTTTCAGTCAAAACACTTTCAGTCAAAACACTTTCAGTCAAAACACTTTCAGTCAAAACACTTTCAGTCAAAACACTTTCAGTCAAAACACTTTCAGTCAAAACACTTTCAGTCAAAACACTTTCAGTCAAAACACTTTCAGTCAAAACACTTTCAGTCAAAACACTTTCAGTCAAAACACTTTCAGTCAAAACACTTTCAGTCAAAACACTTTCAGTCAAAACACTTTCAGTCAAAACACTTTCAGTCAAAACACTTTCAGTCAAAACACTTTCAGTCAAAACACTTTCAGTCAAAACACTTTCAGTCAAAACACTTTCAGTCAAAACACTTTCAGTCAAAACACTTTCAGTCAAAACACTTTCAGTCAAAACACTTTCAGTCAAAACACTTTCAGTCAAAACACTTTCAGTCAAAACACTTTCAGTCAAAACACTTTCAGTCAAAACACTTTCAGTCAAAACACTTTCAGTCAAAACACTTTCAGTCAAAACACTTTCAGTCAAAACACTTTCAGTCAAAACACTTTCAGTCAAAACACTTTCAGTCAAAACACTTTCAGTCAAAACACTTTCAGTCAAAACACTTTCAGTCAAAACACTTTCAGTCAAAACACTTTCAGTCAAAACACTTTCAGTCAAAACACTTTCAGTCAAAACACTTTCAGTCAAAACACTTTCAGTCAAAACACTTTCAGTCAAAACACTTTCAGTCAAAACACTTTCAGTCAAAACACTTTCAGTCAAAAAACTTTCAGTCAAAAAACACTTTCTATCAAAACATTTTAGTCAAAAAACACTTTCTATCAAAACATTTTAGTCAAAATTCTATCAATAACCTCTCAGTAAAAACTCCCCTCGGTCTAAACACTCTCCATTCTAAATAACATCCTGTTAAAAACATTTAATTAATGAAATAAATTTAAAATCTAATTTCATATAATTTGCATAGTTCATAGTTTATATTTAGGTCTACTTCCACATGCTGCATGATCCGATACCTTTGAGGGTATTCTCCAATGTCTTATCACTTTTTATCAAACTCTATTATCTCGTATTATGTTGTGGGTATTTCGAAGTCTGTTTATTGCATGCCAAATGGATGGATGAGCATATCTTATAAACTTAGCAAAGGTATTATTATATTATATATTCCAACATTCTCGTAAGTTATTGATGATAGATACATTTGTTAATTAACTGTCAAGGACATTCCATATTCCCGGAGCAATTATTGACGTATCGTGAAGGGACGTATGGTGGATCAACGTTGTCAGATTATGTTGGCAGCTGGATACGGCGAAACTGAAGAGGATGTAGTGCCAATAATTCGATATGAAAAAAGTATTACTCTGTCTGTTTAGCGATGTAACTGTTGATAACTCTGACTGCGAATCTATTTGAACGTGTTATGCAAGAAGAAGAAGAAGCGATGAAGTACTGTAGAAGAGCCAAACGTTGAACTAACAGACTGAATAATCTAAATTATAATCGCAACTGTGTTTATCGCAATGTCAGCAGTTGGTGGATCTAATAGAAAACCCGGTACCTGACACTTATTGTAGTATATCGTCATACGTCAACTGGCTATAGTTACATAATAAAAGCCAATTAACATATCTCCGAGCAATTCTTATATGTATTCTTCTTTGCGGTTCAAAATGAACTGGTCAATTATTTTATTATAGAAGTAGTAGAGTAGATTTTTACTCAAATACTTGGCACTTACATTTGCTTTTCAGCTACTCTAAAATTAAATATACGATGAGAATTTTATCTATTTATCGCATGGGCTTTAACCGAGAGAGTTTTAACCAGAGGTATTTTTACATGGATTTATATTATCTTTCTTATAAATGTAAGATCCGTCAGTTATTGACGCCATTACTAATTTCTCTAGAAATAATTATTTTAGCCATATTATAAAAGGTATAGTAGATATCATAGTTACATCGTTTACATCAGATGTAAGATCCAAGTTGGCTAGCATACCGGATAGTTTCTTTCTAGATAATATACCATTTGTTGCACTCGATGTCCACTCGATACACGTTAAGTTTATATGATAGATTATGTAACTCGATTATGCAAGTGGTTTACTATAAATAGACACAATAGAAGTAGAAATGTTAGTATTCAAGTCTCTCTTATCAAGTATTGAAATCGAGAAGTTTTAAGATGAGAGAATTTGAACCGACTTTACAAAAGTCTAGATATCAGCTTATTATCTAAACCTAATACCTCTAATATGTATTCCTTTATAACATGATACAGTTACATTGTTTCATAGAGTACTAGTGGTATTCATCTGAAATTGCTTGACCATTTTTTCCAAGTTGACAGAGACTCAATCAACAAGTTGTAGAGTGAACTCTAACTCGTGATAATTTACGAATGTATTGCAGCAAGTACTTGAACTTGTATCGATACTTACACATATACTTACACATATACTTATACATATATATATATATATATATATATATAGATATATATATATATATACATATATATATATTTATATTTATATATATATATATATATAACATATAAATATATATATATATATATATATATATATATATATATATATATATACTCTGTATATTATGGATTAATATTACAATTCTATATGTTTCCATCCGTTATCCTCAGAATTGGGTTCTGGATATAAATGTAACTGTGGATAAGGAATGTTCTAGAAGGAAAGTAGACTATAATTAAATATTAAATTAGGATTGTATATAATACAATATATATATATATATATATATATATATATATATATTTATTTATATCTATATATATATATATATATATATATGTATATATATGTATATATATGTATATATATATATATGTATATATATATATATGTATATATATATATATATATATGTATATATATATATATATATATATATATATATATATATATATGTATATGAATAATTGAATACTGCTGTTTTAGTTATTGTTACGTGTGTATTTTATGTAAACTGTACTAATGACATGATATAATTATTCATCGTACAATAAATGATATAATTAAATTATTGAAGACATTAGCTCGTTATACATAAATACTACACGAAATACACCATAACAAATGAACTGCATTCGTCATATATTACATAAACTCATTGAGTAACGAACTTAAGATATATATAGCCATAGTCATTATAAAGCTAAAACAATTCGTGAAAATAATATTTAATGTTTTAATACGACCAAATACTTATTTTTATTCCATTGTAAGTCAAATTTATATAATAATTGAATTATAATATAGATATATATATATATATATATATATATACTTAAATATATATACTTAAATAAATTGTACATTATACATATATAATAAATATTTTAATTATATTAATGCATGTAAAATACATAGATTGGCATACACTTGTCATTCTGTCCTATACTGAAGTGTATATTGGATGTGTGTACAATGTACACTGTACATTGTACAGTGTACATTAAACAATATATTATAAATGTAGCAAATATATGCATATATTTTCCAATTACTTCTCTGTTCTTATCAGTATATCAAGAATTGTATATTGACGTCTAATTACCAACTTGGCTCTGATGAATTTTAGAACTGTAATCTAATGTTTTCTACTGAATTATTATAACTTACAGTAACTTATGAGTTATAACTCATGCTCTCTATATAACTAGTATATATATATCGTACTCTTCGGGGACTATCGATACATAATCGCTAGCGATTCCGGGTTAAATTGATATCTAGTGAACTCTAGTGAATTACATATCTTTATCTCTATAGGCTCTGATTATTCTCTTAATTACCGACTCGAATTTCTAGGATGCACAATCGTCTACAATCTACTTACTAATCTACTTGCATATCTACTTCTGCTAGGTCCCTGTGCTAATCTACATTACTGTTTACGTTACCCGCTGGTTTTCAATCAAAACATTGCTCTATCCATAACATAAGATTAGTCATTCGTTTTGAGTAACTTTTAGATTCTTGAATTAAATATTATGTTACAGTATCAATTATCATTAACAAATTAATATTTAATATAAATAAGCGTAAGTTTATTAATATGTTCTATTATTAATAGCAAGCTATATTGTAATTGGCTACATGCGATATCGCTTATTTCGAAACTGAGCGAAAAAACGCAACTCGATAGATACACTACAATACATCTCTAATGGGTATTCTAGAGTACTCCACCGTACGCGGGGTAGAGTAGAACATAGCGACGGGTAGAGTACGTCCACGGGAACATCTCCCAATACGCCGGGCCTAAACCACTGACCTGTACACGGATATCCTGAATATACCGCCGAAATCGATATCCGTGTCGTTCGATCTGTAGTACTTGATGCGAGTGTCGACGATGCTGAAATCGTCTGGTAGTTCAAATGTCAAGGTCACTAGTGTAACGAGTGCAACCAGCGCTCGCAGAGTATGCACCTGGCGGCGGGGTGTTGCGGAGATTCTCTCGTTCATATTTCCACCTGGAAAGGGGGCCAAGGTTGAGTTAAATGTGTATATAGTTATATAGAGATGTGACGGGCACTGCGTATAAATAACTTAGTACGATTCTACGCCGATGTCTTTAGTATTGTAAATATATTGTAAAAGACCTTTAAACTTCTATAAGATATAGCTATTTAAGAAAGCTCCTTAAGTATATATATAAGCAATAATTTTAAGAGATCTTTATGAAAGAGCTAATTAAATAAATATGATGATTTGAAAAATTATAGTTTATTGTATTGTTGATTAATATCGAGTATCGCTATTTGATTATTTTCTAATTATAAGCCAGCATGTTCAAGTATAGGCTATATCTTGATAGCGATTCCCGTACACACTATCTAAACCATTACACTAATTATGTAATACTACAAAACTCACTGACTTACTAGATTATACAGCGATAAAAAGGCAATATTACACTGATCCACTATATCCACGGTAAACATAAAGTATGTACATTAGCCTACTTAACTATAGCCAAAGTACAAGTAAATATCTGATTTAATACAAGTAATATACACAATAATTAATATAGATCATTATTTAAATTGGCAGCATCATATCAATTTATTAAAAAAAAATAGAGGAACATTGTCCACTATTTTTCTTAAGATAAAGATATATCTTTATATTGTTGTCATAAATTAATACATATTTTGCATAATATTTTTTTTGCATAATATTTTGCATAAGATCCAGGGATAATAAAAAATGTTTCTAAATATAAAAATAAATTTCCTTTATTAAAACTGATTTCGTTATAAATTTTGTTCTCAAATATTATTAATCTAATTTTAATATTATTTTTTATTCCATAAATGTGTACTTTCATTCATTGTTCCAATTGACTATACTCAAAATAAAGTATTAAAAGAAAATATATCATTAATTATTATTAACAATATCTAATTCGTATGCGATACAAATTTATTTTAACACTTTTTTAATAACATTTAACAAATTTTAAATTTATTACAAATTATTTATTAATATTAACTTACAATTTCAAATTATATCAACATTTAAGACACGATTAATTTAAATATTATTTAAAATTTTAATTTCTGTATTTTCTAGGTAAGCTTTTATTTTATGATATTCATAG
>OZ038317.1:13695044-13705044 GCA_964035775.1 Osedax frankpressi | reverse complement strand
CATGTATATATAATATATATTATATATATATATATATATATATATATATATTTAAATGTATTAAAATGCGATATATTTAAATGAGTTATATATATATATGTGTTAATATATAATTTTGAATCATATATACAAACTTATCAGATTTAATACATTGATCATATTTATTTATTGTTATTAGATTCCAGTTAGATATTCGAATTAATTCATTTACCAATATAACACATCATAAGAAAATTAAAGTTAGTCGCTAATGTATAAATATATTTTATAATTTGTTAATTTCTTATAAATATTATGAATTTTTGAATATAATGGACACTATATTATATAGCTGAATAACACATGTAACTATATAAATAGAAATATGTGTATGTATATCCTATATTATAAACAATATTATCGCGATTAATCAAATTCAACATTAACATACTATATATATATATATATATATATATATATATATATATATATATATATATATGTATAATATGCATATATTGAATATATGTTTAATTTGGAATCTATAAACATAATATTAATAATAACTATGAGGGGCGATATTATATAGAACTTATGATGTCAAATTCTACTAACTATTTAGCTTGTTATTGCGTAATACTGTGTATTATATAACCCCGTAAGTAAATTTTAATCCAAATGCGAAATTACAAGATGCCTATATCTTCAAATGTTGTTTGTTTTAGATATCATCATATTCGAATATTTGTATTGAGTTAAAGAAACGGTATAATAAAATATAATTGAATCCGTACGTTATAAAAATCTATCACCGCCAGTCGGCTGTTCAACGTAAGCACTGACACAATGTAGAGGAACGCTAAATAACTGACGATTTATAATGTTCGGCAGATAATACAAACGGTTAATAATAGTACGTGAACGTGGACGGGGCGTGGCTTCTTAATTGAATTGTAACGCCCATATTGTTAAGTTACGAATTTATGTAAGAAGGTGTTATATTTTAGGTCTATATATATATTAATATGGCTTTTAAATAGTTGTACTTCGTAGTGGCAAAGATTTAGTATCTACCTTAAAGCGAACCACTAATTTAAAATAACCATATAATGTGAGTACAGTTACAAAAAATACTCGATATAGTCAGCTGTTATTATTAATTGTAGATATCGCATGTTTTAATAAAATCACATTGTGTAATATTTTAGTATTGTATTTGTTGTTTAATTTAGATTTTTGTTATATCTAATGTATACCATTATATAACCCTAATCCAAATATATGTTATTTATAAAATATCGAAATTAATAATATTGTCATAACATAATAAACGTATGTGTAGTTATTATATTCGAAGAAATAAAATTTCTTGAAGATTTAGGATTATTTAGGTTTGTGATTTAATTTCCAAGGATATATAAGAAAACAATCCAATCTTAAATCATTTTATTAATCGAGTTCATCATGTAGGAATCGTATAATAATAATTCAACTCTGAAATTCTGCTATACATTTTACGGATAACAACTACACCTAAATTGGAGTATAATAAATGGAATTGATTTTTTTTATCATTTAATATTATTAATATTATTGTATTCTCTTTAAAACACAAATGAGAACATATCTATTTTGTTATTTTGTGTATAAATAAACTTTTCAATTCAATTCAATTCAATTGATTGCAAAAGATATAATAGATGAGTTAATTTTATGTTTACTCATTTTGAGGTATTTTCATTCATATATTTGAGGTATATTATTACTATAAAATGCACGTCATTGGAAACAATTATATGTAATTAGGTTAAGGATATATCCTTAACTTAATTTAATAAATATGAAACAAAAATGCATCCATTATATAAAGTTTATACATTTAATTTATTTGGTTTATATTATAAACCAAATAAATTAAATGAATTAACTAATATACAATCTTATATAAGTATTTAAATACAAAATAAACATAAATGAAAAAAATTTAATGAAATAAAATATATTTTCACTTTTATTCTATAAATAAAAAATTAAACAAAATGATTACATTACAAATTAAAAAATAATAATGTTATCATACGAAAATTATTAAGTCATTATATCCAGAATCTAAATAAAATATGTAGATATCTAATGCAGATATCCTTAAAAATCCATAAATTAAGCTATCTGCATTATTTTAATAACACATTTTATAATATCTTAAATATTATTTATACGGTTCAAATGTAGTTTTATTAAATATTTTTAATGTATTAAGATACTTCTTATTGCTCAGTATTGTATAATATTATATATATATATACTTATTTGCAATGAAGTAATCATTGGTATACATTGGTAAATTATATTATATGCAAGGGATAAACTTGAAATATAGAGACTATATCAAACTTAATGGTATATTAATAATATAATGCCACCTTCGTGGTATCTTCGAAATAGAAATTGCCAAGAATTTCTATGTTAGATGATAAATTTATATATATTAAATTATAAAAAGATTACTGGAAATCTAATAAATTTTCATTGAAATTAATATAACTTAACGTTGAATATCGAATTAAATATCAAACACATTGATGTGTATTAGTTGATATAAAAATCATCATGTATATATATATATATATAGATATAAATATACAACTTATTTTGGTTGAATGGAAAATTATACACTGAATATCAGGAGAATTGATATAAATATACTAATAATCATATATACAAACAAGGTATATTATATTCGATGGAACGTATATAAATAAATATGTGAAATTAAAAATATAAATATGAAAATAAAAATAAAAATAAAAATAAAAATGTCTCATCCGATAATATGTTACAAAATGATAAAAAATACAGTTGAAATCGCAATTACGATGTTTTCGTAGAATTCGTAGATTTCACTTCTTATTGTAAATAAGCACACAGAGTGTTTCAATTAAATGAAGGTTGGTTTCTCATTTCTTTTTCGAACGTAAGTACAGAGAATACATAGCAAGACATTCCAACAACACAAACATTGTAGAACAAATTCCGAAATCTCTAGCGATGTGACTCTGTAATATTTACAAATATTAAATACAAGTTATACTATATTTATATATATATATATATATATATATACATACATATATATATATATATATATATATATATATATATACATACATATATATATATATATATATATATATATATACATACATATATATATATATATATATATATATTTATATATATATATATATATATGTATATATATATATATATATGTATATATATAAATATAAAAATATATATACTATATATGCTATATATGTTATGTTTAAATTCTCTTTCACTAACCAGATCATATTATAGCTAATAATAAACATTTAGAAATGTTCTGATTAGTAAATATGTTAGAATATAATACGCATTATGTTAATACACCCAGTGGAATATTATACATTATCTATATTTGTAAAACTGATAATATAATGTAATGTGAATAATCATTATCTAGATTAATAAACTAATTATATTATAAATGCATATGTGTGTATATTGGTAATAATAAAAGTATATGTAACCATTGAACCAGACTTATACTTATTATATGCGCATGGTTTAATATATGGGTACATAATACATAAACTAAATATTTTATAAATTACTCATGAATATATATTTGTAACTATTACCATTAACTTTATTATTATTTCTATGGGCTGATTATATTTTCTGGATTATGTTTAAATATTCAAAAATGGGTGTATGTTTTTTTAAATAGTAGACAAGAAGCTATTCCCTTACTATGCAATATAATTGAAATGCTTTATTTGTAGATTAAAATGATATATTTCATTAAAGTATTCAAGGAATTCATAAAATTAGAATATAGTTATAAATATTTCAAATCGTATGATTTCTCTCGGTATTTCATTACATTATATTTATTATGTAAATATAAAACTATAGTTTTATATGTCTATAAAGTCTATTTCTAATATAAAACTAGCATTTTCTAAGCTATATATAAAATATAAATAAAATATTATATATTAACTATATATAAATAATATAATATTGAATATAAAATTTGTATATAAATAGTAGTAATACTTTATTATATATACTTATAATATTACTAGATAATGTAGACCCGGCGATGCCCAGTATTCAATGTAATTATATAAGTTAATTTGAATATATTTCTCTATAGTTTATTAAACACATATCCAAACCCAAAACCAAAACCAAACCCAAACCCAAACCCAAAAACAAACCCAAAACCAAACCCAAAACCAAACCCAAAACCAAACCCAAAACCAAACCCAAAACCAAACCCAAAACCAAACCCAAAACCAAACCCAAAACCAAACTCAAAACCAAACCCAAAACCAAACCCAAAACCAAACCCAAAAACAAACCCAAAACCAAACCCAAAACCAAACCCAAAACCAAACCCAAAACCAAACCCAAAACCAAACCCAAAACCAAACCCAAAACCAAACCCAAAACCAAACCCAAAACCAAACCCAAAACCAAACCCAAAACCAAACCCAAAACCAAACCCAAAACCAAACCCAAAACCAAACCCAAAACCAAACCCAAAACCAAACCCAAAACCAAACCCAAAACCAAACCCAAAACCAAACCCAAAACCAAAAACAAACCCAAAATATTTTATTATATACAGTTTGCGGTAGAGTTTATGGTTTAGTTATAGTCGATGTATTAGTTTTCAATATTTCTATAATTATAATAGTATTATACACTATTGTACACAATTATAATATTATAAAAGGTATTTGCAGTTTTTAATTTATTTAAAAATATTTTTATAATTATAATTGTAATACTAGATTAATTATAATTAATATATATAAATATAAGATTAATTACTTTCAAATAAATATACTTGAATTAACATGCATCAATAGACATGATATATATATATAATATTGATATATTGGAATAAAACCATCTGTTTTCGCATGAATGGCTATTTTCTCTGAGAAGATTTATATGTTTGTCTGTAGATATTTGAAATCATTTTTTATAATTAATTGTAAACAAGAATGTTAAGATATTCTATTCATTATCCGAAAATCATATACTCGAGGATGACAATTATAACAACTATACAAATAATTTTAAGATTATATATAGAAGTGGATTCATTCATAAGAAAATATCATAATTAAAAACATACTCGAGGAATGTATGGTATATATTTTGTAAACTTAAATAATTATAACTTTCATTTCAGCAAATGTATTTTTATGGGATGAAATGACTCCACATAATTTATTAAATACGATATATTAATATATGATATTGGATGGCTTTGCTATATCTCATCGTAATCAGTTCTTAATTGTATTACCTATTTAATGTTAAGATAGTAGGATGTTGTATGTTATCTCTTTAGTATATATTTGCATACAAATAACTAACATTACAACGTAAAATTGGCTTACATTATTATTTTGCAAGCATTTACGATTTCATTTATATATTTATATCGCAGTTTCGAGATTACCATGTCGTATTGATAACTCTTGATGATACTCATTCCGGACGGCATGCACATGTACTCGTCCGCATCCAGTCCGTTCTCCGCATATTCACAGTCTGTAGGGCAAAATGTAACGGAATAATACCGGATGTAGTAGGAAGCTACGCGTAGTACTGCGGAACCCTTTCCCCCAGGGAAGTACCGGTTGTTGTGAATAATTGGTAGTAATTGGAGTAATAAGGCAGTTGTGAATAATTGGTATTCCATAATCGCAGACTATTAACGAACAATCATATTTATAGTTTATGGAAATAGCTCTTAACTATTATGATATATATTATAGATTATACTTATATGACGCTGTTATTTTAGTAATATTATAATTAATAAATATAGTGTATACAAAATCAATAATAAAATGTGTCAACTGAATCAATAATAATATGAATACACTACGATATATTGAATACACTTATTTATTATTAAGATTTATAAATTGAAATTCTGAGTAGGAAAAGTACCTATATGAAGTATATAGGTGTGTATAGGTGTAAAGACTAGGTAGTATGTAATATGTAGTAATATGTAGTAATATGTAGTAATATGTAGTATTTAATACGTAATATTGAATACGTAATATTGAATACGTAATATTGAATACGTAATATTGAATAGGTAATATTGAATACGTAATATTTAATACGTAATATTTAATACGTAATATTTAATACGTAATATTTAATACGTAATATTTAATACGTAATATTTAATACGTAATATTTAATACGTAATATTTAATACGTAATATTTAATACGTAATATTTAATACGTAAAATTTAATACGTAATATTTAATACGTAATATTTAATACGTAATATTTAATACGTAATATTTAATACGTAATATTTAATACGTAATATTTAATACGTAATATTTAATACGTAATATTTAATACGTAATATTTAATACGTAATATTTAATACGTAATATTTAATACGTAATATTTAATACGTAATATTTAATACGTAATATTTAATACGTAATATTTAATACGTAATATTTAATACGTAATATTTAATACGTAATATTTAATACGTAATATTTAATACGTAATATTTAATACGTAATATTTAATACGTAATATTTAATACGTAATATTTAATACGTAATATTTAATACGTAATATTTAATACGTAATATTTAATACGTAATATTTAATACGTAATATTTAATACGTAATATTTAATACGTAATATTTAATACGTAATATTTAATACGTAATATTTAATACGTAATATTTAATACGTAATATTTAATACGTAATATTTAATACGTAATATTTAATACGTAATATTTAATACGTAATATTTAATAAGTAATATTTAATACGTAATATTTAATACGTAATATTTAATACGTAATATTTAATACGTAATATTTAATACGTAATATTTAATACGTAATATTTAATACGTAATATTTAATACGTAATATTTAATACGTAATATTTAATACGTAATATTTAATACGTAATATTTAATACGTAATATTTAATACGTAATATTTAATACGTAATATTTAATACGTAATATTTAATACGTAATATTTAATACGTAATATTTAATACGTAATATTTAATACGTAATATTTAATACGTAATATTTAATACGTAATATTTAATACGTAATATTTAATACGTAATATTTAATACGTAATATTTAATACGTAATATTTAATACGTAATATTTAATGCGTAATATTTAATGCGTAATATTTAATGCGTAATATTTAATACGTAATATTTAATACGTAATATTTAATAAGTAATATTTAATACGTAATATTTAATACGTAATATTTAATACGTAATATTTAATACGTAATATTTAATACGTAATATTTAATACGTAATATTTAATACGTAATATTTAATACGTAATATTTAATACGTAATATTTAATACGTAATATTTAATACGTAATATTTAATACGTAATATTTAATACGTAATATTTAATACGTAATATTTAATACGTAATATTTAATACGTAATATTTAATACGTAATATTTAATACGTAATATTTAATACGTAATATTTAATACGTAATATTTAATACGTAATATTTAATACGTAATACTTAATACGTAATATTTAATACGTAATATTTAATACGTAATATTTAATACGTAATATTTAATACGTAATATTTAATACGTAATATTTAATACGTAATATTTAATACGTAATATTTAATACGTAATATTTAATACGTAATATTTAATACGTAATATTTAATACGTAATATTTAATACGTAATATTTAATACGTAATATTTAATACGTAATATTTAATACGTAATATTTTATACGTAATATTTAATACGTAATATTTTATACGTAATATTTAATACGTAATATTTAATACGTAATATTTAATACGTAATATTTAATACGTAATATTTAATACGTAATATTTAATACGTAATATTTAATACGTAATATTTAATACGTAATATTTAATACGTAATATTTAATACGTAATATTTAATACGTAATATTTAATACGTAATATTTAATACGTAATATTTAATATGAAATATTTAATATGAAATATTTAATATGAAATATTTAATATGTAATATGTAATACTATATATAGAATAATATAAGGTATTAGAAAATGTGACAGATATAATATGTTAGGTAATATGGTAGATGAAGGGAATATAATGTGATATATACAATTATAGATAACATTTTAGAAAATACAATACATCTTATAATAGATTAAGCGATAGATAATATTGTATATAATACCCATAGGTAACAATATAGTATATTAAATTATGTATAAAGAAAACAAAATTAGACGGTGTTTAGATAACCTAATTGTTCAACGTTAACCCACTGAGCTATAATGAGGATTTCGTAAATATAACGGTACGGTGAGATGAATTGCAGGGGTTTGAATATCGAGGACACAGAACTGTAAACAATGAATATTTTATTGAAAGTTGTTAGAGAAATGTAAAAATGGAGTTTGTGTAGAAACTTATTAGACAATTTAAATAATGAAGATTCTATTAAATGTATTAGATATCTATAAACAATGGAGATTATGGTGAAATTCATTAGAGAAATGTAAACAATGAAGGTTTTTAGAAATGATCTATAACAACTGATTGTTGATAATTTGATAATTTGCCTTCAGATAATTAGAAATTCAATAAAGAATCCTTAATAAAGATTCTATTAACGTCTCTGTATACCATGTGCACATGCCATATGCCACTACATATATGCCACATCTGACACATTAACATTTAGTATCTAGCACATTGACATCTACTCTCGTTGGTATGATCCCGCCATCTGTAATTGTTAGTAGTGACCTCTACGGTCGTGATATTGACCTTCATCTACTCTTACAGACATGAATTATAATAGAGTGATCCTTTCGTTACTTGTCATAAAGCGTACCCTCTCCCAAAATGAACTCTACACAAGTAGTGACCGATATTGAAGATGACAATTAGCATATTACGTATTCCTAGTCAACCCTTGACATAATGCCATTGAACTCTGACCTCATCCGTCCGAACTAACTCATCCTTGAGTAGAAATCCGCTGTACATTATGAAGATACCTAGACTGATGGGTAGTACGGTCAGAGCTAACAAAGGGGTACCACAGGCTGTGGCTCCAAGATGACCTGGATAATGAGGGTTAGAAGTGTTGGTAAATAAGAAAGATGGTGATTAGTTTAATAAGCACTGGATATTAGGGTCAAAGATCACTTATGTTCTAAATTTCAAATGTTATAAATATATAAATATTAAATTACAATGAATGTATTCTTGTTTTTATAGATATTATTCACAATATTAACGATATCATAACTACAGTCTATTAACCTATAGACACGCCCACTATGCATATCAGCAGGCACGCCATGTAGATGGTAAAGAAGGCCCCGAGACTAGGGTACAGACCTACGGAGGAGTTAGGTGTGGGGTCGTGGAATGAAAATATACCTGATAGATTATATATTCTCTAACTATATTATTATAGAAATATGTTAGAAACATCATATAATAATACTTATCTATAATATATATATATATATATATATATATATATATATTTATATATATATATATATATATATATTATATATATATATATATATATATATATATAATATATATAAATATATTATATCTTAAGATAAATTTAGTTATACCATTTCATAAACAAAGAGAATTAAACCATTTCTTACTAACCTATCATCCAATATACTGTCAGTAGAGATATTGTACATGAAATCATATTCATTAGTAACTGTAAATATATATACATATATGTATATATATATATATATATATATATATATATGTGTGTGTGTGTATGTGTGTGTATATGTGTGATTGTGTATATGAGTTATGTGTGTATGTAAGTGTGTGTATAGGTATTTATGTATGTGCGAGTATGTGTATGTATGTGTGTATTGGTGGTTGTA
>OZ038317.1:13614389-13694844 GCA_964035775.1 Osedax frankpressi | reverse complement strand
GCTGTCCGTTAGTTCTGATATAGCTGGCTTCTTATCGCTAGTTGTAATTGTCATTATAATATAAATCTATTTATTTTAATATTGATTATGTGTTAGATTAAAATTAATGACCATCTATTATAATTATTTATAGATAATTTAATAATTTAATTTTATGAATAGATAGAAAATAGACTTATAAAACAATTAATATAAATATAAACTAATTATTATATTATAGTAAGGAATATAAGAAATATATAATAAGTTAAACTAACTATGCATTTCTCTCAACAGCATTCATCTGAATAATAACATTATTGTTTATATAAGTATATAATATATATATATATATATATATATATATATATATATATATATTATTATTATTAAATATATTTATTTATATAAATGATCTTCTATAATAAACTCACATGAATTAACCATCAGCTTATAACATATAATATATATTCGAGTTTAGAATATCGTATAGGAGCACCAATGAATTGCAATCCTTGGTATCAAGAAAAGGCTACGTAACATAACAATATGACACAAACCTCGAGAATGAATTCGTCTTCACTTGTGATGTTGTTAAGTGACCATTTGATGCCTCTAGCCTGTGCTGACTCATCATATTTATCGCATATCAACTGCAAGAATGTCGTGATTATAGAAATGGGTCAACATTCATAGATGATAATGTTGTCCATTTACAATTAAATAAATACGTAGCTCCAGTCGATTTATAGTTAAAATTAACTTAAAGTTGTTATCTGTTTATGGTTCCAGTTCATTTATAAATATTCTATATTTTTTTTAAATTCTATAAACTTTAATATAATTAAATCAATAACAAATGTATTAGTAAAATATAAACCTATAAAGCAAGTTAATCAACTAACAGTAATATACGTGTACATTATTACATATGTAGATGTGTATATATATATATATATATATATATATATATATATATATATATATATTTATATATATATATATATATATATTTATATATATATATATATATATAGTCAAAACATATTAACAAAGTAACCTGTAACTTTCTCCCGCACATTTCTTCATCACCTGGTTTCACCGCCAAAGTTTTCACATAGAAATCTGCTGGGTTATAATTCTCCGGACAGAAGTAATTGATTCTAACGGGGATGTGTATAATTCTAAATACATTTGAATACATTATACTTAGTAGTTTTTAGTTGTATTATGTAATTGATAGTATTTGATAAATTTATAGTTAAAGATAGTTACATATAGTTATCGATATAAGAGCTAATGCTTAAATTGTTATTTGTAAATATAATTTGTAATATATTAAAGATTTATATAGTCATTTATTTAATCCTAAAAACATATATCTATTATATAATAGCAATATTAATATCTGAGAAAGAAACTCAAATATAAGAAAAATATCTAAATACAACCACAAACACACAAAATAGAAATAAAAATCATCAAATAAATACAACATTTTAGTTTTCCTGAATATTATATATCTATTTGAGTGTTACATCTTGTAACATGCATACTATTATATAATATTAAGTTTACGTGGATATATTGAGTAGATATGCATATCTAATTAAGCTATTCATACCACTAGTGTATGTAGAATATTAATAATATAATATATATATATATATTTAGTTTAAATACAAACCCGTTAAAGAATGTGGTCATCTCGAATATAGGTCCCATATAAGCAACCCGGCCTTCAGCCATCAGTAAAATCCTAAGATATTGATATTATATATATATATAAATTTAATGATTTCCATCTTAATACTAATATCGGTAGTATATAATTATTTTATTTAATAATATTTTTAAATATGGTCTGATTAGAAAAAATGCTAAGTTTATACAAATAATTAAACATATATTTAATATATATTGATTATCAATTCAAAATATATTAATAAATTAAATATATATTTAAGAATCGTAAAATATGACATTATTATGTTCATCGACTTCGAACTTATATAATATTATTACGTACCTATCGAACAGAGCGAATGTTGAGGAAGATGGTTGATGTATTGTGCAGATAATAGTCCTTCCTTTCTTGGCTAGACCTTGCATAACCTACAGGTTAAATAGTGATATGTTTTCAATTGTATATTGTGATAATCATCTTTTGAAATTAATATTAATCATACGTATTAAATGTCTAGTTATAGCTAATAATGTGACTGAAATAGATTTATTTCATAAACATATATATTATTACTGATTCAATACAATAAATAATAATTGTGTGTATGGAATTTATAATACCAATATATATATATATATATATATATATATATATATATATGTGTGTGTGTATGTGTGTGTGTATGTGTGTATGTATGTGTATGTGTGTCTTCGTATGCATGTATGTATATGTGTGTGTGAGGGTTTGCGTATGTTTGTAATAAGTAGGATATGTATATAATATAAATAGATAATGTAGTTACGTAACACTAACTGTGACAATCTGTTGTGCCATGAAACTATCTAAACCGGAAGTTGGTTCATCGCAAAACATAATGGAAGGATTCGTCAGCAACTGTTATATATCAATGGGTAGTATTTGAAATCAATGAGATAGTATCAAATAGTTACTCAAAGTATTACTTTAATATTAATAGTATTATTAAAATAGTTTGTTATTATTGTTTAAATAATATAAATATAACACCTATCTTATTATCTTATTATCTTATTATCTTAAGATCATGGAAATCTAACAGCTGTACCAAATCCAAGTCTTTTCATTTCTCCTCCGGATAGACCTTTCCTGACTCCCGGGGTTCCTATGGTAGTATCCCCACACTTCATAAGTCCAGTCTGTCGGTAAAGTGATATCATATATCTATATTGGACCGTATAAATAATCACCACTATATATATCCAATATATTATAAAGTATTTATATAAGTGCCAAGAGTTTAGGAGTATTAGGATTTAGAAGTGATTAATAAACTAATTTCCAGCGAATGCTATAACCTCAAACATGACGTCATTAATTCGCCTCCACCTTTCTGAATCTGTCAGTTTGCTATCCATTCTCAAACAAGCCTAAATTAGTGGTTATATAATTGGATGGGTAGATACCTAAATAGATGGATATATGAATTATATATATATATATATATATATATATATATGTATATCTATATATATATATATATATATATATATATATATATTTATATATGTATATATATTTATATATATATATATATATATATATATATATATATATTGACTACAAAAACATATTCAATAATTAATTAATTAATATATTATCCCAAATTGCAATTTCAAATCATGATTTTTATAATCCTATTATACAGTTTAAGTATCATTATGATTAACATGTACAGTACGTATTATATACTATTAATACTATTAGTAATGTTAGAGATACCATCGCATTCCTTATATGCGCACGTCATAGTAACTTTCCTATACACCCAAAGATGGTATACACTTGATCTATTATTGACATTTAAGTCAAATAATATTACTATACAAAATATTACTGAATTAAGACTAATACATGGCCATCTATAGCACTAAATATAACTTATGCTATAATATTAGACGTACATATATCTTTAGATGTTAAATAAAATGTTTATATGATACTATGTGTAAGGAAAATATGAAACAACTTATATTTAAACTTATTTTAGAATCGTATATATTATCAAGCATTAATTATCATATTATGCTAAATAAAAGCCAACATTTGAACAGGTACATCATTAAGATAGTTGGCAAGTATTCTATAAATATACGTAGTTAGAATGAAATAATATCAAAGATTCTAATGTAATATTTAATAAATCATATTATTAATGAAATCAAAAACTCATTATGGTATAATTGTAATTAATTAACTTATTACCTCAACTTATATAATATGTTCCGAGTAAACTAAGCTTTATACGTTAATAATTTAATCTTCGAGTTTAATACGAATAACTAGATCAATAGATAATAGATTGCTGCTATCAGTAGATAATAGATTAACATTAAAACATCATTTTGGTTTCAATAATAACTATATAAAGATAAGACACCGGGTAGCTATGAGTATAGTGTATAATATACACTGTATATCCTAATTGTTTGGAATCTGATGTTGACTTATCAGATAGCATAGTTATTTGACATTATCGTAGTCAAAATGTTTAATTATATATTAAATCAAATTAGTGTATTTTTATTATATTATATATAGATTATATATTATATAAATGATCTTAAAATATTATATTATATATTCATGGTTTTTATCCACAAAAAAATAATACAAAAATATATTTAAGTAGTGATATTTATATATATATATATATGAATAACTATACATTAACTATTTAAATTTAATTCAATCGATGTATGGATATATTTTAATATAATAATATCATACTTACGTTAAACCATAAATGTTCCTTTACACTCAAACTTCCTACAAATAAATCATCTTGCTGAACGTAAGCAGACAGTGAAGCTACTGATGTCTGTTATAAATCATTTGTTTACTTTAATAATATATTATTCTAATAATAGTGTTATATTAGAAATTCTATATGGAAACACAAATACGAGAAATAACTTGTATAATGTTGATTTTTAGAATAGTTAATATAATAAATTTAATTTATTGTTTATTATTCTTATTAAACGAAATTATTATATAAATTATATCAGGATACTCAAATCTGATAAATAACTTGTATAACGTGGATTTTTAAAATGACTATATAATGAATATATAATACGATATCTATGGATTTACTAAAATATAAATATATATATATATATATATATATATATATATATATATATTTACATAATAATGTTCAGTTCTTAAAATTAACCTTACTGTTATCGTTACATGATAATTTGCCATTTACTCTAATCTCTCCTGAAATGATATTCAATCCTGATAGATTTCTTCCGGTTAGTGTGTTTAAAAGAGTTGTTTTTCCTGATCCGCTATTATTTAAATGATTAAATTTTTTCTATTCATTGTAATAAGATAATTCGATTCTAACATGTAATTGCTTCCCTAACCTAGAACCCATAATGACTGCTAGCTCACCAGCTCTTGCTATTCCATAAACTATGATAATGTTATATATATATATATATTATGGAGTAGGTATTATGATATTTACATTGATGACATATCACCTATTTATAAACATCAATTAAAACCTTTATCTAATATCACCTATTTATAAACATCAATTAAAACCTTTATCTAATATAACTTTAGGAGGTTTTGATTGTTTTCGATCTGGAATTTTAATTCCTAGTATTATTTTTTCGGGTTCCACATCAGTAACTACTTTTAAGTTATTCCAGGATAAAGTACATGGTAATGTATGATCTTTGCTTAAGCTCATAGACCCAACTTTTCCTTTGATATATATTTATATAAATATTAATATTCGATATTATATTATTCTAATTGTACGTATAATTTATAATTTATAAATATATATATATATATATATATATAGATATAGTATGCAATATCATAATTTCAATAATTACAATCTTACATTTATTCTCTCATGTCAATACTTTCACAGATATATTTGACAAATTTATAAAAATAATTTAATTGGGTAAAAGACATAAATTGATTTGTTAAATTCTAAAATAAATGTGATTATTTTAAATATACAATCGAATTAACAATAACATACACATTATACATGTAATACATATATATATATATATATATATATATATACTATCATATACGCTGTATTATTTCCTCAACACAGCTCTTCATAAACCTGAGTAGTGGTCATCAGGTAGATTATAGTCTTCTTTTGAATTTATCAAATACGATTTCTCAGTTTTCGAACGCATCATTCTTAAAAGTATAACATAGAGTATGTAGCAAACTATTGACCCAACTAATTAACAACACTAATTGACCCTATAACTTCTAGAAATATATGCTATTGTTTTACTTATTTCCAAATAATAATACATAAAATGGAAATAAATATGGATAAAATTGGATCATTTAAAATGAATCTACTAATTACTATACAACGAGATTAAAGTAAATTTCTAATTTCAATAAGATTTTTCTATGTATAAGCATCTATCTATTTAAAAATTACCCGTTACAATTGAATTACATTAACGCACGCGAATAGTAATCACAGTTAGCATTGGTCATGGCTGATATCGGTACACTAACTTGACTTTCGGAACGACGAATGACCGGAGAATCGCCGATGCCCACATATGCCAGCCCCTATCACGAGTGACCAGTGGCACATGCCCTATATCGTAGTAGAAGTGTAGTAGCGGTGGCATAACGGAGCTGCCGCTGTGATTCGTACGCTCAGCGGTAGTTACGGATTATCCGGTGTGTTCTGATTACGTTCAATTGTGTTACTACGTATAACTACTATGCCACTTATACAGTTCATTAATGCCAAGAAACACTACAATATTTCTATATAGTTATATACAAAAACCAAAAAGTACTGAAACGTAATATTACCTAAAAGTACTTGTAGGCGATACTAATATTGCTTATTTACTCAACAATTTATAACTGGAAGAGTATAGTATTAATTAATAAATATAGTACTATGTATAATAAATCCATATGACTATTTGATGCATTCAATTAAATAGTTGCAGTAACTTAATTTACATAACCACTTTTAAATTTAGTTATACATCTTTTAAAAAACAAACATTAAACTACCAATTGATTGACTTATCTTAAATATATTGCCGTCCATAGAAATATTTAAAGATCCGAATAATATTACCTGTTAAAGAATAATAAACATATACATTTAGCATGATCATATTACAAATAGTATCGTCTACTGTAAGCCATATATTTATATATATATTTATATATATATATATATATATATATATCTCTATGATTGTATTCTATAAATGAAAATAATTAAATAATTCTATTGACACGTGTCAAAATAATAAAAATCAAATGTAAATAAATTTAAAATGAAATATTTTTATATTATTTCTTTTTTATATTTTTTTATTTTTTGTATTGAATTTATACATTGTAATGACCCAGAAATAAAAAATAATGGGCTATATAAATCTACTGATAATATAATAATCGTAAAAGGAGATGTTACCTATAATAATACAGTAATAAATTCAAATACTGTGTTGATTATTGAATATTATAACAGCTGGTGTGGCCATTGCGTACGTTTTGTCCCTACATGGAAACTATTAGCCAATGATATTAAAGGTAATAAATCTATACATGATAAACAGAATACAATAATATATTACAACATGAAAATGAACCTTATATATGGATCACGTATAAAATACGACCCAGTGATAATGTTATACTATATACTCTACGATATTACTTCCTATTATAGTATATAATGCATATATGATATATATTATATACTAAAATTTGATATAAAGTCAGATATTCGATCTGGGCGGATTCTATATTTGTGGTGAATTAATGTGAAAAAGCACCTTAAAACTATAATAATATATTGAATATGATATACATATGATACATATATGATATATGTAGCGTATACTATTATATGAAGTAATATCATATGAAGTAATATCATATGATATATAATCTGATATACTATCGGGTCAAAATATACTTCCATACTTGTGTGTATTTACATATTTATATACTCAATCATACAAATCTTATTCACAAATATAAGGATAATTATTTACATATCAATAAAAAACCAAAAAATATATATTAATTATTGTATAAATATTATAATTCATATTTAAATCATTCATAAAAGGCAAGCAATTCTCTTCAGTGATTTAAGGGTATGGCTAATTGTTGAATTTTCAGCTGTTTGTCTTCCTCACACGAACACTATAATAATAATTATCATAATAATATTAGTATTTAGTAACTATCCTATTTATTTACTATTAGATTTCAAAAAGTGTTGAATGTGTGATTAATATTTATGTAGAAAATAAAACCAAATGAATGTTTTATAAACGTACAATATTCGTCGAACGTATAACTTTTTATTCAATATATAGATACACAAATATACTAAACCACATTCTAAAAATTACATACTACTAAATTATACAATTGTATAATCGAGTGCTTAGTTTATCGGTATGCATTTAATTTGTTATATAAATTACTGTTATATAATAAATGTTCTAGACAACAATATATAGAATTAATAAAGTAATACTTTAACAATATAATAATCACTTCTTATCATTAAATAATAACATAATGTCATTAAAAAATATTCAATTAAAAAGTTGACTTATTTATTTGCGAGAAACTAATATCTATTCTTTATTTCACAATATGTTTTCAATCATTTTAATTAAAAATAATAAAATTTAAACTATATTATATAATATGTGCAAATATCAAACAGTAATAGGTATTAACTAAATACTGTATTTTATAACAACAACTTAAATAACCATATATAGTTTCTATCATTAATTCATTGCATATATACGATATAAGTTGCGACTAGCAAATAAGAAACTTCCTTTCTCAGGTTGGAATTCTATTGTACGTTTAGTTACGGTTGATTGTAACAATGACGAAAATACCAATGTATGCAACAAGGCAAATATTGTCAACGTTCCTTGCATTAAAGTTTGAACATTTATATTCATTTTCACTGTAATATATGTTTTAAGATTATGATTATTAAATAAAGAAATAGATATTTATCTATATGTATATTTATGCAATTTTAAAATAATATAATACTACTTAATATATCATTTATCATTCTAATTATGTTATTAATATATATTTAAGTTATATACGATATCAAAATAAAATGACTTATGATTTAGTTTCTCCCGGACAAAAATGAAAACTTATTTACCGGTTTCAATTACGAAATAAACAATGATGCATTCTCGGATTTCACGATTATCGAAAATGATATTGTAGATTTTGTATTGTCTGACAATACCAGCCGTGTTTTGCGTAACAAAGTACGTTTGTTCAGGTATTTATTAAATACTATTTATATAACCACAGTATTCGAATATAAGAATATGCATGTAATAATGTCCTTTAATACAACTTTATATTCTATGTAATAATTTTTATGTTTAAAAATTGAATAATTTTATCACATGAGTAAATATTTGCCCAAATGTAATATCATCAAACATGAATTATTATTAATAATTATAAGATTGCATGATTTATCAAACATGTTTTCAGGGATCATCGACGTATGCAAGATAAAAAAAAGTCGTCAATTTTGGTTTTCGATAATTCCTCGACACCTCATTTGGGTAAAAAGGTGAAATATCAGCGATTATGCTAAACTCATATTATAACACATATTTACTGACCTATTGTAAGTGTTTCACATTATTTTGAATAACCAAAATAATCTATTTTAAGTTTACCCATCAAAGTTGAACCTTAAACTTCGTTTCTTTGATAACCATATTCTGTATAAGTCTGGAGCATGTTTTATGTATGTTCCGTCTATATTAGTTCCTATACGTGGCTTCAAATTCGACAGCTGGCAATGGATTTCAGTTTGGATCGCAGGGTTCAAGTATTTACTTTTCCGACCGTTACTTTTCGCAAGTCGGTGAACCACGTCCGACCACAGAGTTGGCCCTTCGTGTTGCTGAAACACAAATCCTCGGCGGACCCAATCCTCATCATCGAAGGGTTATTATGTGTTGTATGATATAAGATAATAGCCTGAACATTTGCCATCATTAACTAGACGAATAGAGTTCAATAGGATATGTAGCGTTTGAGATCATCATTTCAAAGTGTGAATACTCATTCATAATTATTGATCATTACATTTTTATAATTATCGTTTATCTATTATTATTATTTGTTTATCTGTCGATTTGCTAATCGGTGTGATAATAATGTAGATTGCGTGCATTTATAAACCAGACAATTGCTATCCTAGCGAATTCGACGATTAAGTAACTTCACCTTTACACCCCACCTCACTCGTAGCGCCGACAACCACACTCTGGCTAGAGATCGAATTGCCATACGCTTGGCCTCCGCTTGGCACCTAGACTCCGTCGTAAGGCAAATCGACGAGGAGGAGGGCAAAGTTGCGGAAACGGCCGGTGGAACCAACGATTCGCTGACTCGCGATAAAAACTGGATTTACCGCGGCAAATTGGCGAAACCCTTCGACAATCAACAGTCGCACGAATTGTTAGAGGAATACCCTAGCAACCCTTTTGGTATATTTAGTTACCGAGCAGTAAATTCAGTATCTTCTAATGCTATATGAACTTCATACCGGCATTATTAAGTAATGATTGGATATATTATTATTGTTAATTCTGGTTAACTTTGTAATTTATTTATTTTAAGAACATCTTAATAAATGTTCAAATAGAAATATATTCCTTTACTGAGAAACTAACAATTTTGCTTAAGTTGGGATTTCATTTAACTTATAGTTATTATTTCTGGAATAATCTTATCCTGTTAGATAGATTATGTATTATTATGTTACCAAAGAAATTTAGTTTGCGATCTTTGTTAATTTACTTATCTCCTAGCATATCCTAGACCCACCATATAGCTTATTCGCATCCACTAGCCACGACCCCAGTTTGACCTTTCCAACGCAGCGAAGTGCTACCAGCCAATGAGATTTATTTCGTTGACCTCTTGACTTCGCTTGATTACACTTTGACTCGAGAAATCACCAAACACGAGAAATTTCAAGGAGAATCCCTCGAAGCCTTGAAACGTTACACCTCAGTGCTAAACAAGGTTGGAAAGTGTGAATGTGAATGTCTTATTCTATTTACTGTTACATATAAACTCTGGTATCATTATTGTGGGTTAATTATTGGTATATTAGTTGATTATTAGTTGTATACTAATGGTAAATTAGTGTATTATATATTAATGTATTAGTGGTTTATTTATATATTATATATAAATGTATTAGTGGTTTATTTATATATTAATGTATTAGTGGTTTATTTATATATTATATATTAGTGGTTTATTTATATATTAATGTATTAGTGGTTTATTTATATATTATATATTAATGTATTTGTGGTTTATTTATTTATTATATATTAATGTATTTGTGGTTTATTTATTTATTATATATTAATGTATATGTGGTTTATTTATATATTATATATTAATGTATTAGTGGTTTATTTATATATTATATATTAGTGGTTTATGTATTTATTATTGATTTATTTATATATTATATATTAATTTATTAGTGGTTTATTTATTTATTATATATTAATTTATTAGTGCTTTATTTATTTATTATATATTAATTTATTAGTGCTTTATTTATTTATTATATATTAATTTATTAGTGTTTTATTTATTTATTATATATTAAATTATTAGTGCTTTATTTATTTATTATATATTAATTTATTAGTGCTTTATTTATTTATTAGTTGTTTATTTATTATTTATACTCCAGAATAATTGAGGCTCTCATATTTTGTTGATATTTTTAAAACTGAAATAATATAATTTTTTTGAAATATATAACAACAATTTATAATTTCATTTTTCTTTCATTTCTTTTACTTATATCTATATAAAGAGCTACACATACATTGAATTGTGCATGTCACATAAAGTCATAAAACATTACATATAGGCAATTTGTTTAAAATCTTTGTTAAAAATTATTTCAGACTATTTATTTTAATATAATTTTTACTATTATTTAAATATATATATTAATTTTAATTAACTAAATATATTTTTTATATTAGAAATATAAAAAAAATACTCAATTTCAGGATGCGAAATTATGTGCATTTTTTTTGATATGCTATTATTTTATAATACTAAAAATATTTCATCGCAACCGATTGGTTAACAAATATTTTCCTTAAGATTTTGATATAATATATATTTTGAAATAACATGATATATATTTTTTAATATAGGTATGCCCGTAATGGGTAGAGTAGACTACCGATGTATACCGATGACCTTATATCTCGTATACAGTACTTCCCCGGCAACCCTTTGATAAGCCAGTACCTAAACGACCTCAACCAATGGATTCACAAGAAGAGAAAACAACCTCTATCCGGTGAACAATGGCTGCTCAAGGTCAAATCTCTACAGGTCAGTGCGTCATGGGTCAATGTGTCGTGTTGCATTTGGTACCGACATCTATAAAATAAATAATAGCAAATAAATCAATTTAGTATCCTGAATTATAAATTATTTAATTACAAACTATAACTATTGTTAACGTACTTATTTCGCAAACGCAAAATATCTTAACATATATTAATATATATATATAATGATAACTTATGATGTAATTATACATGATTATGTAATAACGTAATGATTATGAAGTTATTTAAATTTTTGATTGTTTTCAGCTTAACTTCAATTTTTAACTCAGTTATTAATAATGATCAAGATTTTGTTATCAATAATAAGAGATTTGTAATGGATTGGTATCCATGCAGATATTCAATTCAGCACTAAATTCAATTCTACGTCATCTTCGTAAGAATATCTTCTAATATTTAAGCGGCACTGATAAATTGTACATGTTAAGATAGAGAAATGCACTCATTTTATAAAATGAATGTTTTAAAAAGTATTAGTGTCGTGTGCAATTTTGTCATATTACAATAACTGTAGGTATTTTTCGAATTCCATATAAATGTCATGAAATATAAATATTCAATATTGGTTAACAAATTGATGTATATACGAAATACAGTTGTATATAAATTATATTAAAAATTTTAAAAGTTTAATAAGTATTTAGATATATCATATATTATCACTTACTTCAATAAATAAAATTCTAATTTCGTATATCAATCATAACTAAAGTAAACATATTCCACATATCAACCAAATATTTTTTAAAATTGGATTATATTATTTATTACATTTTAAAATTATATTAGCTAACTATGAATTTAGGAATATTATTGATTATAATTTTAAATTAAACAATTATATATATATACAAATTATTATTAATATCACATTTTTATTATAAAATATACATATATAATTAATTATTAGTAAACGAGATATAATAAAAATTAATATAACATATTTATGTATAATAAGTTATCATATAATACAACTAATAATCATTTATATTATGTATACATATTATTATTACATTATAAGTTGATATATCAATAAAATTAATTTTAACAACTTTGATTTGATTGCATTACTAGTTATTATATTGTATCTAAATAAAATATCCAATTATCTATATTATGATCAATATATTTATAAATATATATAAACATGTAATTATTTTGAATTTAATATTATACACGCCTATTTTAATATCAAATTCACGCCCATTTTTCCTTTTTTCACGCCCAAAAACTTATTATAACAATTAAATATTATAGTAAAATAACATCCGATTTATATAATTATTCATAAAACTTTATCAATTCTAATATAATTTTAATAATTGTTTGTCATATTTACAAAGAAAATAAAAGAGGTCAGGTCATAATGACCAAATTGCATAGATTACAAAATTGCACACGACACCTTTATACACTAACCGCAGAATATGCACAATAATTTCTAGATTTCTATTTGGAAAATATGCACACCTACGTCATTACCCCGCGCCGTCCTCAGGCCAAGTACGACTTAACACAACCTCGCAACGTCGAGTGGATTGGTTGCAGAGGCAGTCAGGTCAGGTACAGGGGGTTCCCGTGCTCTCTATGGCGTTTGTTCCACGCACTCACCGTCTCCGCCTACGACAGTTAGCCGGGGGGGGGGGGGTCTAGGGTTACCGCGAAGCTCGGGAGTGGGGTCGAGTAGGGTATGGATACGGAGATATCTGTAATAGTGGGATTTTGTGCAAGAAATCCTTTTAACTGAGTTAATGGTGAGAGTATAAGTACAATGCACTACTTCTACTCTGTTCACCTACTCACAATAACCCTCACTAACTCACCCTAGTCCTCACTAACTAACCCTAGTCCTCACTAACCCACCCCAGTCCTCACTAACTCACCCTAGTCCTCACTATCTCACCCTAGTCCTCACCCTCTATTATATCACAGATTGCTTTAAACTTTACCTTAAATTAAATTACATTTCCACAAATTGCACTATCTCCTCTTTCTTCGAGTCTAAACCCTGTTACTGATAATAGTTCTGCCTTATCTCTGTAGTGGACAATAACGAACTGTCCAATGGACAAGATACCCTGGTGGCGATGCGAGATTATATTAAACATTTCTTCGGGTGTCGGGAATGTGCTTTGAATTTCGCTCGAGGTGCGAAACTCATCGAGGCAACCGTTCGAAATAGACGAGATGCCATTCTCTTTTTATGGCGATCTCACAACAAGGTCGAGTAATGTACTCTATAGATTATGTGGTAGCGTATTCAGTATTTATATTCAGTAATTTATTAAGTAATTTCATTATTAAGTAGTCGATTTGTATTTAGTAATTTATTTAGTAGTATATTCGGTAGTTTATTAAGTAGTTTATTCTGCAGTGTATTCATTAGTTTATTAAGTAGTTTATTCTGCAGTGTATTCATTAGTTTATTCCGTAGTTCATAAAGTAATATATTCAATAGTTTATTTAGTAATTAATAAAGTAATATATTCAGTAGTTTATTTAGTAGTTCATAAAGTAATATATTCAGTAGTTTATTTAGTAGTTCATAAAGTAATATATTCAGTAGTTTATTTAGTAGTATATTCATAGTTTTCAGATTTTATTTCTATAACTAATTGTTTATAGGCCAATAAACATTTGAAAGGGGATTTGACAGAGGATCCGACTTCTCCGAAACTTCAATTTCCATCTTCTGAGTTATGCAGGGATTGTCGAAATAATGGAATTTGGGATCAAAATGAGGTCAAAAACTTCTATACCAAAAATAAGAAAAAAATAACAAATTTTATGATTAGCATTAACGTAATTTATAATTTATATTTTAGTCTTTATCGATGACAAAACATTTCAACAGGTGTTTATGTATCTGCGTCTAATGTACAGTCGAAAGAACCTAATCGTCGAAGGTCGCGTCCGAAAAACCGTCGGCCATATTAAACCGAGTTCGCGGTACATCAGCATCACGGCGACCTTTACTCGAGTAGACGTGTCGTTGTGCGCTGCCTTCTACTGTCTGTGCATGTTGTTGATGTTCCACGTATTCGCACGAGTACGTCGGCGCCACCTCGAAGTGAAGTTTGCGAAAAGCATCTGATTAATTTGCGACTATTCGGCAGAAATAACGTTGCCGTAGGAAACCACTTGCTCAGATGCGCATTTTATTTTATTTAATGAAATTAATTTCCGATTATATAATTGTAACTTGGTTCAATTCGATTCCGAAAGTTCTTGAAATATTTATTTTTTGTGAAGATTTAGTTTTAGCATTTACTACTCCGGAAGTTTTTATTATTCGATGTCTTCTCCATTTTCCCTACTATAATGCCATAGCATACCCTCAAGATATTATATTTAATATTAGTTGCAGTATTTGTAGTTTAGAAATATACCAATTGTTTATTTCAGTTAAAACAAATAGCTCATGTGTTTTATTTTGGATTCCGTAAATACTTAATTTTATTGTATCCAATGATTTAAAATGCCATGGTTTGGGTTTTTATTGTTATTATTTTAAATATCCGATGTTAAGTAATTATATATCTAGTTGTTATAGTTAGTATACCTGTGATAATAAATTTACTAAGCGTCTACTTAACGAATCCACGAATAAATTGTTTATTTATTTCTTTTTTATTAAAATCATTATTTACATAAATAAATTTGAAATATCACCAACTGATCACTGATGGGTTTGGACTTCGTAAAATAACAGTTGAGGGTAGAAAATGTGAGTAATGGTAATACAAATAAATAAAAAGTGGGCTGGGATTAATGGGGGAGATTACACTCCATCTAATGGGAGAAGCCAAGTGGCCGGGATTATAGAGAGATCTATGTAAAAATGGGTTGAAATCGTTGAAATCATTAAAGCATAAACAAACAATAATAAATATCAACGATGATAAATAATTAGAAATATATGTAATAAAAAATAGTATAGCAATATATGCAAGTTTTAATACAATATCAGTAAACTAGAGATGTCGGGAGGGAAAAATCCTGTATTCCACAAGAATTTAAACAATTGTAAAAATTCTATTAATATTCTATTAAAATATATAAAAACATAAAATATTTAAAAAAAGAATGCCCTGAAAATTTCTATTAGAAACTACAAAAATATACGGAGCTTCTTGAAAGGGAAGATATTCACGTCATCGGTCTTGAGGTCAGAGGTGAATCTAGTGAACGTTTGAAATTATGAAGATCTTGGCCGCAGGATGTTTGAAAATGCTGAGTTGGGCGTAATGAGATCGCTGGCTACGTTGCAGCGATGGGAGTCCAATTCTTGTACGTCATTAGACACCAGGTGGCAGCTAATACACCTGAAGGTAAACGATCGATATAATCTAATATCACTTATTTCTATTCTAGATATCAATATACGGAGGTAGTTATACTTCATAATGCTATTTACTAGTATCGTTACTCTAAATTAAGGTATCGGGTTGACATACTTGTAGGTGAATTTGTACTGGTAGTTGGTTTCGGTTGAGTGCCTCCACATGTGGGATTTCATGGATCTCACGAGTTTGCAGGAGTACGAACATTTCGAACAAATGTATGAGGTTGACTCTTTAGTACGATTTACCACCACCAGGATATTCTGTTCTGGTAATTCCTATGCAGAGAATTATGTCTATATTGTATAGATTAATATCTATATAATGTAGGTTAATGTCTATATCATATAGATTAATGTCTTTATTGTATAGGTTAATGTCTATATCATATAGATTAATGTCTTTATTGTATAGATTAATGTCTATATCAAATTACTGCTAATTTGTAGACATACTTTATTTGAATATTAGTTTTGAAAATTACCTCGGAATATTCTTTAATCGGTATTTCATTGACTTTCGTGGTTTCATCATCGATTACATCATCCAGTGAGGTGTAACTGAAAGTACAGAACCACATCACATATTAGATAATCGCAAACTAGACTACACTAAACTACACTACACTACATTACACTACACTCACTACACTACCATTGTTACACTCACTACACTACACTCGCTACACTACACTCACTATACTCATTACACTACACTACACTCGCTACACTCGCTACACTACACTATTCTCACTACACTACACTACCCTACACTACACTACACTACACTCACTACACTCATTACACTACACTACACTACCCTAGGTAAAAACAATACATTTATTTTGAATTGTTGCAAATTTAAATCATACAAAAAAAAGACCAACTCAAAATTATCATGATCTACGTGTCTCCACATGTGTGCTTTAAGTGCTGGACGGTGGTGACACCTATAGTTGCAAAGGTTGCAGTTATATTGTTCCAGGGGACGCAGCGTATACCTATAAAAAGTGAGATTCAATTAATAATCAAAAATAAAATAATTAATTTCTAATTACGAAATAATTTGAATTTAGGTTTAGAAATACATGGTGAAATATACAGAAACATAAATATATATATATATATATATATATATATAGTATATATATATATATATATATATTAAATTTGTATGATATTTGATAAAATGCAAATGATATTTAAATTAAAACATATTGGAAAAATATTCAGGTTTGAAACAAAAGATTAAATATCGAAATATATAACGGATCAAACTTTCTATCATTCCAGTGACGTTTCATATGCGATTTCAGACTCCTAGTTGAATCAGTGACATAGTCACAATATTCACAAAATGTAGATAGTACATTCTTAGCTGTAGGTTGTGTTAAATAATGTGAACCAAAAAACTTCAAAAAAATTTAATACTAATAATTAGTTATTAGAATTATAATTACATAAATAAATATACAATATGTGCAAGGTAATTTCATATTATATATTACCAATTTATACTATTATTTCAATATAATTTTTACATTTAACTTTAAATTTACAAAGTCTCATATAATATTGTAATTCTTTATTTGCAGGATTAGCAGAAAAAATATCAAAAATACTGAATTTAATTTAATCTGAAAATAAACTGAATTAAAATGAAAAAGATAATTTATACAAAACAAAACACTTCAGAAAATGTATAATCCAGAATTATTGTAAATAATAATTACAATTTAACTTAACTTAAACCTCTAAATCAGTTAATTTCGTCAGAAGAAATTCACTGTATTAAAAAATACAAAACATCACACAAAGTTTAAAAAGATTTAATATAAAGGAAATTATCAAAAACTCTAAACTAAAAATATGCCATTTTTATTATTCATAAATTTTATTTTCAATTGAAAATAAAATTATAAAAATCTGTTTGAATCGCTTCTATTTCTAAATAAATACTTCATTTGTAAACCACTACAAATAAAACTCACCGTTAATTGGTGTATCGTCTTCATTGCTTTTCGTTTCATTCGTTGCAAATACTTCAGATTCTCCAACAATCTCAGCGGCTCTTAATAGGTTATCGATTTGGCAAGTAGGGCCGAGTGGGGTGAAGGTGTCGTGGGACTCCAGGGGAACAGAGATTGGGATGGAGGAGAGAGTGACGAGAGAAGTCGAGGCTGGTATCGGGGTCACAATGGGTTTATTAATGGTGGAGGCAGCGGGGATATTGATATGGGAGATGACCCGTGTTGAAATGGATGTGTCGGAAGCGAAACGCGAAGATACTGCGGTAACGGGGTTTAAAACGGAGTTTAAAACGGGGTAGAAGACGGAGTTCGGTACCGCGGGATCTACGGTACCGTAAACCGGAGCGCATTCGGTTTCGGGGCTCGGCGCGGGGGAACAGACGAGCATCGGCGAGTAATCCGCAGGCACCGCAATCGGGGGGCGCAGTTCGGGGTTAATCGACGGGGTAGACGATACAACCGCATGCTGAGTGCAGGTCTCGACCTCCGCAAGTCGATCCAAGGCGCAATCCGCGAGCTGGCCGCATTCCCCGGACGCCGAAGAGGAGCCGGGCGCGCCGAAACCCCACGTGAGATCTCCGGGGTCGCAGACGAACGCGAGAGGAGAGTCCGTCTGTCCGTAGGACGAGGTTCGAGGAGACGTCGTAAAGCATTCCTCTTCGGCTGCAACTTCAAATTCGCCGGCTGCGACAACCTCTTCGGGCGGGGCGACAGCTTGGGGCGTAGATGGGCGGGTCTCGGTAACGAGGCTTAGGAAATTAGCTTGCGGATTTTCTATTCCGGCGGGCACGACTTTGATACACGATTTCGTTAGAGTAGAAATTTCTGAAACAGGGGGTACCACGTGGCTAGGGGTCGCCGGAGATACGATAGGAGGCCTAGATTGGAAAAAATAGGTTTCCAATATCGTACGAGTATTCTCCGGTATGGGTTTTTGTATCGGATTAACAACGGGTGAATTTACATTCGACGTTTGTTTCTCTACGTGACCATTCGAGGGGTCGGAAACTATAACTGTTGTGGCTGCATCCGAGATCAATTCATATTTCGGATTTAAGCTAGCGCCGAAAGGATGAGTTAATAAATCAGAGAACCTAGTGTTCAGTCTGTGATATCTCCACGGGGTTTCACTTTTAACCGGCACCAAACCGTTTTCATTGGTTATTGAGGAGGAGTGGGGAATTGCACCTGGGTGAACTATTGAGGAGGAGTGGGGAATTGAACCTGGGTGAACTATTGAGGAGGAGTGGGGAATTGCACCAGGGTGAACTATTGAGGAGTGGGGAATTGCACCAGGGTGAGTTATTAACGGAGATGCAGATTTTGCAAATGCATTCATTTCCGATGATGTAGCAAATGTCATCAATTTAGAATTTGCGTAGACTAAGTGAGGTGAGATTTGATCAGCTAAGTGAGGTGAGATTTGATCAACCAAGTGAAATGAGGTTTGATCAGCTAAAGGAGGTGAGATTTGATCAGCTAAAGGAGGTGAGATTTGATCAGATAAATGAGGTGAGATTTGATCAACCAAGTGAAATGAGGTTTGATCAGCTAAAGGAGGTGAGATTTGATCAGTTAAAGGAGGTGAGATTTGATCAGCTAAATAAGGTGAGATTTGATCAGCTAAATGAGGTGAGATTTCATCAGCCAAGTGAAATGAGGTTTGATCAGCTAAAGGAGGTAAGATTTGATCAGCTAAGTGAAGTGAGGTTTGATCAGCTAAGTGAAATGAGGTTTGATTAGCTAAATGAGGTGAGATTTGATCAGCTAAAGGAGGTGAGATTTGATCAGCTAAGTGAGGTGAGATTTCATCAGCTAAAGGAGGTGAGGTTTGATCAGCAAAGTGAGGTGAGGTTTGATCAGCTAAGTGAGGTGAGATTTGATCAGCTAAAGGAGGTGAGATTTGATCAGCTAAGTGAGGTGAGATTTGATCAGCTAAGTGAGGTGAGATTTGATCAGCCAAGTGAAATGAGGTTTGATCAGCTAAAGAAGGTGAGATTTGATCAGCTAAGTGAGGTGAGATTTGATCAGCTAAAGGAGGTGAGGTTTGATCAGCAAAGTGAGGTGAGGTTTGATCAGCTAAAGGAGGTGAGATTTGATCAGCTAAATGAGGTGAGATTTCATCAGCTAAGTGAGGTGTGATTTGATCAGCTAAAGGAGGTGAGGTTTGATCAGCTAAGTGAGGTGAGATTTCATCAGTCAAGTAAGGTGAGATTTCATCAGCAATTGGAGATTTGGTTTTAACATTCAAAGAAAGTGTAGTTTGATCAGCTAATGCAGGCAAAGTTTCATTAATTGAGGGAGATGTGTATTTATCCGAGATTGCAACTAAACCGACATTCGTCATTTGCAATGAGCGAGGTTGATAGACAAATTGTGGTTGGGATAATATTGGAGGAGGAGGAGGCAACGAATCGTTGGAGGGTTGCGAAGGGAAGGGTTGAGGTGGTAGATGACATTGCGAGTGTGGAGGTGGTAGATGACATTGCGAGTGTGAAGGTGGTGGTTGGCATTGCGAGTGTGGAGGTGGCATTTCGAATGTCTTAACAGGGCGTTTGCTCGACAAATAACAAGCTTCCTCTTCGTCGTGTTGACGTTTCCTCTTCTTGGCGTAATGTTTGCGCAGGAGGGGAATCCGACTAGCAACGTGATTCGTCGAGCTAGCCCTCGCGGCCTCGGCTTCGGAAACAGCAAGCGAAGACGCGTTCCAGTCATCGGTCAGTTGGTCAATTGACCATTTACGATGAGGCGACGGGGTATTGATATGGCTGGAGGTAATATTCGCCAGAGGCTGACTCGTCGTTCGAAGTGGCAATTTTAAAGGTGGTCGCGTGGTAGTTACCGCCGAGGACCCATCAGCCCCGACACGAGGTTTTGCTACAGTTGCAGCGTTAGTATCCAGGGAACCACTGCTCCTGAGTTTAGGGCGTTTGGGAGGGTAGCGTTTCCTCTTCCCCCTGAGAACAATGGCGGTGTTGGCGGCTCCGTCGATCAAACAATGCGAAGGGGTTATCTTACACAATGTGGTGGTAATCGGAGTAGACTCCCGTATTGGCGTAGAGGTCTGCGTAGAGGTCAGCATTGAGGTCTGCGTTGAGGTCTGCGTTGGTATCCAGGCGAGGACGGCGCTTTTCAATGCCTCGCTAGCGGAAGCAGATAATCTGTCTGGCATCATAATCGTAATGGGACCAACGCCAGATGTCTTGGTCCCCCCTGTGGAACAATCCGCAGGGGGGTTGCGGCTGTCAGACGCCAGCGAATCCTCGACGACGGGCAGCGGAGAGTTCAGGTCGGCGGACATCGATTCGAGGGACATTCGACGTGTCGACGTATTAAAGTGGCCACCGGGTGGACTGTCGATGTCGGAGATTTCGTCGATGTCTCGGTCGTTTCCGCAGGCTCTGAGTGACGTGCGCATTGGTTTAATAAGAGTATTTACTCGCGATTTTACTACGATTTTACTTTGTTAAGAAAACAATTTTAAAAAACGTTAAGAAAATTTATAAATACATATCAAATTTATCAGTTAAAAGCTAAATATACAAACCGATTAATTAATAATTCATTAAATAAGTCTTCTTCCTAAATAAAAGAGTATTAAATATAGAATGAAAGTAAATATCTTATATTCGATTATTATAAAAAATAAATGTATTTTATAGAGTTTATAAAGGAAATTCACAAATAAATTATTAAGAAAAATCACAAACTCAGTGAATGTTTATATTTATTATTTGTTATCAAACACAAATAATATATATATCTAATAATACTTTAAATCAATAATTTTGTATTGGTTGTAAAAAATAAACTATCATAATTTTCTATAAATATTGTAAGTCGGTAATATCATTTGGTATAGTGTAGTACAATAATTATATAAGTTTAATAAGTATTTAATAAGTATTTAATAAGTATTTAATAAGTATTTAGATATAAATATATTATAACTTATTCACAATAAATAAAATTCTAATTTCTTGTTTTAATTCTCAATCATATCAAAAGTATGATACAATTTTTTTAAATGAATATATTATTTATCATAAATTTTCTAAGCAATTATATTGATATTAACTAAACTATTAATTTATAATTACGAATTGTTATTGAGTATAAGTTTAAATTAAACAATTTTATATATAAATATTATCATTATGACCGTAATTATTTTGTATTTAATATTAGACTAATAGGGATAAACATGTATGATATACTAACCATGTCATCTCCCACAGAATGATTTAATAAATGTTCAAGTATCATATGATTCTGTAAAATATGAGTTATTAATGATAAAATTGAATTGATTATAAATTCATTTGTTATCCTAATAATTTCTATAAGTAAATATACTTATTGAATTAATTTACATTCATATATATTATATATATTAGTACATGATATAATTAATTCATAATATAATAATTTAATATATTTACATAATAATATGTTTATGACGGATGAGTTTATATAGTGAGACTTACAGTTTGGCAAAGGTATTTACAAAGACTACAGAAGTAGGTTCCATCTTTCAATTTGCAAACACAATCTGGTAACTGAAATGATGTTATCAAATAAAATGAAACAATCTCAAATTTATTTTATTAACGTATTACAATATATTTAGAATATATTAATAATTAATATATATATTAATATATTAATAATTTAGCGATCTATTAACTAAAAATATGTATTTTATTACATAATATATTTAAATATCAAAATAAGTGGAAAACCACATTTCCTAAGTGGGATGATATTACATTATAAAGATTCATTTAATCAAGTTGTATAAACTAAATTACACATAAATATGTTAATGCAAAGATGAATGTCTACCTGTATTGATTGTTGGGATACTTTAATGTCGTTAATATTGTAATACAAATGATCATCCAAATGTTTCTTTTCGTGGTTTTCAGAAATATTGTGCTGTTCAAAATGCTGAATCATCCTATGTGAAGCATATCTTGATATTGCTAGATATATTAATATAATAGCATAAAATCATTGTTTAACTACATTTTAGTTTAAATTTTAAAGATCTAGAAATATATTTATGGATTATTAAATAAGATGTTTTGTTAAATTTGAATAGGTTTTGAAAAATATATACAAACTAATAATGAAACGAACATTTCAGAATCATTACATTGAAATGAACACAAGTGACATAAATAATCCTTTTTTTTCTGAAACACATTCACCTGAACAGCTACAAATTGTTTTCATGCATAAATAATAACAAATTCTATTTATTTAAATAATAAATCGTTAAGGATTTATCAAATAACTAAAAAAAATCAACGAAACTAAAGTTAAACATAATAATTATATATATCTACAATATGAATATATAACTTTTTATACTTTAGCATTTTGATATAAAAGGTAATCATGTTTTTAGTAATATTTATTTAGTATTATGGCAACTAACATTATATGGATTTTTATACTTTAGCATTTTTATATAAAAGGTAATCATGTTTTTAGTAATATTTATTTAGTATTATGGCAACTAACATTATATGGATTTTTATACTTTAGCATTTTGATATAAAAGGTAATCATGTTTTTAGTAATATTTATTTAGTATTATGGCAACTAACATTATATGGATTACTTATCATATTTTATTGTTTAAATCAAATTCAACTTTATTTGTTTACTAATTTAGAGTGAAATTAGAATTAAAAAATAAATTAAAGCCATATAATTACTTATTGTCTTTTCGAATATAACATTTATAATGAGGACATATATATAGAAGCTAATTATATATATAATTATATATATTTTAGATCACACTAGAACTATATAAATGCAGCACTGACCTTCCTTATTGACTTGGGCATTATGAAAAGATGTCATATGGTGACGGAGCATTAATTGATCACATGTTGTGTATGAACATATTGTACACTACAACAACAATGTTTATCATTAGAGGGGGTCAAAAGTTAAATGGGGGGGTTAAATGTCAATTGTGGGTTAAATGTCAATGAGAGGTTAAATGTTAGATTAAAATGAATACATTTTAATTTAATTTATTTATATCTATCTCATTATATATATGTACCTGATAACAATTACTCTTCATATTTCCATTGTTTTCAACATTATGTACAGCCATTATGTGTTCCTTCATTTCACTAATCTGTATCATTCAATTTTTATATAATTATCCTATAATTTTCAGAAATAAGAAATTTATTTATTTAAAAATTGTCATTATAAAAATAGATCTAAATTATATTTAATCTAAAATCTTAATATTAAATCTAAATTCAAATAATAATTTCTACTTAAAATACTACTAAAATAATTTACATAATATGCTCACAATTGTTATAAAATACAAACAAATAATGATAAAGTGGAAATTAATAGACTCATACATTCATAACTATTAAAAATGTAACATATAACAAAATATATTATAATATAAATATAGCAAAACAAGATTATATATTTAAATATACGATAATGTATAATTAAGAATATTATATAAGTAATGTTTCTTTATTTAGAATAAGCAGTAAAATACAAGACTAGGACAAAACAGGTCAATGAACTTTATATGAGCCATATTTCATGATATCTCTCTCACTTACTCATAGTTATCTATGTATGTTCATACGTTAAGATATAACAATATGAGTTATTAACAATCCTATATAACAAGGGGAGATTATTAACAATACGTATTGTCTAGTTATAAGTTAGTATCTAAGAATATTACAGATAGTAAATGACATTTTGTCAGAAATAATAATAAAATCAAAGTATCAAATTGGAAACTTAAAACTTTAAAATGTATTAATATATATTTATTATTTGAAGTATTGACATTTATACATCTTAATTTCAACTAAATCTCATTTGGGCAGCGGAATATGCTTTCGAATTTATAATAAAAACCAGCGAACACAACAAAGACAACAAAGACAACAAACACAACAAAGACAATGAGAAGAATGAATTACGTTGTGAAATGGGATTAAGATAGGAAAACAAATCCTGAAACAAACGACTCGAAAAGATCAGAAACTAACCGAATCTTCCTTTTGCGGACACCAGGTGCAACTGTAATACACAATCTTAGCGTTACTGTCCTTATGTTGTTTAATGTGGTTGACCAGCTGAACTGTATGATGGCACGTAAAGAATAGAAGCTGTAAACTCTATTACGTAATGAACAATTAAAGTTGAACTAGAAAAATGTGTACTTAAATAATAATTTATCTAACTGTATTAATAAATAAAATATAAATAATATCAAATATGTAAATACTAGAGAATGTAAATTTGTAACAAATTATATGCAGTACAATTATTAAAATAGTGTGATTAATTAAAAAGTACCATCTTTTCTGAAAGACATCGAACAGATATTGCATTTGTAAAGATTCAAGTTCTGGTGGACTTGTACATGTGTCTGCAAAGAGGTGAATACAGTTTTTAATAATATAATGAATCCTCTTTTAATTCACTTTCTTTGAATCTGCGTCGCTAAATGTCTCGCTAACCTTGAGAGAGTAGCTGCGTTTGCAGGTGTAGTTGCAGTGAGTACATTTGTAAATACGACTCGTCTGGTGCACCAAATCCACGTGTTGCTTGAGGTAATATTTGTTGGAACTAGAAATAAATCTCAGCTGATTAATTTACCGAGAGAATAAAGATGAATTATGAAAATCAGTTTCGACTAGAATGAATTGTTATTTTCGCTGACTATATTTCCAGGCATTGAAATAAAGAGGTTATTCCGTACATATTAACAAATATAATACCAATTAGTTTCAACAATGATAATTGTGTAAACAATATTTAAATTTATGTTATATTATATAATAGCAAATAAAGTGATAATGATTTAAGTAAATTAAATTGATAATGATTTGCTAACCTTGAATAATTACACTTGTCACATTCAAGAAGTTTAACTTCATTTTCATTTGAAGTTTTTATTTCTTTCTCAGGTTCATCTGTTTCAGTGAAATTACATAACATTTATACAACAATGAATTATTCCATGATAATATATTTCGACATGAAAACACATTATTATAGATATGAGAAATCCTTCGATTTTATTTTTGTAAATTAAAATAGAACTAGAATTTATAAAAATGATACATAAAATAATAAACAAAAGTAATTATAAATATATAATTATACCCAAAATGTGAAATATAAACAGTTAAATTACATTTTATAATAATATAGGAATATATTATTATGTAATCTTTTAATACAAATTTCAACTTTTTTAAATAACACAAAAATAATAATTTAGTGAATACAGTGAGAACAGTGAATACAGTGAGTACAGTGAATACAGTGAATACAGTGGGTACAGTGAGTACAGTGAGTACAGTGAATACAGTGAATACAGCGAGTACAGTGAATTCAGTGAATACAATGAGTACAATGAATATAGTGAATACAGTGAGTACATTGAATACAGTGAATATAGCAAGAACAACATATCAATGAAATTAATTACTTTTATTTACTCATGATTTAATTTCTTTTATAATTCTCACTTTAGATGCGGTTATCTCAAATACATTTTTTGTATTATTGTAGTTTTTATAGAGGATGAATATTTAATTTTCAAAATAAATTCATAATATATAACTAACTATATATATAATAATTAATTTATTACTCTATGTTGTAGGTTAAATATATAAGTAAAGTATATTATAAAAAGCTCTTAAAATAAATATTTTATTATTTTTCACTAAAGTACCAAGATCATAAATATATTCTAAATAGTAAAAAAATATTGATATCAATCTAAAATGTGAGTTTATACTGCAGACTTTTTCTCTGTCTTTTACATGAAAATACCGCAAACGTATGCAACACTCCTTAAATAATTAATAACTACTATCTATGAATATATAATACAATAAATTAATATGATATATTATAATTCTGTTGTTGAATAAATAGCAATGATTCAATAATATAATAATTATTTCTTAAAATATGTTAATTTGAGTAAGGCTTACATTTTAAGCTAAAGTGATAGAGTTAGTTATTGAGTACATTAATATGGTTAGGAATTGAGTACATTAATATGGTTATGTATTGAGTACATTAATATGGTTCAAATACACAATAATGGTGTAAACCTCATTCAATTGATAATAGAAATAATAATGGTAGGAACAGGTAATAATATCTGATTACATTGAATGGTGATTTACGGTAAATGTTTTAAATATTCAATATATTAAGATATGAATGATAACTTCAATCCAGAAGATTCCCAATATTAATATTAGGAAGAACAATTTAAGCAAAAATATCTCACAAACTTTAAAGAATAATAATCGTAATTTGTCGTATCTATCACATTAAATATATTTATTATTTCTGGGTTTTTTTCATTGTAATTGATAGTAATTAAATAATACCATGAGTATATGCATTTTTTCTAAATAACCACAATATAGCAACTACAGATTAAATATGATTAAATGATTACATTTTTAATCAATATTATGATAAATATATATTAAGGGGCATTCTCACAGAGCTTTTTATGTGGAGTTAAGCTACATTAACGTAAAAATGATCGCAATTTAAAATGCGTTCACACTGATAATGCTCGAAAAGCTGTCACTCTGAGCATAAAGTAAACACGCCCATATTTAGATTCTAAAAACAATTTATAAACAAACAATAAAATTTACAATATAATTTTTATATTCCCTCGAGGATATATTCCAGATCGAAGGATTGTAAATTACTAGTATCAATTTTATTATATATTTTTGAATAAATAAAATATTTGATGAATATTTTACAATGGATATATTTCAACAATTTTATTGGAAGATATTAATAAATAAGATATTAATAAAGAAAATAAGCTATCAATCAATAATATGTCAACCAATAAGGTAAACTGTAGAAGCCATACGCCGAGATTTAAGCTATACATATTGAACATGTTATATTTTAATTAATCGCATAAAAACGCTCTAAAAATATTGGATATATTAGAATTCAGCTTTATTCGGCATAAATATTTACGCCGTGTACAAAAATTGTAAGAAGCTGTAAAAATATGTGTGAATGCTTTATACAGTATACAATACTTATGATACTATTATTATATAGAATTATGATCTAACAACATTAAAATGGAAATACCTTTTTTTGTAGAATCTACCAGATCTGTCAACTGTTGAATTACGAATGATAATACATTGTTTTTATCATCCATTGGAAATTAATTCTAGGAATTCCTGTAAAAGTTGATATTTAATATTAAAAATATTGTAGTTATACTATTTAAGATATACGCGTTAATGGTGTTATAATAATAGACTAATCCATTAATATTTGAATGAAAAACTAAATATTATCATATAACAATTATGATATTTTAATAGTATTCTAATTGTATTTTATAGATATGATTTAAGTTATAAATAAATATTGTATTGTATTTTCGATATATACTAATATAAATATAAGTAGTTATTATATTATCAAACGATTAATTAATATATTTACTTACTTAATTACATGTAAATACAGATAAAAACAAAAAATATGCATGTGAAATTCAAATTCATGGTACTCAAGTTAAATATAAAAAATGGAGTATATCACGTGACTTATTGGGTGAATTTCATATGTCAATCAGAGTAACGTAACAATAACATCCATATATAATAACATCCTTTGCCACGTTAAATTTAAATTTGCCGGCTAGTTTGTACAATTTAATTAATAAGATGCCTGAAACATTTTCAACTTCAGCGGTGAAATTCTATAAAGAATATATGAATTCTACATCCAAGAAATTAAAATTAATTGACTCTTACCTTTTATATATTGTGTTAACTGGAATCATCCAATTTGTATATTTTTGTATAGTTGGATCTTTTCCCTTCAATTCTTTCCTCTCTGGATTCATTTCGTGCATCGGCTGTTTTGTATTGGCAGGTTATTAAGCGAATATATTATATAAATTAGATAACATAATGTTGTATTAGAAAGAAAATAATTTGATTACAAGAATTAAAAAATAATATTAACATTCAATTAATATATTAACTCTATAATAAATTAAACGTTTTTTTTTATTTTTAAATATATGATATACTATTCAAAAATGGCATAGTTTGTATTGATATAAATTCCTAATTTTAAATTAATTAATATACTAAAAAATTAACATCCATCTATATTGTAAATAGTAATAGTTCAATAGTGAAGTCAACAATTATGTAATCCTCTCTAAAGCTGATATATAATTAATATGAAACTTATTTATAAATAGTTATATATATACATATACGTTATGTCGATAGTATTTAAAAATTAGTTGTAACTACTATTTCTTCAATGTAATTATACTCGTAGTGTGGATAGTTTAAATTTGTAACATCCATTAACTTTATTTAATAGTTTTCCATCCTCTCATTCCACCAGTTTGCCTGCGACTACAAACTAATCCCGCTAACAAGTCGGAATTCAAAGGAATCACCCCTGAAAGATCGTTTGCTGACTTTATTTTTGCTCACGTCGTTCTGCATCTCGTTGTTATTAATTTCATTGGATAGATCTCCCTTTACTGATGTTAGTCCGAACATATCATAGATCTCCCTTTACTGATGTTAGTCCGAACATATCATAGCTACTAAACAGTTAATATATATCTAGGTAATAAGATTGTAATTTTAGAGATTTGGATTGTACTACATTTTCTGCTATTTCATTATATATGTTTTATAAATATTAATAAAATCATGTATTCTTTAAATCGCATTAATTTGTATTATCTTATGTATTAAACATCTACTTTATTTAATGTCGTTTAATAACCATATCTTTAAATTTAATTTTTAGAATAAATTAACCAACGAATACATTAAAATAATTTATTAATTTCCAAAATAATATTCATTAATATTTTGCAGATAACAAGAATATGAAATTGTTATATTTGTAATAAAAGTTTTATTTATATCAATATTTTAATAATCCAAGAGTACATCTTAATTATATGTAGCTCAATAAAATTTGTAATAACAATTTGCTTCTTTTGATTTGACATGCGTTACTGATAATGGAAAATGGATTGATTTTCAGAACAGTATTAGTAAATGAATCACATTTCCCTTCGGGTACCATCGAATAACACAAAGATATACAATAGCTGAATAGCGTAGCGGTTTATTCCGATAACTCACACGAAAGTGGAGCCGTCGACAATAGGGTAGTGGTGGTGGTGGTGGTGGTGGTAGTGGTGATGGTGTACAACATTCAAATATTGTTTTCTTGCATCTTCGTCATAGATCAACGTATCTAGTGAATTTAACCAGTCTTGTACCTGTAGGGTTGTTTAAATTGTTCGAATTCATAATTCTAGATTAATAACCTAGCCTGAAATAAATGTTACAATTTTGATATTACATGAATAATTATTTTAAATTAAGATATTTTAATATCTAGAATAATTCTAAATTCTTTGGTTCAATTGTCCACTTGATTCGCTCTACTGACCATCTGGTGTGAGGTTTTCATTTTATGTGCAGTGGATAGCTTCTCGTGTTTCCTCCTGTCGTTGGCGTCGTTCTTGCTTGTCGGGACTGCCGTCGACGCGTTGCCCTTACGGAGTCCTAGCGAAGGGTGTAGCTTCGGTTCGACGGACCCTACGACGCAATTCGACGACGACGCCGGCGATTTATTATACGGCGGTGGCGGACAGTTCGCATCCTCTTCGGACAGACCGTCGAATACGACGCGTCCGCCCGACCTTTTCTTGGCCCCCGTCGGGTAGCAGTCGTTGTCAAGGCGACAAGGCGTCGTTGCAGGGTTGGCTTCGCGGTGATTACGCTTTAAAGCCGTATTACAATCCCGATGTTTACGATAGTGCTGGAGAATCTCCTTGGGACTCGCAAACGTCCTCCGCTTTTTCACCGGCGTTTCCTATTTTATGGTGATTACGTAATCGAGTATGTACATCTAAATCGTTATTATCTATAATTCACAAATGAGATTAAATATTTAAAATCGTTGCATGTGTCATCTTTAATAAAGATTTTGCTTTTGAAATTTATTCATTCTGCAATTTGTATTGATAATATCGACACTAATGATTTTATTATAATATACCTAATTTACATCTATAGCGGAGTTAATTAATATACAATTAAGTAATGACATAATGAAAAAGTATATTTATAATGAATATACATATGTAAATATATGTAAACATATTGAATTATTTTGTTTATTTCGCATTTTCTCTAAACAATGTAGAATTCAAATACAATATTATCATTGATATTTTCACATTGGTTCTACTTTCTAGATATCCAGCAATTACTCTATTACTTTAAATACAGTTGTTATTTAATAAACACACATGCTTATATTATACTGGTATAAACTGATAATATACATATTACTTCTATAGTCTATTATATTCCTTCCAATATCAATATTTAATGTCATAGGTCATATGTTCTAATTTTTTCTTTAACATTGTTTATTAATAGGAAGATAATCAAGCTGTAATATTAATTAGTTTTCAGCCAATACGTGTAGTTTGTTCTAATATTAATGAACTCTATAATAAATAGTAACTTTGTCGATCAAACATTCTTTCTTCTGGATGCGCAATTTAATTCTCACCACGTCTGTTCCCTCTCCAATAGTAGCATAGATAGACCGCATGACACGACGTAGGTCCTTTTGGTATTGGAGGTATATATAAATAGTCTGACGTAGTCTGACGTAACGTGAGATATCGTAACATATCGTAACACTACGACACGCTACTCTAGAGTTGTTTTATAACAAACATAAGTAGTGGGGAAGTACACATAATACCAGGTGTAAGGAGCGCATTCTTAATCGGTAAATGTATAGTAGGATTAAAGGGTGTTGGGTTAATACTATACATAACAACATTGGTAATGTATTCTAGAGGATATGAACTGTACTTTATATTATATACTCCATTGTATTAGTTCAAAGTTAATTGTCTCGGAGATTGAACATTGTTAATTAAATATTCCTTATTGTTTCAAATAAATTGTAAACCTTTACAAATCATTCATTTTAATAGTATATATTATAATATATACATTATATATAATGTAGTGTAAATTGTACTTTAAATATGCGTATTATATTGCATGTAAAGTATAAGTAGAATGCGGAGTATTCAGTACCGAATACATTTCACATACCCTGTACTAGATATTACATAATAGAAATATTGAATATTTACTTTACATATATATATATTTGTCTGCACATTTTGCAAACTATATTCTTATACACTAAAGTATACTTTATAATATATTTATTAATATATTTGTATGTATTTCCTATGAATACACACATATATATTATGCTAAAAATAAGGTATACTCGATAATAACGAGATTCTATTCTTTATAAAAATAATAGGTTCATATTTAAGGTAAGTAAATGGAGAGACAATCGGGGATCTCACACCACCGTTACCTCGACTTACTTTTGTTCACTCGATATCGTATTTCCAGCATGTGTTACGTCACTCAAACCGCGGTCAAGTCTGGTCGAGACCTTAGTCTAGAGTTACTCATCACCGATGAGATGATAACATAAGAGATGCGAGATTGTTTCTAGTAATAAGTACTCGACTATTGCCTCCATTGTAAACATTATAAGAGTTGCATGGGAGTGCAGATGTATTTAAATATTGTACGTATTTAAATTACTTTCTATACTAATCTATACTAAATTATGAATGTATTCTTCATGAAGTTTTGTATACGTATATAATATATCGTTCCCGTGTGTCATGTAATGTTATTCGAGAACACGACGCTTGTAATAGTATTTATTTTATAAGCGACTTTCAATTCGAGGAACATTTATTCACACCTCAAACAATTCTAGAATTATATTTGTATTTACGATATTTTATAATAATTTGATGAAATAAAATTGATTTATTACATAATAATATATTAACTTTTAACTTTTTTGTAAAGAAAAATAAAAGCCATTGCATTTTTAGAAAATTATAAACAAAATTATAATATAGGAATACAAATATAATACAATGATAAATAATAGTATTTCAATCATGTAAACTTCTACGTATTAATTATGTATGAATTATTATCATTGTTATCTATTATTTGCAATCTCGTTAGAACATTTATATCTTGATTTTTTATAGATTACAGTTTTATATAATATTTTAATCACTTAAGAGAATATAGTTTTTAAATTATGTTCATTTGAATTTTGATACATATGTTTATATATTTATTGAATTGCTGTTTATTTATGAATTGTGAACTCTCAATCAGTTGATCAGAGATTCAAATCGCTGACGAGACTAAAAATTATACTTTTTTATATCATTCTTTAGAACAATATACAAATGTGTGAATTAATTCACCGGTTTTTTTTAAAAAATAGAACATCAAAGTGCGGCTTTAGAAGTAATCAATTATTAGTTACTTTTGCACAAAATATGCTGTTATGAGTAAAGTACTTCACCGAATATATACAATAAAATGGAATATATATGTGTGTATGTGAATGTGCGCGTGGATATGTGTCTATATGTGTATACGTGTATGTGTGCGCGTATGTATACATATGTGTATATATATATATATGTGTGTGCGTGTGTGCGTGCGTGCGTGTGTACTTTCGTGCGAGAGTACGTGTCTGTGTACGAGGCACGCCGTGAGTTTATGCTTATAATTATACGTATATTAATAATATTTCACTCAGATTATATATCTATAATTTATTAGTATAACACACACACACACACACACACACACAAACACACACACACACACACACACACACAACACACACACACACACACACACACACACACACACACACACACACACACACACACACACACACACACACACACACACACACACATTATAGCGAATATCTATAAATGAACGATATATCTAGGAATGTATGTTATCATTTATGATTACCAATAACATAAATAATAATAATGTATTACTAATATAATTTCTCTTTTCATAAGGAATATTATATTTCTTTGAGATACACAATAATAGATAATACACAATAATACACACGTTACCAAGAGTATATCTCAAACTTACACGTTCACGAATTCTAAATATAAATATTATTGCATAATGATCTTTACGACTTGCGAGGATATGTTGCAATATGGGGCGATATCTGGGAGAGATTCAATGTCAAACATATGTTTCCGTTAATGAACTAACAAACTAAAGTTATCATAATAAGTAATAAAAACTAAACAAATACATAATTATCTTAGACTAACATTATATTTCTAACTCATGGGTAAGTGAATTATATATATATATATATATATATATATATATATATATATATATATATATATATATATATATATATGTATGTATATATAATACTAATATGCTATTCATGTTAGTAATTTTACAATAAGTTGGTGGCGTTAACTAATACGTAATAATAAATTACTATTAAAGCGGGTATTTAAATTTCAGATTTAGATTTCCTAAAGATGTCTAAGTACATTTTGTAAATACGCGTACAATACAAACAGCGAAAGCCTATTGTTAAGAATTAAACTCCAATAAATAAACCATTAGTCCACCGAGCTCAATCACTGAACTAAGTCGCTACTATTTGACTAACTATTATGTAACGCCGACGTGAATTACTCAATCAGGTATTACTCACCTTTTTCTTGACTTCGCTATTTATTTGCAACAAAGTAACGTCTCGTCCAACGTGTTCAGTCCGTTCACTTTCCATAATGCAACTCGATTGGTCCTAGTTGGTGAGTGAATAGAAAACCTGAGTAGATTATTCGGATACTTTAAATACGTTCAACACAAGTGTCATGATAACATCCATATAATTACTTACTACAATCTAAATATGATTAATTATAGGAATAAAATATATAATTTAAATGACATTTTCACAACTATTTATAGAAAAGAGGATATTCTATTTATAGCATATATAGGTTAGGTCGCCATATACTCTCTACCGTAAGGGAGTTATCATTGTTACACGGTGGATGTTCGTGGAGTACGTCTAGTTGGGCCAATAAACACCTGTTAACTAACTATGGGCAGGAAAGACTCGATATTCAATAGAGCTTGTTGATCCGAATTGTAGACTTGTGAAGTATTAATGTAAGGCAGCAGGTAATCATCTAAATGTGGTCAATATCTTAAAATAAACTTATATTATTATAACTGTCATTCATCGGGTAACATATGTATTGCTACCGATATTCTAATAGATATTATATTATCTATAATTTGAGTTTGATTAATGATACCTAGTAAATTAATTATTGTTTAAATTAAACAATTAAATCACATAATCCTATATATATTAGTCTCGTGGATAACTAAGGAATATTAATTATATTATAACTATAATACATTAGAATGCATTCATGAATGATGACCATATTAATCCACTGAAATATGACGATGCCATGTTTATTATATACACATATATGTAAAGGAGTATACCATTACCATTACATATAAGTACATACATACATATATATATATATATATATATATGACAATTAATATACATATAAAGTAATGCGGTTAGCATTAAGTAATGCAGTAATTGCAGTAAATGCATTAAATGTTGAATTTTATGTATATGTGTTTTCTATCAAAAATCAAACTAATTATGATGTCAATGTTATATAATTATTAATTTAATTTTGTGAGGATTATATTGAACCTAAAATAATTCTCAACCCAAACGTTGAATTGTAAATTCACTCGTTAAAGATAATATCCAGGTAAGTAATGACTGTCTACAATTTAAACCTCTATATAAACCTGCAGTTTCTATATAAATGGTGAATTCCCACACGAATACCGTTTACTATGAGTTATAGATATTTAAAGTAGTAATTTCTAAGAGTACCTACCGAATAGGTATTTGGGTATCAATGAAATGTGTCCTCTCCACAGGTGCCCTGCAGTTAAATACTTTATGTGCCTAGTGTCTATGAGGTGATTGACCAATGGAAAGAGAGAGCATTTCCGATTACGCGCGAACACCATGCTATGACGTATTACCATTATTTGGATATTGCATCATCGAGAGGTCTAGACATTTTCGTATAGGAGTCCTTAAAGTCGTTTTCAAAGTGGATCAACTAATAGGTCTACTCAACTCACTGGCAAACATAGTAGTCACATCAACTATAGTGAGTGTAGTCCATATAGTGGCTAGGTGACCACATTAACTAACGACCTCGTCTATTCACTTTACTCCAATCTTCGCAACTCATAATACATCTGGCATCGGTGACACCTGACGGGAAAACTGACAACTACAAACGATACTAATGATAAGACATATCTAAATATAGACCCGCTGAGATATATATATATATATATCTCTCTGTCTCCATTCCTTCCTCTCTCCCTCCCTCCCACACTCCTAATAGTAGTAGTAGTAGTAGTAGTAGTAGCAGTAGTACTAGTACTAGTTGTAGTAGTAGTAGTAGTAGTATTAGTAGTAGTAGTAGTAGTAGTAGTAGTAGTAGTAGTAGTAGTAGTAGTAGTAGTAGTAGTAGTAGTAGTAGTAATAGTAGTAGTAGTAGTAGTATTAGTAGTAGTATTAGTAATAGTAATAGTAGTAGTAGTAGTGGTAGTAGTGGTAGTAGTGGTAGTAATAGTAGTAGCAGTAGCAGTAGCAGTAGCAGTAGCAGTAGCAGTAGCAGTAGCAGTAGCAGTAGCAGTAGCAGTAGCAGTAGCAGTAGCAGTAGCAGTAGCAGTAGCAGTAGCAGTAGCAGTAGCAGTAGCAGTAGCAGTAGCAGTAGCAGTAGTTGTAGTTGTACTTGTAGTTGTAGTTGTAGTTGTAGTTGTAGTTGTAGTAGTACTAGTAGTAGTAGTAATATTAGTAATAGTAGTATTAGTAATAGTAATAGTAGTAGTAGTAGTAGTGGTAGTAGTGGTAGTAGTGGTAGTAGTAGCAGTAGCAGTAACAGTAGCAGTAGCAGTAGCAGTAGCAGTAGCAGTAGCAGTAGCAGTAGCAGTAGTTGTAGTTGTAGTTGTAGTTGTAGTTGTAGTTGTAGTTGTAGTTGTAGTTGTAGTTGTAGTTGTAGTTGTAGTTGTAGTTGTAGTTGTAGTTGTAGTTGTAGTTGTAGTTGTAGTTGTAGTTGTAGTTGTAGTTGTAGTTGAAGTTGAAGTTGTAGTTGTAGTTGTAGTTGTAGTTGTAGTTGTAGTTGTAGTTGTAGTTGTAGTTGTAGTTGTAGTTGTAGTTGTAGTTGTAGTTGTAGTTGTAGTTGTAGTTGTAGTTGTAGTTGTAGTTGTAGTTGTAGTTGTAGTTGAAGTTGAAGTTGTAGTTGTAGTTGTAGTTGTAGTTGTAGTTGTAGTTGTAGTTGTAGTTGTAGTTGTAGTTGTAGTTGTAGTTGTAGTTGTAGTTGTAGTTGTAGTTATAGTTGTTGTTGCAGTTATAGTTTAAGTTGTAGTTGTAGTTGTAGTTGTAGTTGTAGTTGTAGTTGTAGTTGTAGTTGTAGTTGTAGTTGTAGTTGTAGTTGTAGTTGTAGTTGTAGTTGTAGTTATAGTTGTTGTTGCAGTTATAGTTTAAGTTGTAGTTGTAGTTGTAGTTGTAGTTGTAGTTGTAGTTGTAGTTGTAGTTGTAGTTGTAGTTGTAGTTGTAGTTGTAGTTGTAGTTGTAGTTGTAGTTGTAGTTGTAGTTGTCGTTGTAGTTGTAGTTGTAGTTGTAGTTGTAGTTGTAGTTGTAGTTGTAGTTGTAGTTGTAGTTGTAGTTGTAGTTGTAGTTGTAGTTGTAGTTGTAGTTGTAGTTGTAGTTGTAGTTGTAGTTGTAGTTGTAGTTGTAGTTGTTGTTGCAGTTATAGTTTAAGTTGTAGTTGTAGTTGTAGTTGTAGTTATAGTTGTAGTTATAGTTGTTGTTGCAGTTATAGTTTAAGTTGTAGTTGTAGTTGTAGTTGTAGTTGTAGTTGTAGTTGTAGTTGTAGTTGTAGTTGTAGTTGTAGTTGTAGTTGTATTTGTAGTATACAGTAGAACTTACTACAGTGGAACATCTCCAGTACTTTCCTATTTACTAATACTTAATAAGATTAGATAATATATTATAATCATAGTAATTTTGCTTTATTATTTCAACTATTAATTATTTCTAGTAGTAGTTTATCAACACTATGACCACAATTACTATTACTAATACATTTTCTATTATTAATACAACTTTAAAAATATGATTTCGCAAGAAATTAAATTCTCTGGATTATTTACTGGAGAACTAGAAACATAATAATGTTTCTTTTAAATCGTTAGTTACTACAAATTTTAATAATTATGATATATATAAAAGATCCAACGGAATATAATATGATATAATAGAATGCAGGTAAATAATGTATACAATTAGATGGAATCAAACATTAATATTTAATTATATAATTCATTAACTAGGAAATAAATCAGGAACTTATTTTATAATATAAAAACATTTTGTAATACTTACAATTATGTTATGTAACTATTACATCACCCTGTTTAACATATGTAGCTAAGCTACCTGTATTATATATATATATATATATATATATGTATATATATATATATATATATGTTTGTGTAGCATCCGGTACTTTGTTCTACCATTGCTTTTGTTTAAAAGATAATATATAGACTATAGTCATCTCATTATTTGTAGGTGTTTAAAGATGGTGTCGATGAGCTTTGATTCATTATCTATTGTTACGGATGAAGAATGGTGAATCGTGGTAATATCTAGGTGCACGTGTACTCGACACGTAAGAGACCATTGTTTTCATCTGCGGTCATTATACGTGAATTAAATTCTAGTAATCATATTGTACTTAATAAAGTATCCAAATATTGTGTTATGGGACCCGCACCATTGTTCTTATATTGTGGGTCCTACATAATAGGTCCTACACTGTGGGTACTACTCTATGGGGTTTAGGAATGAGGGGCATAGTATGTGGGATGTAGCAGTTTATATTAATGGTTGAATAGTCGGTGATTAGGTTTGTAATTAGATTAGGGTGTAATAATGTATGGATTATGGTTATAAGTAGTATGGTGTTGTTTACTACGGTTTATTTTATGGGTTTATAGGAGTGTAAGGTTTAATGTCGCAGTGGTTTCAAGTCTAAGCTGTACGAGTGTGAAGTATGAAATATGATGTAGAAAGTTATGATGCGGGGTTGATGATGAATGAACATCTATTATTGGGGTTTAAGCTATAGTGGTTTGAGGTGTAGTGATTTGAGGTATAGTGATTTGAGATGTAAGAGATTAACGTGTAGGAGATTAAGGTATGGGATTTAAGGTGTAGGAGATTAAGGTGAAATATATTAAGTTGTAGGGGTTTAAGGTGTAGGGATTTAAGTTGTAGGGGTTTGAAGTATATAGGTTTAAGGTGATGGGGTTTAAGTTGTAGGGGGTAAGATATAGGCGTTTAAGATGTAGGGGTTTAAGGTTTAGTGATTTAAGGTGTTAGAGTTTAATTATTGAGTGTAAGGTGAATCACAGGTGGTCAGGTGTATTGTTCTTGTATATTTATTACAGTGGTGCATAGGTGATGGGCTAATTTGTGAGTATATCAGAGTGTAAAGTGGAAGAGCAATAGGGTAATGGTATGGACTATATGGCATATGGTTGCAAAGGGGTTTAAGATGGATGTTATTAGAATATAGGTATTTAAGATGTAATTTTGCAGGGTATATGAGTTTAGTACATATAATGTAGTGTAAACGTAATAGGGGTATGAGTGTATAGTGACTTTTGAGGGATTTAAGAAACATGGGTTAATGGGAGTATGTTTCCGTGTCTATAGTCGATATTATGAAATGCAAGTTGAATATGGTGTAAGATTAAAGGTTTATTGTATGTGGTCTAGAGTAGGGCCATTTAATGTGGGTATAACAACTTAAGGCCTACAGTATAGGTCCTACGCATTAAGAACTTACAGTATTGAATCAACACTGAGGATATCCATAATTGATCTTCACATTCTAGACGAAGTATTATTATTATGTAATATTGACTGATTAAATTACATTTTATATATAAGATAGCGTTTATACTACCGCATCTATTATATAATACATATTATATAATAATAATCACACAAAAGAATTTAATAGTATCGTTATTAATATATATTGTCGATTATAATATAATAATTATATAGCCATTATATACTCTAGTATATATATATATATATATATATATATATATATATATATATATATATTATGTGCTAGACTATAACGCAGTCTATACTGCATAGCATAGGTTATTAAATTCTTTTAGATATGTGAAACATTTACAATTAGTAAATTAACCCAAAAAAATCCCTATGATGTTTCATTGCATAATTGAGATTAGCTGATCATAAGATCGACATTTATTAGACCTTTTATATATATAATTATATATATATAGTCGTGTACAAAAAAGTTATCATTATACAACTAATGTGGAATTGTTAGTTCTATATAATTATTTATATGAATACGAATTATATAATATATATAATAGATATATATATATATATATATATATATATATATATATATATATATATATAGGAAATCATTATAAGCATCAAGTGTTTAAACTAATTTCAAATATTCTGAGTATATATATTTATTTATAAATTAAATTTTTATTTTCAAAACTTTGAAATATAAATTATTAGAAATTAATACACTATAGGGAGAATGTATTGTACTGGGATAATATGTATGTTGTATACAATGTATAACATAACTGTGTAAAATAATAATAGTATATGATATTCTAGTTAGGTTAAAAATCACATATAATATATATATATTATAGTTTGGTTTTGTTTCAAGATAACATTGTTTAAATAAGCTTTAGACTTAATAGATTTGCGTGTACATTTATAATATAATATACCGTATATTATATAATGTATTGTTAATAAACACTATATTGTATATTAAATATAATATATAATATAGTGAATATTACTAATTGATCAGAATACCCGAGTGGGGAAATATTATATTATTTATAAATGATTTAACTATACTCGTCGATATTTTTATAATAATAACAATAGTTGTATTACATAATATAACACGTTATATAATAGGTTATATGATAAGTCGTGTTGTAATGCTGAACTAGTATATACGAGGGTCCACTTACGTCTTTTTATGAAGTGATGAGTATTTTTACTTCCCATTGTGTAACCACGTCCGGTTTGACCAATGGTCGTGCTGATGAATATCTGTATTATATTTACTACTGACCACCAAGCCTGACCATATATGCTTAATTAATGAGCAAATTGCGTGGTAGCCGCGATAGAGATTATAAATTGGCGTGCGCGCGCGAGATTTCCAGATTGCGGGCGTCGATTATCTTTCATCTCGTAAACTGGAAAATTATTACCATCCAAGCAATCAGAACTTCAAAGACGTAAAGATTTCGCCGTTCATCATTTAACGGCCGCCGCCAGGGTACGCGACGTTCATGTGGCGAATAAACCCCGTTACACCGCCGCGCCAGTGTTATAAACAATACGCATTGTCTTTAGTCGGTATGGGTGTATTAGATAGACGAGAGTCGCACTTCGGCTTAACAGTAAACTTTACACTGGGTAGATCACTTTGATACCTTTTTCAATATTATTTATTGGCTCATCTATTATATATAGTAAATATATGAGTTATAATGAATATATATAAATTTTAATTTTTTTAAAATTATAGCTGAGCGCCACACCATTCAAATTTAACATGGGATATATACAATATTTAACATGCAAAATATAGGAGCAATATTAAAATTATAAAATTGAATGGTAATAATGATTTTTTAATAATGAAAAATGGCTAAAAGCTTTATATTATTTAATACATTTTTTTTAATTGTTACTAGGAAATTTCAGGAAATTAAATTTTAATAATTTATGTATATTTTTGAAATTTTTTGTTTTTAAATGGTTGTTTTAAAATATTGTAAAATTTATAAGCACTATTACATTTGTTATATTTGTGAAAAAAAAAGTAAAACTTATTACATTATATGCAAATATGTAATACCACAATGTAAATTTGTACGAAATATTATTTATTTTTAATAGTTATAACTATGTAATATTAGCTATCATTGAATATAGTTAATAAAAAATATAAGTTAATTTGAACTTATAGTAGTAGTATTGATAATTTATTAATATTAGAATATTAAAAATTATTCCTGGAAATTCTAGAATTTAAAAAATTATAAATATTAATAATTAATATTAATATTAAACCTAGAAATAATACTAAATCAGTAGTTAATGAGTAATTATGTATACATAAATATATATTACACTTTTTACAATAATAATTGACATTTAATATATTACAGGATATTGTAGGTACAATTATTTAAAGCTGATTTAAAGCTGGATTTAAAGTTGCAAAATTAAAAATTGTATTTGTAGCTTTGAAATAACTTAATCTATAAAGATAATTTAATTGACAATATTAAATGGAAATATATATAAATTGGAATCTGCCGATTACTCATCATTATTAGTGCAAATAAAGTATAAAATGGAGATTTATTGCATAATTTCATTGTGAAAAATATTTTTTGTTAAATATATAGTATAAACCTTATAGTATAAACCCTAGGGTATAAACAAAGATTCATAAAATGGCGGAACTAATAGGATAAACAAGTATTTATTTATTTTTAATGGGAACTTTTTCTCGATAAATTCAGACTTTTGGCTACCTTAATATTGCCTTATAGTTTATATGCTGAGTGAGCCAGTTAATTCTGAAAAAAGTGATAAATCCTACTGTACACTATAAATACAGTATAAAGTATAAATGCGCCAGGTGGCCGACGGCCACTGGTCGTTAACTGTTACGTATTACGTATATGTAGCATAACTGTGGGACAATGACCCACAGATCTGCCAAGCAAACATAATTGCATAATAGTTCTATAATATCCTTTGATGCATTGGAGAGTGTAATGAATAATATAAATGAAATTACGTAATCACAAATTAAATTACCTGTATTCTTTGTTATGTATCGAGGTCACCTTATAACGGAACGATTAGCTGGGATATAACAATTCATCGGTTACAAAGTATAATAATGCTGGAATTAGATAGATTGATGAACCAATATACATTATAGCAGACACCTGGTTTTATGAAAATACGTGGTGTATCCTTATCACTAATGATTTAGGATTCCTATTATATATTACGTAATATGTTAAGTACATACTTAGAAATACCTAAGGCTGAATGATTATAATCACGTGATTGTCACCTTGTTATGTCATCAAGTTAGTGCAGATTCTCTAACATACTTCTATATCTCAATACTATATATATATATATATATATATATATATATATATATATATATATATATATATATATGTATATATATGTGTGTGTGTATATATTATATATAATACTTTATTGTAATGCATAATGTATTGATAAATATAAACATGGTATTTACTAAATATTATTTAGTTTATATTTAATCTTATAATATTGGATATGTTAATATTACAAATTTAATATGATTTAAGAGTAACAATTAGTAAATTAACACATTTTCATTAAAAATTCCTTATTTAATAATTAATATTATTTAAATAAACGTATTCACTAAACATAAATCATATATATGTTATAACGAAACTAAATATTTTAGAAAAATATCGTTATCAGTCAATATAATATTTATATCGGTTTAGAATAAGTTAGAGTTTAAATATATTGCCATATTATATATAAATATATCATTTAATTAGTTATTCATTTTATAATTTGTATAAGTAAAATATCTCAGATCGACTGACAATTTAAATCACTGAAATGTATTTCAATTGATTTTGTTCATGTTTTCCCACGGAAAGATGAATACAATTATCAACTAATTACTACTACATTTACATACATTACAAATACACATTACTAAATACATACATGCAATTTCCTAAAGCATAGTAATAGCAGAAACACACTATTTCTAATATCAATTATGTAAATTTAAATGGGGATTTAGCAGTTCAAGCCAAGCATATAATCTAAAATCTTGATAATAATCTAAAACTACGTCATACATATGGATAACCTAATATAATAATTATGTTACACATAGCTATTATTATATATATAATATAATAATATATATGTATAAGTATATATATATGTATATATATATATATATATATATATATATATATATATGTATATATATATATATATATATATATATATATATATATATATAAATTATTATATAATTTGTTTTAATTATATATCAAGATAACCAGGTAACATAAAGTAATACATGTTGAATGGTAAATTATAATATCGAATATTATTGATGTATCATCAATTTGTAAACAGTTTGCCTTCACTGATGCATTATCATATCTAGTCTGGATATTATTCTTGCGATTAGATTTTTATACTTATTTGAGCATTACACAATATCGTATTTATAGAAATCGTAATTGAATAAGTTAATTATGAAATACTTTAATTTGTATTTGTATTTAAACCTATATTTATACCTTGTTATTGTACTTCTGCATATTGCACAACTATAATTGTTAATGAGTTTTATCAGAACTATATTATTTAAAATATATTTTATAAATCTAGTCTGATAGGTCAATTTTAAAATAGATCGATTAATTCGTGCGGATTACGTTATTGGCATAATCGAGTTTATACTTTGGTATCCACCATTACTAAATAGAAAGAAGGATCTTGGGTAGATAAACGTGACTTGTATAAAGCAGTAGAATAACGCCGAATTAGATAACTGTAATAAGGTAATTTAGGTAACTGTAGTGTATATCATCAATAATTAATTATTAATAAATTGCTATGGAGTAAGATAGGTAGGGTAAGGATGAGAAAGTTTTGGGAATACTGTATAAAAAACATTTATCATAATTTAAATTGTAGAAGTTTTTTGAGAAACGGAATATTCATGATTGGATTCTCAAGGCGGCAACTTTTGAGAAACTATTATGATATAATGGAGAGGGCTTCTAGATCCGTGGAGTAACAGGATCTGCAAAATTAGAATGATTTAAATTGGCAGAGAACATAATGAATGTATAATGTGTATTATATTAGTAAACAACACATACACGTATTGTTTACTAATATAATAGGAAATGCCTATAGGAAATTGTGAGTCGGTGATTTGAAATTTCCGAGGAATGATTCAGACATCTAAGAGATGATAGCAGAGTATCTGTTTAAGTTTTTTTTAATAATCTACGATATAAGATCTAAATGATAAATAAGCATGGTGATTCGTATTGGGGTTAATCAAATGGAGATAAATTATATGTCTATTTTCGAGCCGATATAAAAAACTAATTAGATTAACAGGATATACGAAATGAGATAGGGATTGAGGTAAACGAGACGAGAATAAGATACATCGGAAGAAGGTGTTGCTACGTAAATTAGTTGGTGAAGGGAGATGGAGAGAGATATATAGAATACAAACAGCATTTTCGAAGATTCTGATACAAGTCGTATAACTCACTGATTGTATATGACAAGGATATTCCGGAAAGCTAATTTCTATATATGTTAAATAATAACGTCGATACTAAGTCTTGGTTATAGCTAATTGTATACGTCACTAATTAATTATTCATGTGATATAGCTGAAAAGATTAACTTTGGGATAATACATTTTTTAGTTATAAACAGTCTATTTTTGTTGGGATTGGTTTTATATAAATGATAAATTTACAAATTCTCACTAAATTACGATCAATTATTCTAGATATATCTGTTGCTGTAATTATCCCTTCTTCGACAAGATTAAGTTTTTAGAATTTCAGCAGCTACTTTATCAGAGACAACATATTTCAGCAATTGCCTTACCGTTTTTAGGCCAATCACACACTTCACCTCTGCAATATAATGTATATTTATTTATAAACTTCATTTTTTGATTTTATAAATATATTTTTATATATATTATATATAGAAATATAATAAGTGGAAATTATAAATATACACATCTGTCACAATAATTGTTCGGGCTCACAGTTAGATGAATCGCGTAGTTCATGGGAATATGTCGATAGATTAGAATCGCGGGATGAAATACTTATATTTTCCGAAGAAGATGGCGGAAATTCCAAAGATATTTCTTACGAAGTCGATGGCTCATTTGAATTATTTGCTCAACCGTGAATTTTCATCAATTTGAATAATTTTAACAAAAGCTATCTCTTCTATATATACTATAATATGTTTACCATCAACCAAATGTTGGCTTCCACCGATCCACCTTATGCAATACACCCTACATTTATACAACTAAAAACATACAAACACTCATTTTCATAAATTATTACATACACATATCCTACAACCAATGTTACCAGCCTATAGATGGACTCATCAACTACAAGGTATATTATTTTCATCTATAGGCAGGCCATACAGATAGTTACGATTTCTTAATATAACTCCCAGAATGCAAACTAGTCATTTTATTACAAAATTTCTTGTATGGATAAAATATTCTTTTCTACGCAGATTCTTCAATAAATGTATGCGATGGATGAGAAGATGTGTTACCGTCAAATAACTACTCCACTAAGCCCTATCATTGTTTACCAGATTAATAATGTACGAACATGTCACAACTGCCAGAATATTAATAAGTTCATATGACAGATAAAGATACCAACACTAAAGTAACACTAGAACATATTTGTGTCGGTTACTTGATGATATATTAACATATACATTTCACTAAATATTAAATCAACGAATTCACTCATTTAATCTGTACATCTATACTATTTTCTAAGCTTAATGCTTGATCCAAATATTTAACATAGAATGTAATTGTCGATATTTGCTTGCTAAGTTATTTAAGAGCGGTAAGACTGATAGCATTTACAAAGTATGAATAACTTTTCAAATTAAATCAAATAAATCACTCACTACTACAATTCTACAATATTTTGTTCACTCTTACCCTTTATGCAATACACCGATAGCATAGAATCTGCTACATTATAGAAATGTGTGCATACATCTATATAAACAGTTGGAATGTTCATACTCAGGTACAATACTAAAGCATCTATTCCTTTACATATTTATAATTATCAATAATCATCCAATATACTTCTAATCAATAATTTATCAGGTGTATTTTAAAAACTTCCAAAATATAAAACAAGTAATGCAAGTTACTTTTTCCAACTTCACTCTGAACTCTACTACGTCGAATTACATTGTTGTTAGAAATACAGAACACGTATACAACCTTTACAATCTCTAACACTAATTCAAAAACATTGATTGATAGATCTTTATATTCTTGTAACAACATTTGAAAGTGACTATATTACAAAACATTACCATGGGGCAGACTGAGGTCTAGACATCTGTTGACTACATCACTAGGTAATGTATACTGCGTACTGGATAAAGCTAAATAAACATTACATATCTATGTTGCCTTCGAGGTAAACCCATAAATAACAAACCGCCAATCTGACCACCTGATATTGCATAATATTTGGTAAAAAGGTTAAAAATAAATGCAACGAATTACAATGTTAAGATACAGGTTAATAAACTTATTTATACTATTACAACTAATCTTTAATATATCGAGAGTTAGGCGTAAAATACATATCAAGTAGCCAGCGATAATTTACAGAGGTTATATAACAGAAATTATGGGACCGGTAAATGATACCACTAAATTACAATCTATTTCTTAGTGTATTTGATAAATAACTACAAATAACTACACCTAGATACAATAGAGTCATACATCAATATTGTATAATAAAGTTGTAGTCAAGTCGAAGAATTCAAGTTTAATTCACGCGAGAAGCATTCGCAGTAGCGATATCTTTGACTTCGGGTGGATATTTCTAGGAAAGCATGTCCAGTAAGTTCTATGCTTATTGACAGAGACTTAATATATATGTTTAATTTGTTATTCTAGTAAAAAATATAATACGATAATATATAAACATATATATATACACATAGATATCTACATATGCATACTATAGCATTACATAATACGTTACATAATATTAATTAAGTACACTGAGAATATTATTACTCTTAAAATTAAATAATTGACCGGTATCACAAATATCTCCAATAAAATAACTTTGAATATATCAACCTGAAAATCATAAATAGTAACGTTAAATATATTAGGGATTTCGTTATATTGGAAATACAGCAATATTTTACTAAAAATATTTATATTCTTAAAATTAATAAAATAAGATTTTATAAAGACAATTTTTGAATTTAATTTAAAAGTTAAAATTGATATTTAATGATAATGTAGATTTTATTTTCTATTTATAGAATTTATTACAGATTAACTATCTATTAAGTTGCTATCATTCATTCATTTAATGTATTGATTTATGGAATCAATTATAAAATCTATTATTGTTTAGTTTATAAATAATTTAGTTGAAGGAATATATAATTTATTGAGTAGCTCAATCGAAAACCAAAATATAATAATATGATAATATATAAACAACATATAAATAATATATTTTAAATATGGGTAAATAGGCAATTTAATGTAAACACATATTATGCAATACTAGTTTAGTTGATGAAATTGTAAACGAGGGATATTGCGTAAGAAGCTTCAATTCTGACTTTACAGTTATCGTCGTTGAGTAGTTCTAGTATAGCTGCAAAAGGGATTCGAAAATGAGCTATTGTTATAATCTTATCCACTAAGGAAATAAAATTAGATATTCAAAGAACATGTATTACCTAAAATAATGCGGCTTTACTATAACTATTAGATATATGCTTAAGATTAATATAGTTATATATAAATGAGAATATATTCGTGAATTTTACTGAACCTGATATAATATAATCTTCCTTTAATAAATGACCTTGATTTGACTTTTCATTTCCCGCAATTAAACCTGTCAAATAATAAATAATTATTTTTAAACCCGAATATTATTTAATTATTATTTAATCACTTTCATGCCAATATTATTTACTTCAAACAATAGATTTAACTAATTATTCCTAGCACAAATAAAAATTTAAGACTTAAAATATGCTGATTTGTCAATTTATATCAATTGGAACAATTTCTAATATCAACTCTTTATGTTTACTAGGTAAGAATATTATTTTTATTGTATATAGTAAAATCCACATGTATATGTATATATATATATATATATATATATATATATATATATATATATATATATAATATCAATACAAAATATATTGTATATTTATAGATAAATATTTTTGGCATATATTTATAATAATCCAGATAAATCTTTATAATCTATAAATAATAAAAAAATCAAATCAAATTATAATAATTAGAATATTTATAATTATAATTAACAAATCAAATTATATTAATTAGAATACTTATAATTATAGTTAACACAGTTCATAATACATTTATATCAACATTTTTATTTTAGGAATAATTTTGTTAAAGTTTGATAATTATAGTTATAAAATAATCATATTAATAAACTATTAATTGGAAAGTGAATATGAAGAGAAATAATATCTTGTTTTCAAATCCTAATAAATATATTAATAATAATAAACATAATATTAATAACAAGATGAAAAAGAAGATCAATTTAAAAGAGTAAGTTATATCAAATAATAAGATAATAAGTTATTTCTAATGAAGTACGCGGAATTTATGATGTGAAACCAACCGAATATAAGAATAGCTGCCGACCTAATTTCCGGCCAATCGGATTGCAGTAAACCGATGCAATTCATAGCATGCATTCGTAATTGATCAGAATCCAACGACTCAATCTACGAGAAAATAAATAACTTCAATTACGATTGCGTACAGATTTAGTAAAATAGTCAATATTTGCATTAAACTCATTACACTCACTTGGTTCTATTAATTTGTAGAAAGATATGTGATTATCCTTATCAATTAGATCATAATAGAGAATAGACACTTGAAGATAAAGATATAACCATCAGAGTTACGAGCGTTTTGCTGAATTCGTTGAATTGAAGAACTCCCTCGAGGATCAGGTGTTTCGACAGAAATTCGGCGATTGCCGGACACTCCAGGTACTTTGAAATCTTCTTCAACGTAGATTTGCAAGCCTGCGGAACGTAGTAAATCACGTATACAACTGAGTCCAGGTCACTAACCTAATGATACAAATGCTACACCGTTATGCCAGGAGATGATTATAAAAACTAGTTTACACGGCACTTTAAGGTTGCCTCCGAAGGTCTTTTACCTTTTGTACATCTTTAGATGAGTCGTTTAAATGCAAAAGAACGCAAATGAAATTCTGTTGAACCTTTAGTGATTAGATTTTAGGGTTAAACGAAAAATATTGGTTGACATGATAGTTTAACATTTAAATAAATATTTACAATACACGTTGATTAAATAGTTTAACATTTACATCAATAACATTTACATTAATAACATTTACATTAATTACGCAGCAATTGTAAGAGTTTTTACTTCGAAATTAATAAACCTGATCAGAAAAACTATCTGAACATTTCTCGGCATATTTCGTTAATTTACCAAATAGAACGAAAGCGATCTCTCTGATTTTATTGTCTTTCTAGGTAGAGTTGACGGAGTGTAGGATTAGTGACTGATTTAAGTATATAAGTGGTGTGTTACCTACTACACCATAACCTAACCACTATATTTACCCCTTGATTCGCAATAACACCATCTATTAAACTACGAGCTAATACCCAATACTCACATACCCCGACTGGGTGGGGGTAAGTGGGGCCCACCGCCCACTCCCCATTAGCCCCCAGTATATTACCCGACCACCTAGAGCCGAACCTTATTAAAACAAGGTCGGATACTCAGCGTAATGTTAATTAACACCGGAGTAAACTTTGAAGGGTCGGTGTTGTCCAGAGCTCGAGTCAGACCTTGATTAGTGCGAATGAAGTGTAGAGTACAGTGTAAAGGTGTATAGGATGTAGAATAGAACGTAAAGGAGGGTGTAAAGGTGTATCGGTGTGTAGAGTAGAGTGTAAAGAAGGGTGTAAAGGTATATCGGGGGTGTATAGTAGAGTGTAAAGAAGGGTGTAAAGGTATATCGGTGTGTAGAGTAGAGTGTAAAGGAGGGTGTAAAGGTATATTGGGGTGTAGAGTAGAGCTTAAAGGAGGGTGTAAAGGTCTAATGGGTGTATAGTAGAGCGTAAAGGAGGATATAAAATTATATCGGTGTGTAGAATAGAGTGTAAAGGAGGGTGTAAAGGTGTGTAGAGTAGAGCCTAAGGTGGGTGTAAAAGTGTATCGGGGTGAAGAGCAGAGCTTAAGTGGGGTGTAAAGGTCTAATGGGTGTAGAGTAGAGTGTAAAGGTCTAATGGGGTGTAGAGTAGAGCGTAAAGGAGGGTATGAAGTTATATTGTTGTGTAGAGTAGAGTGTAAAGGAGGGTGTTAAGGTGTATCGGGGTGTAAAGTAGAGCTTAAGGGGAGTGTAAAACTGTATCGGGGTGAAAAGTAGAGTGTAAAGGTGTATAGGGGTGTAGAGTAGAGCTTAAAGATGGTGTAAAGGTGTATAGGTGTGTAGAGTATAGTGTAAAGGTATATAGGGGTGTAGATTACAGTATAAAGGAGAGTTTAAAGGTGTATAGGGGTGTAGATTAGAGCTTAAAGATGGTGTAAAGGTGTATAGGTGTGTTGAGTATAGTATAAAGGAGGGTGTAAAGGTATATAGGGTTGTAGAGTACAGTGTAAAGAAGAGTTTAAAGGTGTATAGGGGTGTAGAGTAGAGTGTAAAGAAGTGTGTAAAGGTGTATAAGTAGGGTTGTAAGTAGGGATGTAAGTAGGGATATAAGTAGGGTTATAAGTAGGGATGTAAGTAAGGATATAAGTTGGGATATAAGTAGGATTTTAAGTAGGATGTGTTATCTAGAATAGAAGAGTGTTTAGAATAATCTGTGTTTGGAAAGTGAACATATTGTAGGTAAATGGTGTAGATAAGATAATGTTGGCATTCAAGTTTACAACCTTTCATCGACTGCAGAATCACGAGATCTTCGGAATCAAGATTGTCGTCGAGGCCGGTCAGTAAAGTGGTCAGCAGGTTTGAAGAATGCTTCTCGATCTGAACGTTTTGTAGGAGATGGTGACAACTAATATCTATCTATACATCTCTAACATTGTCTGGCATTACAATTTAATTACAATAGATTATATTAATAAAAAATTATAAATAATAATTAATGAAAAATGATAAAAAAAATGATAAAATTTAAATTCTAGATTTTGTAATGCCTTAAAAGGTGAAATTAACGATTGCGCGGTTCAGTGAGCAGAGATTAGCCAGCGTAAGAATGGCAAGTCCACGTGTCAGTTTCGCTTCCGACCGTCGGTCGTCGAAGCGTGTCAACGAAACTCCGACGACCGACTCGTCGAAATCTACGACGTCGACGATGTTTGGGTACGCGGCGAACTCGCCGACTGCCGCCAGGTAGAGTTGCAGGTGAGGACGATAGGTGGCGCGTGCGTATAACTTCAACGATGATACCAACGTAGCGATCAGGTCAGGGTGGAGACGGCCGAAGTGACTGCGATAGATGAGAGTGAGGAGTGGGTGTGACGTAGGGGGAGTGAGGTAGGGGGAGTAGGGTAGGGGGAGTGGGTGTGACGTAGGGGGAGTGAGGTAGGGGGAGTAGGGTAGGGGGAATGGGTGTGACGTAGGGGGAGTGAGGTAGGGGGAGTAGGGTAGGGGGAGTGGGTGTGACGTAGGGGAGTAGGGTAGGGGAAGTAGGGTAGGGGGAGTGGGTGTGACGTAGGGGAGTAGGGTAGGGGAAGTAGGGTAGGGGGTGTGGGTGTGACGTAGGGGGAGTAGGGTAGGGGGAGTGAGGTAGGGGGAGTGGGTGTGACGTAGGGGGAGTAGGGTATGGGGAGTGAGGTAGGGGGAGTGGGTGTGACGTAGGGGGAGTGAGGTAGGGGGAGTGAGGTAGGGAGAGATGAGGGGAGTGAGGAGGGGAGTGAGGAGGGGAGTGAGGAGGGGAGTGAGGAGGGGAGTGAGGAGGGGAGTGAGGAGGGGAGTGAGGAGGGGAGTGAGGAGGAATGAGGTAGGGGAGCAGGGTAGGGGGAGTGAGGTAGGGGAGATATGAGGGGAGTGAGTAGGGGAGTTAGGAGGAATGAGGTAGGGGGAGTGGGTGTGAGGAGGGAGAGTGGGAGTGAGCTAGGGGGACTTGGTATAAGGTAGGGAGAGTGGGTGTGAGGTAGGTAGAGTAGGTGTGAGGTAGGGGAAGTGAGGAGGGGAGTGATTAAGGGAGTGAGGAAGGGAGTGAGGAGTGTAGTGAGTAGGGGAGTGAGGTGTGGAGTGGGTATGGGATGAGGAGGGGAGTGAGGAAGGGAGTGAGGAGGGGAGTGAGGAGGTTAGTAAGGAAGGAAGTGAGGAGTGGAGTGAGGAGTGGAGTGAGGAGTGGAGTGAGGAGTGAAGTGAGGAGTGGAGTGAGGAGTGGAGATAGGAGGAGAGAGAGGAGGGGATTGAGGAGTGGAGTGAGGAGTGGAGTGGATAGAGGAGGAGAGAGAGGAGGAGAGAGAGGAGTGGAGTGAGGAGTGAAGTGATGAGTGGAGTGAGGAGTAGAGTGAGGAGGGGAGTGTGGAGTGGAGTGAGGAGTGGAGTGAGGAGTGGGGTGAGGAGTGAAGTGAGGAGTGGAGTGAGGAGTGGAGATAGGAGGAGAGAGAGGAGGGGATTGAGGAGTGGAGTGAGGAGTGGAGTGGAGAGAGGAGGAGAGAGAGGAGGAGAGAGAGGAGTGGAGTGAGGAGTGAAGTGATGAGTGGAGTGAGGAGTAGAGTGAGGAGGGGAGTGTGGAGTGGAGTGAGGAGAGAGAGGAGTGGAGTGAGGAGTGGAGTGATGAGGGGTAAAGTTTAATAAAGTTTTGTTGCCACAAATGCTATGAATACCAATATCAAAAGAAGATATATAATATTTATAATATTATATGTACTTTAGCCCAATTCTAAACCTGGCGAAGTTCCTGAATCCCAAGTGGGCAGTATCATAATTCCTAATAAGGGCCCAAGTTGACTCAGCATTATCAACTGAGAGAGAGAGAGAGAGAGGTAAAACGATATAATTATCTATTGTTTAATATTTTATATGCTGATGTTAAGATATATTTAAGGTGGGTTTAAAAGGTAGTTAAGATGGTGTTAATGTATAATAAATTTTATATAAAATTAGTTTAAAGGTTAAAAATACCATTATTTTCTAGATCAACGAATAATTGATTCTTATTGGTCAATCTTAAAAGTCTTTTTAATGCTTTCTCAGTTTCTTTCATTACTCTTTGATTACTTTTCACATTCTGCAGAAACAGTAAATTATGAAAAATGATTAAAATTTATTTTCCAATCAATTTAAGTAAATTTCTACATTTTTTAATACTTTTATATCACATTAAAAGTTTATATATAAACATTTTTGATTATTTTAAATTCATTATTATCTTATACTTTAAAAAAAACATTAATCATGTTTATATTTAAACATGTATAAATATCAACATTAATTATTTTTGATTCAATTATTATATTAAGATAAATAAAAATTTTTATTCTTAGGAATATATTATTATATTATAAATGGAATAAAAATAAGTGCCTTTATTTTCAAAAATTAGTTATAAATTCACCAATTTCTAAATATTAATTTTATATTTGTTGCAGCTGTGAATTCTCTCTGAGAAGCTGTTGACCTCAGCTATTATTAGATTCAATAGAAAACAATTAATATGACGAGGTATTAATTCATTTAGTATTACTTTTAAAAAATGTGTTTACACATTTATTACATGTCAATAGGTCGTGTGTTTTGGTATACATTCGTATCTTATCTATTTTCACCTTCCATCTATTTAATAAAACTAGATAAGGAAAAGGTACCGTCGAGACGTTATTCGAAGATGAGCAAATGCTGAGTCGGCATAACAACACTGCAACCAACTGAGGCAAGCGAGCTTCCATTACCTTCTCCGAACGGGAACTAGCAAAGATTTCGCAGAGTCCGCTGACCATCTGAGTGTACGGTGAAGACTTGGAGTGCATTGGAGTGCATTGGAGTGCATTGGAGTGCATTGGAGTGCATTGGAGTGCATTGGAGTGCATTGGAGTGCATTGGAGTGCATTGGAGTGCATTGGAGTGCATTGGAGTGTATTGGAGTGCATTGGAGTGCATTGAAAGTAATTAAAGGTGTTATTTCAATTCTCAATGAAAATAACAGGTGATTTTTTTTTATATATTCTAAATAATTATATTATTAAATATATTCTAAATAATTATATTATTTAATATATCAATATATTAAAGTGGTATATGTACACAATGGCCGACGTTTTATTCTAAAAGCTAACTGGAAGAATGATTTGGTTATTTTTATCGATATTCTTAGAATTTGCTACAGCTTGCGAAGTGGGCAGAAGTCTCTCATCCGATTGCGTTTGACAGTCGTCAACAAAAGTAGGCGTGGCTAACTGTTCCGACACGTTGTCAATCAAATTCGACAGCAATAAGTCTCGGTGAGTGATTTCTTTGAAAATTGCTTTAATATGTCTGTAAATTAACATTTTAATTATTATATATTCTTAAAAACAATGTGATTATTTCTTCTCATTCGAACTAAACAAATTAAAATATTCCCATAGAAGCGTGAACGACGATAATGAACATGGATTAGGATATCTGTATGTTGAATAATTTATTTATACAGAGTTTAATCACTTTAACAGATTCCTTTCTTTATCAGATTGGGAAAATTGTTAAAATTGGATATTAAATTGAATAAATTCAAAAAATTAATGAATGGGAAATTTCGTGGATAAAATAATTTTTATGGAACAAATGAAAACCTTATCTTCCCTTCATGCTACACATTAATTGATTTAATGTACATCCCTACTAAAGGAAGTCCCATCAACAAAGGAAGTATTTTCTATATTCAAAATAAAACATCAATTGTTTCTCTACTATAAACTACATTTACTATATTACTATATTTATATAAAAACGACCTCTCTCTCTCTCTCTCTCTCGCAAAATATACATAAATATATATACCCCCGATTATATACACTATACTAAACATATGAATACAACTCACACACCATACAACTCATACAAGAAAACATTCAATACACACATACATACAAATGATATGTTCAAGGGAAGGGTTTAGAAAATCAATCATCACCTCACTTAGCTTCTCATTATTATTATTACACACAGATACACAGATACACACCAACACACACAAACACACACACACCAACATACCAACACACACACAGCTACACACAAACACACACACCAAGGCACAAACACACACACACTAAAATACACCAACACACAAACACACCAACACAATGATACACCAACACACAAACACACCAACACCAAAATACACCAACACACAAACATACCAATACATCTACACACACCAGTACCAAAATACACCAACACACAAATATACCAACAAAAAAATACACCAACACACAAACATACCAACACACCAACACCAAAATACACCAACACACAAACATACCAACACACACACATTAACATACAAAGACACACACATCAACACACAAACACCCAAACACGCCAACACACAATTACACCAACACCAAAATACACCAACACACAAACATACCAATACATCTACACACACCAGTACCAAAATACACCAACACACAAATATACCAACAAAAAAATACACCAACACACAAACATACCAACACACACACATTAACATACAAAGACACACACATCAACACACAAACACCCAAACACGCCAACACACAATTACACCAACATACAAGCACACCAACACAATCAAACCAATACACAAACACACACATATTAACACACATTAACATGCAAAGACACATATACAAACATACAAACACACACTTGCAAATACATATATACACACAAAATATACATACAAAGACAATATCATAAATACACTAAAATACACAAACTAAACATAAATCTTACACTCAGAAATGACACTCTGAGATTATACTCTGAAATTATATTCTGAAATTAGAATCTGAAATTACACTAGGAAATTACACTCTGAAATTACACTCTGAAATTACACTCTAAAATTACACTCTGAAATTACACTATTTAATTACACTCTGAAATTACACTCTAAAATTACACTCTGAAATTACACTCTAAAATTACACTCTGAAATTACACTCTAAAATTACACTCTGAAATTACACTCTGAAATTACACTCTAAAATTACACTCTGAAATTACACTCTGAAATTACACTCTGAAATTACACTCTGAAATTACATTGTGAAATTACACTATTTAATTACACTCTGAAATTACACTCTAAAATTACACTCTGAAATTACACTCTAAAATTACACTCTGAAATTACACTATTTAATTACACTCTGAAATTACACTCTAAAATTACACTCTGAAATTACACTCTAAAATTACACTCTGAAATTACACTCTAAAATTACACTCTGAAATTACACTCTGAAATTACACTCTGAAATTACACTCTGAAATTACACTCTGAAATTACACTCTGAAATTACATTGTGAAATTACACTATTTAATTACACTCTGAAATTACACTCTAAAATTACACTCTGAAATTACACTCTGAAATTACACTCTGAAATTACACTCTGAAATTACATTGTGAAATTACACTATTTAATTACACTCTGAAATTACACTCTAAAATTACACTCTGAAATTACACTCTAAAATTACACTCTGAAATTACACTATTTAATTACACTCTGAAATTACACTCTAAAATTACACTCTGAAATTACACTCTAAAATTACACTCTGAAATTACACTCTAAAATTACACTCTGAAATTACACTCTGAAATTACACTCTGAAATTACACTCTGAAATTACACTCTGAAATTACACTCTGAAATTACATTGTGAAATTACACTATTTAATTACACTCTGAAATTACACTCTAAAATTACACTCTGAAATTACACTCTAAAATTACACTCTGAAATTACACTATTTAATTACACTCTGAAATTACACTCTAAAATTACACTCTGAAATTACACTCTAAAATTACACTCTGAAATTACACTCTAAAATTACACTCTGAAATTACACTCTAAAATTACACTCTGAAATTACACTCTGAAATTACACTCTGAAATTACACTCTGAAATTACACTCTGAAATTACACTCTGAAATTACACTCTGAAATTACACTCTGAAATGACATTCTGAAATTACACTTTGTTCTTTTATTCTTCTAAAACTTCTTACATTTATTTATTTCCACACCCACACACACACATATCTACATACACACACACACACACACACACACAAACCTATCATAAGGCAGAGGATAACTGAATATTAAACGAATACAGGCATCAAAGTAGTGTTCAAAGAGACCAGTGAATGCTGAAATAACACAATTGTAGGTATCGCTGGGTACATAAGGGGCACTGGGGGTGTAGGCGGTGCTGGCTGTATAGCAAGAACTTGACAATTCGCAGAGGCAGTCGTGTACCACACGCATCAAGGTCAATAACTGAAAGGTTAGAGGTCATAGGTGAAGGGTAACAAGTTATGTAATAATTTCGGAATCAAAAGGGGGGAGGTATTCAAAGTTCAGAGTTCAGTTGAAAGGTATAGCTAGGCAGCGTGTTCAGGAAATATTGATTGAAGTTTTATTTTATATCCATATATTAAATAGGTAAACAAATATAAAGTATAATAGATATTAATATTCATAGTAAGTACAGATTCACAATTTGACAAGACGTAGTTTGACAAGCTGTAGTTTGACAAGGTGTAGTTTGACAAGCTGTAGTTTGACAAGCTCTAGTTTGACAAGGTGTAGTTTGACAAGGTGTAGTTTGACAAGGTGTAGTTTGACAAGGTGTAGTTTGACAAGGTGTAGTTTGACAAGGTGTAGTTTGACAAGCTGTAGTTTGACAAGCTGTAGTTTGACAAGCTCTAGTTTGACTAGCTGTATTTTGACAAGCTGTAGTTTGACAAGCTGTAGTTTGACAAGCTCTAGTTTGACAAGCTGTAGTTTGACAAGGTGTAGTTTGACAGGCTGTAGTTTGACAAGCTGTAGTTTGACAAGGTGTAGTTTGACAAGCTGTAGTTTGACAAGCTCTAGTTTGAAAAGCTGTAGTTTGACAAGCTCTAGTTTGACAAGCTGTAGTTTGACAAGCTGTAGTTTGACAAGGTGTAGTTTGACAAGGTGTAGTTTGACAAGCTGTAGTTTGACAAGCTGTAGTTTGACAAGCTGTAGTTTGACAAGCTGTAGTTTGACAAGCTGTAGTTTGACAAGCTGTAGTTTGACAAGCTCTAGTTTGACAAGGTGTAGTTTGACAGGCTGTAGTTTGACAAGGTGTAGTTTGACAAGCTGTAGTTTGACAAGCTGTAGTTTGACAAGCTGTAGTTTGACAAGCTTTAGTTTGACAAGCTGTAGTTTGACAAGCTGTAGTTTTACAAGCTGTAGTTTGACAAGCTGTAGTTTGACAAGGTGTAGTTTGACAAGGTGTAGTTTGACAGGCTGTAGTTTGACAAGGTGTAGTTTGACAAGCTGTAGTTTGACAAGGTGTAGTTTGACAAGCTGTAGTTTGACAAGGTGTAGTTTGACAAGCTGTTGTTTGACAAGCTGTAGTTTGACAGGCTGTAGTTTGACAAGCTGTAGTTTGACAAGCTATAGTTTGACAAGCTGTAGTTTGACAAGCTGTAGTTTGACAAGTTCTAGTTTGACAAGCTGTAGTTTGACAAGCTGTAGTTTGACAAGCTGTAGTTTGACAAGCTGTAGTTTGACAAGCTGTAGTTTGACAAGCTGTAGTTTGACAAGCTGTAGTTTGACAAGCTGTAGTTTGACAAGCTGTAGTTTGACAAGCTGTAGTTTGACAAGCTGTAGTTTGACAAGCTGTAGTTTGACAAGCTGTAGTTTGACAAGCTGTATTTTGACAAGCTGTAGTTTGACAAGCTGTAGTTTGACAAGCTGTAGTTTGACAAGCTGTAGTTTGACAAGCTGTAGTTTGACAAGCTGTAGTTTGACAAGCTGTAGTTTGACAAGCTGTAGTTTGACAAGCTGTAGTTTGACAAGCTGTAGTTTGACAAGCTGTAGTTTGACAAGCTGTAGTTTGACAAGCTATAGTTTGACAAGCTGTAGTTTGACAAGCTGTAGTTTGACAAGTTCTAGTTTGACAAGCTGTAGTTTGACAAGGTCTAATTTGACAAGCTCTAATTTGACAAGCTCTAGTTTGACAAGCTGTAGTTTGACAAGCTGTAGTTTGACAAGCTGTAGTTTGACAAGCTGTAGTTTGACAAGCTGTAGTTTGACAAGCTGTAGTTTGACAAGATGTAGTTTGACAAGCTGTAGTTTGACAAGCTGTAGTTTGACAAGCTCTAATTTGACAAGCTCTAATTTGACTTGCCATAGATTGAAACAATTGAGGTCTTCCGGTCAAAGCGCAATCGAATGCCACAGAAGCTGCCAGAGAACAGGAGTTGCAGTGGTCAGTTGTCTCTTTAAGTACTCCGATGGCAAAGGAAGTGACATCTTCACGATTAAGCAACGGAACTATGATCTGAAGGAAGGAGTAGAGAGGGCTAGGCGATGTTGCCATGGAGATAGTGAATAATTACCTTATTTAATTAAGTGAGTAGGTCAGTGTCTGACTGAGTCAGTGAGTTAGTGAGTTAGTGAGTCAGTGAGTTAGTGGGTCAGTGAGTCAGTGAGTTAGTGAGTTAGTTGGTCAGTGGGTCAATCAGTCAGTGTGTGACTGAGTCAGTGGGTCAGTGTGTGACTGAGTTAGTGATTTATAGGGTCAGTGAGTCAATGAGTCAGTATGTGAGTGGACGAAAGAGTGAATATGTGAGTGAACGAAAGAGTGAATATGTGAATGAACGAAAGAGTGAGTATATGAGTGGACGAAAGAGTGAGTATGTGAGTGGCTGAAAAAGTGAGTATGTAAGTTGTTGAAAGAGTGAGTATGTGAGTGGACGAAATAGTGTGTATGTGAGTGGACGAAAGAGTGTGTATGCGATTAATAAATAAGTGTAAGAGTGAGTGAGCGTATGAGTTATGAAGAGAGTGAGAATATGGATAATGTAACATCTATTTAGAAGATGTCGAACTAAAGAATAGTTTATACTTTTTTCAGCGTATTTACCGAAATAAAACAGTAATTACGCAGGGATTCATTTAATATAATTTGTTGAAATCAAAGTCACGCAAATGACTTCGAGGAGTCTCGTAATTCTCGGAATGAAATATTTCACAAGTTGCAAAATATCCAAATTATTTGTCGCAATTCAAAAATCTAGCTGACCTTGCAAATTTCTGTGGGCAATTTCTGAATTTCATCCGTTTGTGAAATCTTGAATTTCTCTAGTGAAATAATTACTTCGCTGTCTTCACTCAGTGGTTTACCTGTAATTGGATAGTCAACAATGGTCTATATTCCACAGCGTAAAGTCTATATGAGAATGCAGCGTAAGACAGTGTTTAAAACACACAATAAAAGATAAAAGCATAGTTGAAGTAAATAGAGTTGATATGAATTATATCATTAACAAATCATTTACAACGATGTCAAATTAGTTTATAATTATAGTAAATAAATAGTAATTTATGTTTATATTCACCATCAAACATGGAATTAACTCTGATCACAGCTTTAATGATATCCACCGAATGTTTTCTGACATCTGGATCTGGGTCCGTTAGACGAGGTACAATTGAAGCCAGGATTTCACCCGAATTCAGAGTTCTAGCGCAAGTCTGCTAGGACAATGGGATATAAATAACATTTAGAATTGAATAGGAGACAGAGATCGAAGCGTAAAGACGAGGAGATCAATTTGGGAGATGTCGGAAAAAAGAGGAATTTAAAGAAATGTATTTGTATTCATATTATAATTGTCAATGAATATTATGAATTACTAGTTGATAGAATTGAATACCTGTAGCATGTAATCAAGTCTAGATTTAGATATATTAGAGATATATTAGATATATTAGCACACAAAACTAGAACCAACCGCATGAGTTAAAGTTGGAGGCATGTGATTTGCGAGGAGACGGTAAACCTTCTCCAGACATCGACATGCGATTATTCTCACCTGAGGAATTATTGAAATTTAAATGAATTTCATATTTCATATGGTACTTTCAAAGCTAAAGCTAAATGAATTGGATAATGTCATTTAATTTCTCATTTAAATAATATTTACATATAATATAAGATATTAAATATTTTTTATAGAGTCAAATTTAAATTTTATATTACAAATTAGTTATTCAATAAATAAACCTCTAATTTTAGAAATATTAACAATATAAAATATTATACCTGATTTCGTTGAGATTTTAGTGAAGGATATAGTTCCTGGTAAATAGAACATATGTAAAACATAATAAAATCGCATATCGAGTTTAAATCCATATATTTAAAGGACCATTAATTTATTACATATTAAATATAAGATTAATTTAAATATTTTAAATATTTTAATTTCGCATACTTACTTTAATTATAATATCTAGAGTATCAGGTAATGGATCAAATTCTATGATCTTTGACAAAATATTTATTAATGCCAATTCACAAGTTTCTCTAATAATGCTAGTCTCTGAAATATTTGGTTTGGATTTAAAAAAATTATTTTTTGGATTCAAAGTAAATAATAATAAATAAATAATAAAATATAAATTTTGTTAATTAAATGCAAATAAAAAGAAATTGTTTCGAAGATATACCTTTTGTATTTCCAATTACTTGGCTTATAAGCAATATACAAAGTCTAATAATGTCGACAATTGACTCCTGGCTGATATTGGGCCTCAATTGTCTATTGAAATAATGAGGTTTCAAATTTAAGTTTAGGATAGTTTATGCAAACAATCTAGGGTTTACCTATAATTACGCATTCAATAACACAAACAATACTTTTAACTAATATTTGAATTTAAAGAATTTAATTGAATCAATTCTCATTTGATATTCAAATCAAATGAATACATTCCACTACAAAATACGGATAATTAATCGCAAACATTAGTGAAGAGATGCATTCGAATATTTCCCTGATAACTTCGATCCTCAAAACAATTTCCTTAATTTCATCGTTTAGGTAAGTCTGACATGAATGTGTGGGGGTGAACATATTGGGATGTCTGAAGATACCGGGAAAATAGAGAGTAGGAGGATTTAGTGTACTAGGTCCATCCCTTTTAAGTTAATTATTGAATTCAAATAACAATTTCACAATTAATTTCCTCTCTCCGTGGAGTATTTAAAGTTATTTAAAGTATTTAAAGCTAATTAATGTGTATATGCATTATATTATATATATAATTTTATAAATAATAATGTGTACAATAATTAGGTACAATAATTGGGTACAATAATTGGGTACAATAATTGGGTACAATATGACATAATAGGGTTTATCAATCGAGGTAGTTAAATGCCGTTCATTCGTGCAATTAAAGGATTAAATCACTAGAACGGTGATTCTCACTCACCATCATCTCGGCCATAAGGAAGTCGCGACTCGAGAAAGGTTCGTGATGTTGTTTCGAGTTGACGCACAGCGATTTCGCAATTTCATTCGACGTCTTCACCAACGCAATTCGTATATACAGATTCTGCAACGAGCGTTATAAAAACATCCAAAATACAATATATAGATAATAAATTGCATTAATACTTAGGAAAGGAAGAATTGTAGCATTTTAGAAAAAAATTTCGGATTTTACATGCGATTTCAATGGATATCTCTGGATCTAATATATACAAATGAGAGTTTTACATTCACCTTCAGAGTGTAAAGGTCTGAGCATATGAAAACATGTTTAGAAACAATGGGATACTTTTTCATAAATTCTATTTACAATTTCTAATTTTAATGAGACGGTGAATATTTCTACTTTTCGAATGATTACTAGAACATCGATCAAGTGAATGAGAACATTTCTACTCCTTACAGATTCAATTATATTAAAGTTGCAGTATATATTTGCATTATATCCTCCTATTACAGAGCACATAATAATACAAATGAATCATTAAAAGAATAAGAAAAAGTATCTGAATCCTAAGGAACCTTGTTTTTGTAATACGGTAAAATTGCTTCTCGGAACGTCTGGTGAACCCTGACCTCTAAATCGTCTCGCCCGGCAATGGCGCCAATAGTTCCATAACACCTCACCAGGGTGATCACCAATTCATTTTGATCCGGAGTATGTGACTCCTCGTAAATTTATAACGAAATAAGATCATAGATTATCGACTTTAAATTCTACTCTTAATTTGAGTGTTAATAGAACATAAATTCTACTCTTAATTTGAGTGTTAATAGAACATAAATTCTACTCTTAATTTGAGTGTTAATAGAACATCAATTAATTTGAGTAAGGTTTCGTTAACCATAAAGGTGAAATAATAAAATAAGAAATTCATTGAATATCGCAAAACCTTAAATAATCCGAAAAGACGTCTTCCGGATTTTTGAGGGGTGAGTGACAGCAGGGTATCAACGACTGGCTTACAATGTAGGACTGATGCGTTGGAAGCTATTGAGGTGTAAAGCTGTCGGAGAAACAGACATTTTTATCATTTCGGTTTATAAAGTATTTTTAAATCTAAAGTAAAAAATTTGTTATGAAGAATCGCAAATAAATTCATAATAAATGTTTTTTTTTTATTGGAAATATAAATGGAATATTAATAGAATATTAATTGCTATTAATTGAATATTAATAGAAATACAATGGAATATTAATGGAACATTAATGGAACACCTCTCTTTGTGACTTATCCGCATGTGTTATCATAGAAAATAATTGTTTCAAGATTGTGTTTATGAATTTCGTATCCTTTATGTAGTAGATGATTCTATTTATACATTTCAGTATAAAATTCTGAAAATATTTATAATAGTATTATAGAAATGAATAAAATAAAATTAATAATTATTATTTCAATAGCGTAGAGATTTAGGAATATTATTATATATTATATAATTAATATTATATATTTAGAGTAAACACTAAAAACCATTTCGTGAATGTCTGTGTCTCTTATTTGAGACAGAAAAGACTTTGTGAGCGCAATCGAGAAGTGGTCATCATTGAAACTTGTGATAACCACATCGAGTAGCTGAAGAAGACGTTTAATGACATTTAATGGTGACAGTAAAGATAAATAATGAAATCAACATAAATATATATAAAAAACTAATATATATATATATATATTTATATATATTAAATTTGTAAGATTATAATCACCTTGAGAATCTCTTTTTCATTGAGAACATCTGTAAGAACAAATAAACTAAGTCAGAGAAAGAACAAATCAGAGCATGTCATTTTCAAATATCCAAACGAAATTTCATATATTTTTAATGTTCAAATCTAATAAAAACTAACTTTCTATGATTGGTTCCAAGTGATTATGATAGACTTCCTGGAGTCGTTGGTCGATTAGACTGCAAAATTGCAGCAAAGATTTGATAACGTAATTATTTTCACATTCTTCGAATTCAAAAGATGCCAAAATCTGTTTAAACAAATATAAATAGGATTTGCCTACATCTGAAGTTTGTATTAAATAATGTTAACAATAATGCGATTTTTATGAGTTACAAATATTCGGAACTAGTATAGACACATTGCGTAGTCATTGATTAGTTATTACATAATCACTACCAGGCGATAATAACATAGAATCGAGCGAGCAGAGATATAGGCTTCACATTTAATCCTGTAGCAATATGTGAACATTTAGATTTATAATATTAATAAGTTTACACATTTTAAATCCTACTCAAGATAATTTGATTACTTCAAAATTAATAATTTTTACAACTTATATGTTATCTAGTATATATATACATATATATATATATATGTATATTTAGCATATATATATATTTATTATATATATATATGATAGTATTTTTAATGATAAACAAAAATCACTTTAGACAAACATTTTTAAAAAAATTTATAATAATAATTTTCGTTTTTCGCAGAATTTATAATTATAATGATTCATCATTTGATGACTGACCTAAAGGGTTGATCTCTAAAGAAAGGTCACCATCGGTTTGTTTCTCCTGACGACGGGAGGAGATAGCGGATAGGCACCGACACACAGTAGGAGCGGAGCTAAAGTAGGCCGGGTTGAGGAGCACTTCAAATAGATAGGGCCATAGCACCTAAGTGAGGAGATAATGGGGTGAGAGATATACTATATCATACCCTATAGGGTACGATTGGGTAGAGTTGCGTTAGGAGTGATTTAGGTGGGTTTAGTGGAGTTTGGTGGGGTTTGTTGGGGGTTTGGTGGGGTTTTCTGGGGTTTGGTAGGGTTTTCTGGGGTTTGGTGGGGTTTTCTGGGGTTGTGTAGATATCAGCAAGAGGGAGCGCTATACAAGTGGGGGTAGTGTAAATGTAGGCGGGTTTGCGTAGTAATGATGCTCTAATAGAAGATACAACAGTATCGATATATAGGGAGATTAGAGTTGAATCCAAAAAGTGACATTATGATCATATTGAGGTGAGATATGATGAAAGATGAAGGCTGGTGGTTACAAGGAAGAGCATTTGCAGTTGTACACGAAGATATTTGAAAATCAAATGTAATTTAAATTGTAAAATATAAAATGTTAGACAATATAAACTATGGGATTAATAATGTCAGAGATACTCTAAACAGGACATATTGTCTTTAAACCACTGAGAGATTGACCACTTAAACCACAGAGCTACTGACCACTTAAACCACTGAGAAATTGACCCATTAAACCACTGAGCTACTGACCCATTAAACCACTGAGAGACTGACCATCAAACCACAGTGCTACTGACCCATTAAACCACTGAGAGATTGACCATCAAACCACTGAGCTACTTCCCATTAAACCACTGAGAGATTGACTATCAAACTACTGAGAGACTGACACGTTAAACCACTGAGAGATTGATCACTTAAACCACTGAGAGATTGACCACATACACCACTAAGGGACTGACCACTTAAAACAGCCAAGAGAATGACCATTTAAACCGCTGAGAAACTGACCGTTTGCATATTTTCAGCCGTAGTGGACATTAAGAGCAGGGCATCCCTTGAAATCTGTCTCAGATTCGCATTCGTTACTTGACCGATTTCCAATGTCTATGCAAAATGGAGGCTGTAGTTCATAATCAGTAATAATTCATAATTAAATCACTGGTAAATTTGGTATCTTAAAGATGTAGACAAAAAATTATTTCTGACAATTTCATATTTTTATTTTTAATGATAATAATTTAATATTTGATATAATAATTACTTAGCTCTGTGCTATTTAGTTGCGGGGGGAGTTAGAATAAAGTTTGACACCAATGTCTTCAGCTTCAACGAGTGCATCGACGACTGATTTACCTGAACTTCGCGGTCCAGCGAACACTGCACTACAATGAACTCGATGTACCTATGTCCACCCTGAAGTTCTAGGTAGTAGTGGTGAGCCATGGCAATAACTACTTGTATCATTGACTTCTTGACCTAAGGGAGTGGAGGCCGGTTGTAGGGATTATGTTGGGGTTGGGTAGCGGTTAGGGTAGTGGTTAGGGTAGTGTTAGTGTAGTGGTTAGGGCAGTGGTTAGGGTAGTGGTTAGGGTAGTGGTTAGGGTAGTAATTAGGGTAGTGGTTAGGGTAGTGGTTAGGGCAGTGGTTAGGGTAGTGGTTAGGGTAGTGGTTAGGGTAGTAATTAGGGTAGTGGTTAGGGTAGTGGTTAGGGCAGTGGTTAGGGCAGTGGTTAGGGCAGTGGTTAGGGTAGTGGTTAGGGTAGTGGTTAGGGTAGTGGTTAGGGTAGTGGTTAGGGTAGTGGTTAGGGTAGTGGTTAGGGTAGTGGTTAGGGTAGTGGTTAGGGTAGTAATTAGGGTAGTGGTTAGGGTAGTGGTTAGGGCAGTGGTTAGGGCAGTGGTTAGGGCAGTGGTTAGGGTAGTGGTTAGGGTAGTGGTTAGGGTAGTGGTTATGGCAGTGGTTAGGGTAGTGGTTAGGGTAGTGGTTATGGCAGTGGTTAGGGTAGTGGTTAGGGTAGTGGTTAGGGTAGTGGTTAGGGTAGTGGTTAGGGTAGTGGTTAGGATAGTGGTTAGGGTAGTGGTTAGGGTAGTGGTTAGGGCAGTGGTTAGGGCAGTGGTTAGGGTAGTGGTTAGATGTCGTGTAGAGTTTCAGGAGAGGCGTAATGTCAAGGAATTAAATACAAGATGAATTTTGACTAAAGAAATTAGAGATAAATTAAAGATTGGATTTGATAAAATTATCCTAACAAAATTAAATCCATATTACAAATTGATCTCATTTGATTTTATTAGAATATTTTTTACAAAATAAAACATTTACGACAAAATCTATAATTTACAATTTATTATTACAATATGTAATAAATTTGATGATTTCAATGGATCTGAAGTTTGATGTCAAGTTTGAAGTCATTTTTACCTATTTATTACCAAGTTGATAAGTGAAGTCAGAATCTCATTAATAGTAAGCTGGTATAAGTAAGCCTAATTAACAATTAGTGTATAACAACCTAACAATAACATTAACAATAACAATACCTTATTGTCCTTGGACTGGAGGAGGTGCATCAAACCCGGCACAATGAAGGTTTGGAGATGATCGATACTAGAACCTGAATGCAAATAATAGAAATGCAATTCATTGTTTAATGTTTTAGGGAAATAAACTCATTTCATTCTAGGAGTTTCAATGTACCGAGAAGAGAGTAATATTTCGTAGAACAAATATTGATATGCCAATAATTTTAATGTACAAAATTATGTAACCCAATAAATGTAGTTATGGATTAATTGCAATATAGTCTTGTAAAATTCTAAAGATAGAGATTACGATTTAGTTTAGATTACAATTTAGTTTATAATAATATCAACGCATCTGATTCAGTGCTATAATTGTTGATGTGTAGTAAAACCACCAGATGAAAATGATTTGAGTGCAATGATTTGAAATCAGTTCAGGATTGAAAGTTTACTGATGACAATTTCTCTCAAATTCATACATTGTAACCAAACTAACCAATTTAAGGTATACACATATTTCTTCAATGTTTTAGTAAGTACAAAATAATTAATATATTTTTTACATTTATTTTCCGAAAACTAATAATTGTAATCTTTAAAAAATATTAATTTTATTAATTTATTATAAAACATTATAATCAATTATTTAAATGATTGATAATACAACACCGTATTAGATAACTAGATAACTTGATAACTATAAACTAAATAACTTGGAGTATAAATAGATGCCGGAGTTAATCGTCGGGATTTACTTTTGCTAACCCGAATAATTAATCAGATATCTCAATATATCCAGAGAAGAGATTTGAACGTTTAATTGAGATGAAGTACAACGTTCCAACAGAAATTTCACCACTTTGTCCGAGAAGAGTTCGCCTGACGTTGGAAACGTAAACAAATCGAATTTAGTTTAAAAATCCAATCAAATAATTTGTAAACTCGATAAAATAAATAATTAGGAAATATGAAATTACATGAAGTTTTTTTTAAAAACAATTCGAATACATTTTAATAATTTATGTGTTTATAAATCTTTATATCTTAATGGAAACATTCGTTACCAGTATTATTACTAGTTAAATTGTTATGCTGCACACACATCACGCTAACATAAAATAGAATAACACCTCAGAATCTCCGTAGAATTCTGAACAGAATTTGTAGATCTGCTATACTGTAATGATTTGAAATAATTAACCCGATATTATGTAATCGGTGTAGAATTTCATTTTAGGTTTAAGTTTACAATAAAAACCATATTGAGGCAGACTGAAATTAAATTTTCAACGTGAGGCATCAAAATATTTTCTACTTTAACACATTTTAGAAGATTTGTGATACACTGAAATTTGAATTCTTACATGTTATATGTTATATATATATGTATATATTTATATATATTTCATATATATATAATTTTTCTAGACAAATTAAATAACTATAATAATTTTTTTAAAAATTGAGCATAATTTATATTTATTCTAATTTTAGATTCAAACAATATAATAATATATATTTGATGACTTGAAAATGAATTGTTCATTAGAATCTTTTGAAAATAGATATTAAAATATTTGGTTAAACTAAAACTTAAAGCATTACAATAAGGTAATAAAATTGATTTCTCATAATAGACAATATACTATATATAGATATAATTAACATATATATATATATATATATATATATATATATATATATATATATATAAACATATATATATATATATATGTTTATATAAACATATATATATATATATATATATATAAACAAGTATCTATATTGTGAAGTTACCACGGTAACAAGATGAGGTTCGGCTACTCGGTTCTTCGAGTAGACGAGTAACATGGCGGCGATTACTCGCGAGTACTCGACGTACAGTTTCGACGACGACATCAACGCCGTAATCTGACTGAGAGCCGGCAGGACGTCGTTTATAATCTGCGGGGACGGGGTCAAAGGTTGGCGAGCTGTTCGACGGGGCGGAATATCGAAGGCGAGGTCGTCGGAAGCTAGTTCATAGGTCACGGGGTTAATTGGAGCTAAAATTAGCCGACTCACATCGAGGCCACGGCAATTTATAAATATTAATCGCGTCGTAATGCATTATTAATGAATTATTATTATTATTACTAATTAACGCGTCAAGGCGAATAGTGAATTTCAACGGCTACTTCCTAGGTGCCTAGATTTAAATGATTAATGCGCCGTAATATACAAAAGGCGGCCGAATAGAAACCGTGGTGTTATGCAACGAGTACCAGGTGTTGAAAATGACGTCGAAAATCGCGTCGATCTGTTTGTGAGATTAGTTGCTAAGTGTCCAAATGGAATTTTATTGGAATATTCGGAGGATAAGGACTACACTTTTACATCTATACTTTATTGTAAATTCGACGTATTTGACCGGACGTTGTGGATAAAATATATTATCCACTGCACACGACATTTCCATGTACATATGTACGCCTAACATAACAACGACACTAGATCCGGAATAAAATAGACTTTAGTAGGTGGCCGTGAAATGATTTATCGGAAATCCCTATTACATAACTTACTAAACAATGTCTATCTAATACGGTTTGTGACATTCTTTACGAATGAATCATAATCGCAACAGGTTTCAAACACAAAAAGCATTTATAAAAAACTAATATATAATATAATTATAGGTGTAGGTATTATAATAATGTAATTTTATGTAGATTTAATAAATAGATAATATAGATAATATATAGATAATATATTATTTTCTATATTCCGTTTTAAGTTTATGTGTATTCTGTATTCAATTCATTCTCGACAGGTTAAGGGAGGGCCAACTGGACGGCTAGCTAAACTCACTACACCTTGACCCATACCTCTGGTGCAAACGATTCCTTAGTGACGCATTGGTCAAGGGATGGTTCATTGTTCGAAGCGTAATCCATTATGGAGTCAGCGAAGGATGTAATTGCTGTAAAGTAGCAACTAATCATATGGGTAAATACTACATACTTTGTAGAACATTTAAATTGAAGTTAATTATATTACCTCATATATTATATATAAAAAGGTTAAGTGTATGATATATATAGATTATATTTTTTTAAATAAATTATTTAGATCAATATTATATTAACTAATATTCAATAATATTAATTATTATAAATATTAAATTATTATAAATAAACATATATTCATTATTTATTATATATCTTATAATTTCAATTTTAACATAACATATAAGTAATTTCAACTTCTATTGAGAAAATCAGATATTTCTAATAGTAAAATGAAATATGCTTCTAACAAAAAAATTAGATATACTTCTAGTGAGAAAATGAGATATGCTTTAATAAGAAAATGAGATATTATTAAGAAAATGTGATATGCTTCTAGTTATAAAATGAGATATGCTCACTGTGAGTAAATGAGATTAGCTTCTAGTGAGAAATACTTAAATAAGAAAATGAAATAGACAAATTATGGAAATGTGCGAATCATTGAAACCGTTGCAGATTTCTCTTTTAAGGTAATCCTTTTTCACACTTGGCATGATATTAAGTGTGGTGCCAAGAATAACTTTCAAATATCCAATACAATCTTTTGCTGGAGAAAAAGATGAGGAGAAATGCGATATACAATTTATATTACAATTATGAATATTACTTAGTGATTGTTATATAAATTAAGGAAAATGACTTAATTTCACTAAATCACATGGGATTTTCACTTGGGAATATAAAGATAATCTATTAAAAGATAAATAATAAATGTTTGTATTTTAACAATCAATAAAACATTGTATACAATTATAAATATACTATTAATAAATATATAATCTAGTTTGAACTAGCATAATATATTTATTCGTTTTATTAGCTCATGAAAGTTGAATCCAACGGCGAAATTGAAGTAAATACAGACATTAGTAATCACGTCAACGTCAACGAACGGTTGGCGACGGCGATTGCTGAAAGTTCACGAAGAAGAGGAGCAGTTGGCAGAGTACCCGGAGTGTAAGCCTCCAGGTGATGTCGCATAATGGCTGTTACAGCAGCAGTCGAACAAGAAGCCAAGGAAACGCGGAGTAACGTTTCCCCCGGCAACGGCTTGTCGGCGTCCGGCGTTGTCTCGTCCTGTAGAGGTCAGGGGTTATGTAGAGGTGAGGGGTTGTGTAGAGGTGAGAGTTCGCATATAGGTGAGGGGTTGTGTAGAGGTGAGAGGTTGTGTAGAGGTCAGGGGTTGTGTAGAGGGCAGGGGTTGTGTAGAGGTGAGGGGATGTGTAGAGGTGAGAGATTGAATTGAGGTGAGGGGTTGTGTAGAGGTCAGGGGTTGTGTAGAGGTGAGGGGATGTGTAGAGGTCAGGGGTTGTGTAGAGGTGAGGGGTTGTGTAGAGGTGAGGGGTTGTGTAGAGGTCAGGGGTTGTGTAGAGGTGAGGGGTTGTGTAGAGGTAAGTGGTTGTGTAGAGGTGAGGGGTTGTGTAGAGGTGAGGGGTTGTGTAGAGGTGAGGGGTAGTGTAGAGGGCAGGGGTTGTGTAGAGGTGAGGGGTTGTGTAGAGGTTAGAGGTTATGTTGAGTTGAGAGGTTATGTAGAGGTGAAGGGTTGTGTAGAGGTGAAGGGTTATGTAGAGATGAGGGGTTGTGTAGAGGTGAGGGGTTGTGTAGAGGTCAGGGGTTGTGTAGAAGTCAGGGATTGTGTAGAGGTGAAGGGTTATGTAGAGATGAGGGGTTGTGTAGAGGTGAGGGGTTGTATAGAGGTGAGGGGTTGTGTAGAGGTGAGGGGTTGTGTAGAATTAAGGGGTTGTGTAGAGGTGAGAGGTTGAATTGAGGTGAGGTGTTGTGTAGAGGTGAGGGGTTGTGTAGAGGTGAATGGTTGTATAGAGGTGAGGTGTTGTGTAGAGGTGAGGGGTTATGTAGAGGTGAGGGGTTGTATAGAGGTGAGGGGTTGTGTAGAGGTGAGGGGTTGTGTAGAGGTGAGGGGTTGTATAGAGGTGAGGGGTTGAATTGAGGTGAGTGGTTGTGTAGAGGTGAGGGGTTGTGTAGAGGTGAGGGGTTGTGTAGAGGTCAGGGGTTGTGTAGAGGTGAGGGGTTGTGTAGAGGTGAGGGGTTGTGTAGAGGTGAAGGGTTGTGTAGAGGTAAGAGGTTGTGTAGAGGTGAGGGGTTGTGTAGTGATGAGAGGTTGTGTAGAGGTGAGGTGTTGTGTAGAGGTGAGGGGTTGTGTAGAGGTGAAGGGTTGTGTAGAGGTGAAGGGTTGTGTAGAGGTGAAGGGTTGAATTGAGGTGAGGGGTTGTGTAGAGGTCAGAGGTTGTGTAGAGGTCAGGGGTTGTGTAGAGGTGAGGGGTTGTGTAGAGGTGAGGGGTTGTGTAGAGGTGAAGGGTTGTGTAGAGGTAAGAGGTTGTGTAGAGGTGAGGGGTTGTGTAGTGATGAGAGGTTGTGTAGAGGTGAGGTGTTGTGTAGAGGTGAGGGGTTATGTAGAGGTGAAGGGTTGTATAGAAGTGAGGGGTTGTGTAGAGGTGAGGGGTTGTGTAGAGGTGAGGGGTTGTGTAGAGGTCAGGGGTTGTGTAGAGGTGAGGGGTTGTGTAGAGGTGAGGGGTTGTGTAGAGGTGAGGGGTTGTGTAGAGGTGAGGGGTTGTGTAGAGGTGAGGGGTTGTGTAGAGGTCAGGGGTTGTGTAGAGGTGAGGGGTTGTGTAGTGATGAGAGGTTGTGTAGAGGTGAGGTGTTGTGTAGAGGTGTGAGGTTGTGTAGAGGTGAGGGGTTGTGTAGAGGTGAGGGGTTGAATTGAGGTGAAGGGTTGTGTAGTGATGAGAGGTTGTGTAGAGGTGAGGGGTTGTGTAGAGGTGAGGGGATGTGTAGAGGTGAGAGGTTATGTAGAGGTGAGGGGTTAGGTAGAGGTGAAGGGTTGGGTAGAGGTGAGGAGTTTTATAAGATCAGGTCGAAGGCATAGAGATCATATAGGGTTGGAAATCGTGTTTGGGGTTGATTTCAGTTATATTATTATCACAAAAACAAATTAAATACTGTTAATAGAGCTTAATATCTGTGTAGAGGTCGTATGGATATAAGTTGGTAAATCAGGTATGAAACGATATGGAATTCATTCCTATTGTCATCCCGTGTAAAGGTCAGAGGACGTATTAGAAATGATGCGGTCTATGTTATATAACTCAGTTCCGAAGTTAGATGAGGAACTCCTTACAGAATAATTTGTAATACAAACTGTGAATTAAAATATAATAAAAAGTGCATTTATTATTTTGAATATTGTATTAGAGAAAATGAAGCAATGAAACTAATACTAGGATGAAAATATGTATTGTGAATATATCTTGGAAATATATGTCTAGAAAATTTAATCTATTCAATAAAAATGCTTATAAAACTAGTACTTATAAAAGTAAAATTAATTAAATTAATAGAAAATTTCAGGTAAAGATCAAGAAAATCTATAACCTTGGCATTGTAACTTTCAAACGACAATTCCACAATTTCAATAATAATCTTGTGATTGGTTTCAATCGCTAATTGCGTGGAGCTGTCGGCAACAATGGCGGCAATCAATAAATGCATACTCATCATTAATCTTTTATCAGCCTCTTCATCCTGTTAGACGTGAAGTCGGGTGTTCAAAGCGAATGCAAAAAGAGAAACGAATACGAAATTGGACATCGCTACGAGGACGGAATACTATATCACGAATGTTTTATAGATCCAATGAAAATGATGTTATTGCTTATTTATTAACATGTATTTCGTACGATTATAAGATCAATGAACGAACCATGAGTTCCCGTAGGTAATGTTTAAACATAGTAAGAATGTCCAGCGTGTGTCTACGGGCAATGGATAGGATGTTTTGTTGTATGGTAGCTATGGCGATATCATCGGTTTCTCGTTGGTAACAGCGTAATAATGCAGTCCACGCCACTAAAATCATTATAAAATACATTATTTTTTTACTTATTATTGCATCATTACAGTCAAAATAAATCAATTATTTTATACAAAATTATTAATCAATTTTTATTAATCATTCTTTACGGTTCTCTAAATAGTAAACAATTGTTATAATTCAATTGTATTCATAACCCTTGCATTTTATTTGTGCATCACCCTTATTATCTGTAAAATAATATTTTAAATATTATTATAATATTTATTTTCATGTATTACAAATCTTTAAAATGACTATATTTATATTATTATATAATAAAAGGTTGCTGATGAATATAAAAATCTTAGACAATGTGATATTATCATAATTACCAGTCGAATATTCAGAATCCATTATGAATCTGTTAATGAAATGTCAAATATATGAAAATATAAATTTATATATTATGTCTAGTAAAATATAAATTTATATATGAACATGAAAAATACTTTATAATAGAAACTAATGTTATTCATATCTTAGATAGTCTAATATGCATCCATTAGATAAATCTACATGATATGATTAATTAATATTTGGTTTTAATATTAATTAAAATATATTTTGGGATAGACCAAAATTACCGAATAATTATATTCTGCTAAGAGGATGGCGGGTTTCTTATGGGCGGGGTTAGCTTGTTAATTACATGATCATGATGAGCGCTTAGGTTAAAAATAGAAATGACTCATAATCGTCGAATTAAAACTATTCCACCTAGAGAATCGCCATATTAGATCAAACGTAGACAAAGGCCTCAGCGCCTGGTTAAAAGTTTAATCATCGATTAACAACTTTATATGAATAAAAATGTAATTGTTTTAACAATTTATTTATAGCATATTAACTATGACTATCTTAATGGTATCCCAAATATCCTAATACTGACATGCAGTTAAATAGTTTCCAGATAATAAAACTAGTTTGTTGATAAGAAATATATTGATAATATAATAATTAAGCTAATTTATTTATGTGATAACCTACTTATTGGTGATTTATTTAACATTAACATTTCTAATTCAAATAGCAACAGTTGTAAAAGACATCAATTAGCATCCATTATATAAAATATAGGAACATAAAGCATGATATAAAACATAGGAAATCATTTAATTGTATTTCATACAAGAAAACTAGAGACATAAAAACATATATCTGTGGTAGCCATTTTATAACAAACTGGTTATATATTATTTTCTATAATATATGATTCATTAATATGTTTAACTTGAATTCTCACTATAATCGAAGTAAACGATCAAAACGACAGCCAAGTTCTATACAGAAAAAATAGTCAGCTGATTTTCAAAATTTTTACATTGATTAATTATAAAATATTTAAAATTTGTACAAATATTTATAAATAACACTGCTATTTATATCCTATTTATAGGATTTATATATAAATGTTATTGTTAAAACCACAAAATAAATTATTATGTTTCAAATTAATGTTTACATAATCAATAGAATATCTTACATATATATTATATGCATATATATATATTATATAATATTATTACAATTATTATGATAATAATTGTATGATTTATTACGATTAATTTTCAAACAATGAATACATAATTAAAAATAGTAGTAAATATAAAGTATAAGTAGAAATTTACTCAAAATATTTATATTTTCATGTTGTATTATATGTTTGCAAACATTTATGATGAACAATTATAATATATCATAATAAATAAAATGTATGAATAAACTCAAAATATTAATTTTCAAAAAATTATCATGTGATTGTATCAATTATTTTCAGAATAATAATATAAATTATTTTTAGATATAGATATTTAACTTTACAACAAACAACCTCAGAATTTATCATGAAATAATAATTATACTCTTTGCATAGCTTCGTTAGATAAATATATACATCGATGCTAAAATACTCATAATTATAATTTTTTTTGGATCAATTAAAAATTTTCTTATATATAATATTAGTATACTAATATATTCTATTTCGACTCCATATTAATCATATTTAGATTACACTAATTTACATTAAAGTTAATGTAAACAATGCAAAAAAAGAACTTAATTCATCTGATTCCAATGTTTCAATAAACATAAAGAACATCATGCTAGTGGTATTTATGTGGTTTATGAAGTCACCTAATATGATTTGCAAAAATATCCTAAAATCAAAATATTTTCAAAGTTTATTCAATAAAATCGAAGTTATCGTAACAAAGTATCCTCGCATAAAAAGAAATAATACGGCAACAGAAACAAATTTCCGTGACCCGAAACATATTTAAATTTCGCCAAAATACTGTAAATAGTCGCGATATATGTAAAAGCAATAAAACCTTGTGTAAATATATGTATATATATATATATTTGCCATTTAGAAATGTGGCGGCTTTCTTGTTTAATATGCATGCATCGTGATATGAAAATAAGTGTACATATTATTGACTTCTCTGGTTTAAAAGGGCGACTTAATAGTTGGTAATATAACGAGATGTGGTTAAAACGTCCACAATATCACTAGTAAATCGGGTAAAATGGACAAATGTAATCAAACGTACGGAGCCAAGAAATTGATGCATACGTTTGTTGATGTAAATGCGATTCAATTCAGACAAAGTTGTAATTTTAGGTGCAATAAATGTGTGTTTAAAAATGATGTATAATAAAAATAGTGACAGTTCCTCTTTCTATCCTCACCATCGTAATATAATTGAATAAAATTAATTTAATATTCTCAATTCATATTTTCTCTCTCCATCTCAATAGTTTTATTCCAATCCATCGGTATCTTCTTGACAGCCGTTGCAGACGGATTGACCAGCTCAACTGGTCACCTCACGCTTGAGCTTCGGGCAGCTGAGGCACTAGCGACGTGAAGAATGACACGCAGAAGTTGGAGAGCATAGTAAAGATTCCGGGAGGTGGCAATACAATTGGAGTAGCAGCCGCATTCTGTATATTGTCGCAAGATGTTATAAAGATATTAAATATAAAAAATATATATGTTGTGTTTTATTAACGAGAATAATAATAATTAAATGAAAAACCAGTTTTTAAATGAATTACTTTTAAGCAACTTTAGTAACGATAAATACATCTAATATTTATTAAATTAATGTGATAATCTAGATTAATTAATAAAATAGTCGTTTTATCTCAAAATTACCAGCTAACACCGACATACACCATCGCAAATCTTCACACACTTTCATTCCTTAACATACACTTCCACACATATATAGATCTACGTATGTAACTACCACTGGAGTAGTCGGTGCATCGTTTTCACGTTCTGCTGGAGGTTGATCTGCCGGAACTTGGTCAGCGGGTTGATTAACAGCTACATTCTCATCCCGTAACGGGGCTGCGTCTACGTTACCCCGTCGGAACCACCCATAAAAGCCGCGCTGGTAGCTGCAGGTGAGATTAGAAGTCACAATTTTGCTTGTACATATATATTTATGTTATAAGCAAAAGTTGAATTAAATATTAGCTCAGCTATGAAATAAACTTGAATGACTATATATTCAAATATTTATTATCATTAGTACCGTAAATTAGTATTTTCTTTCTTAATATTAATTTAACAAATAATTATTTATAAACTTATTTATAAATTTTATAATAATTGTTTGATTTATTTGGTTTCAAGGAGTACAAACTATATGGAAAAAAATAATTTAAAAATTGTATTTTTTTCACCCAAATTAATTTGTAAAATTAATGAATTCTAACTACAACTACTTTTGGGCTATATATAGAGTTGTATATAGGTACTACTACTAACAGATGCATGAAGCCAAAGAAGAATGTGACGGCGAGGAATCGGAAGATAGTCGAGTAGAAATAGATGAAACTTAGTAGAAGAACACAACGGGTCAATGAATACATATAGTGAAGCCAATCACGATCTTCTCCATCCTGAGGATACATAGATAAAAGTGAGGGGTGAGGGAGGGGGAGAGGGAGGGAGGGGAGGGAGAAGATCGTGATTGGCTTCACTATATGTATTCATTGACCCGTTGTGTTCTTCTACTAAGTTTCATCTATTTCTACTCGACTATCTTCCGATTCCTCGCCGTCACATTCTTCTTTGGCTTCATGCATCTGTTAGTAGTAGTACCTATATACAACTCTATATATAGCCCAAAAGTAGTTGTAGTTAGAATTCATTAATTTTACAAATTAATTTGGGTGAAAAAAATACAATTTTTAATTATTTTTTTCCATATAGTTTGTACT
>OZ038317.1:13609597-13614189 GCA_964035775.1 Osedax frankpressi | reverse complement strand
TAATAGACAATGCCCCCGATATACATTTTCACACGTACAGCGTACGTCGTACGTCGTATGCTGACGATATATAACTATAAAGTAACTTACCTAATCCTACTTCCAATATATCCCGATAAAATACCTGCTTAGATGACATTAGATTATTGCCAACTCATTATCATTAAAAAGCCGAAAAACTACTGCCATGTTAATAAATAATACCAATATTCACAATAATATAATAACTACTACTATATACTACTACTACTACTACTACTACTACTACTACTACTACTACTACTACTACTACTACTACTACTACTACTACTACTACTACTACTACTACTACTACTACTACTACTACTACTACTACTACTACTACTACTACTACTACTACTACTACTACTACTACTACTACTACTACTACTACTACTACACTACTACTAATACTACTACTACTACTACTACTACTACTACTACTACTACTACTACACTACTACTACTACTACTACTACTACTACTACTACTACTACTACTACTACTACTACTACTACTACTACTACTACTACTACTACTACTACTACTACTACTACTACTACTACTACTACTACTACTACTACTACTACACTACTACTACTACTACTACTACTACTACTACTACTACTACTACTACTACTACTACTACTACTACTACTACTACTACTACTACTACTACTACTACTACTACTACTACTACTACTACTACTACTACTACTACTACTACTACTACTACTACTACTACTACTACTACTACTACTACTACTACTACTACTACTACTACTACTACTACTACTACTACTACTACTACTACTACTACTACTACTACTACACTACTACTACTACTACTACTACTACTACTACTACTACTACTACTACTACTACTACTAACTACTACTACTACTACTACTACTACTACTACTACTACTACTACTACTACTACTACTACTACTACTACTACTACTACTACTACTACTACTACTACTACTACTACTACTACTACTACTACTACTACTACTACTACTACTACTACTACTACTACTACTACTACTACTACTACTACTACTACTACACTACTACTACTACTACTACTACTACTACTACTACTACTACTACTACTACTACTACTACTACTACTACTACTACTACTACTACTACTACTACTACTACTACTACTACTACTACTACTACTACTACTACTACTACTACTACTACTACTACTACTACTACTACTACTACTACTACTACTACTACTACTACTACTACTACTACTACTACTACTACTACTACTACTACTACTACTACTACTACTACTACTACTACTACTACTACTACTACTACTACTACTACTACTACTACTACTACTACTACTACTACTACTACTACTACTACTACTACTACTACTACTACTACTACTACTACTACTACTACTACTACTACTACTACTACTACTACTACTACTACTACTACTACTACTACTACTACTACTACTACTACTACTACTACTACTACTACTACTACTACTACTACTACTACTACTACTATACTACTACTACTACTACTACTACTACTACTACTACTACTACTACTACTACTACTACTACTACTACTACTACTACTACTACTACTACTACTACTACTACTACTACTACTACTACTACTACTACTACTACTACTACTACTACTACTACTACTACTACTACTACTACTACTACTACTACTACTACTACTACTACTACTACTACTACTACTACTACTACTACTACTACTACTACTACTACTACTACTACTACTACTACTACTACTACTACTACTACTACTACTACTACTACTACTACTACTACTACTACTACTACTACTACTACTACTACTACTACTACTACTACTACTACTACTACTACTACTACTACTACTACTACTACTACTACTACTACTACTACTACTACTACTACTACTACTACTACTACTACTACTACTACTACTACTACTACTACTACTACTACTACTACTACTACTACTACTACTACTACTACTACTACTACTACTACTACTACTACTACTACTACTACTACTACTACTACTACTACTACTACTACTACTACTACTACTACTACTACTACTACTACTACTACTACTACTACTACTACTACTACTACTACTACTACTACTACTACTACTACTACTACTACTACTACTACTACTACTACTACTACACTACTACTACTACTACTACTACTACTACTACTACTACTACTACTACTACTACTACTACTACTACTACTACTACTACTACTACTACTACTACTACTACTACTACTACTACTACTACTACTACTACTACTACTACTACTACTACTACTACTACTACTACTACTACTACTACTACTACTACTACTACTACTACTACTACTACTACTACTACTACTACTACTACTACTACTACTACTACTACTACTACTACTACTACTACTACTACTACTACTACTACTACTACTACTACTACTACTACTACTACTACTACTACTACTACTACTACTACTACTACTACTACTACTACTACTACTACTACTACTACTACTACTACTACTACTACTACTACTACTACTACTACTACTACTACTACTACTACTACTACTACTACTACTACTACTACTACTACTACTACTACTACTACTACTACTACTACTACTACTACTACTACTACTACTACTACTACTACTACTACTACTACTACTACTACTACTACTACTACTACTACTACTACTACTACTACTACTACTACTACTACTACTACTACTACTACTACTACTACTACTACTACTACTACTACTACTACTACTACTACTACTACTACTACTACTACTACTACTACTACTACTACTACTACTACTACTACTACTACTACTACTACTACTACTACTACTACTACTACTACTACTACTACTACTACTACTACTACTACTACTACTACTACTACTACTACTACTACTACTACTACTACTACTACTACTACTACTACTACTACTACTACTACTACTACTACTACTACTACTACTACTACTACTACTACTACTACTACTACTACTACTACTACTACTACTACTACTACTACTACTACTACTACTACTACTACTACTACTACTACTACTACTACTACTACTACTACTACTACTACTACTACTACTACTACTACTACTACTACTACTACTACTACTACTACTACTACTACTACTACTACTACTACTACTACTACTACTACTACTACACTACTACTACTACTACTACTACTACTACTACTACTACTACTACTACTACTACTACTACTACTACTACTACTACTACTACTACTACTACTACTACTACTACTACTACTACTACTACTACTACTACTACTACTACTACTACTACTACTACTACTACTACTACTACTACTACTACTACTACTACTACTACTACTACTACTACTACTACTACTACTACTACTACTACTACTACTACTACTACTACTACTACTACTACTACTACTACTACTACTACTACTACTACTACTACTACTACTACTACTACTACTACTACTACTACTACTACTACTACTACTACTACTACTACTACTACTACTACTACTACTACTACTACTACTACTACTACTACTACTACTACTACTACTACTACTACTACTACTACTACTACTACTACTACTACTACTACTACTACTACTACTACTACTACTACTACTACTACTACTACTACTACTACTACTACTACTACTACTACTACTACTACTACTACTACTACTACTACTACTACTACTACTACTACTACTACTACTACTACTACTACTACTACACTACTACTACTACTACTACTACTACTACTACTACTACTACTACTACTACTACTACTACTACTACTACTACTACTACTACTACTACTACTACTACTACTACTACTACTACTACTACTACTACTACTACTACTACTACTACTACTACTACTACTACTACTACTACTACTACTACTACTACTACTACTACTACTACTACTACTACTACTACTACTACTACTACTACTACTACTACTACTACTACTACTACTACTACTACTACTACTACTACTACTACTACTACTACTACTACTACTACTACTACTACTACTACTACTACTACTACTACTACTACTACTACTACTACTACTACTACTACTACTACTACTACTACTACTACTACTACTACTACTACTACTACTACTACTACTACTACTACTACTACTACTACTACTACTACTACTACTACTACTACTACTACTACTACTACTACTACTACTACTACTACTACTACTACTACTACTACTACTACTACTACTACTACTACTACTACTACTACTACTACTACTACTACTACTACTACTACTACTACTACTACTACTACTACTACTACTACTACTACTACTACTACTACTACTACTACTACTACTACTACTACTACTACTACTACTACACTACTACTACTACTACTACTACTACTACTACTACTACTACTACTACTACTACTACTACTACTACTACTACTACTACT
>OZ038317.1:13584597-13604597 GCA_964035775.1 Osedax frankpressi | reverse complement strand
AGTAAGACGATTCGACGGAGTACAATGCGGATGCGCGTAGCCCACCACGATACAATTATATCATGAAACAATGGAAAACACTTATACTGCGTATATATAATTGAAGCAAATCGCTATTGAATATAACGAATATATAATATTGAATATTTATATACCACTTGTAACAAAATAAAACAAATAAAATATACTAAAGATAATTGTTATATAGATATCAATATATATATATATATATATATATATATATATATATATTTGATTTATAATAGTACGCTATTATTATGCATATATTTATCTATATATCTATCCATATATTTTATAAAGAAATTAAGAAGTATGAATCATAAAATAAATTACATTTATAGTATAACGGAATAATTATTTAAGAATTTATTTTTAATTATATAATACTAATATTATATACATTAATGTATATTTACCATATATATATGCCTGTATAAGATATATATTTTGCTTGAAAATAAGTTTCTTAAATTTTAAAGATTAAAATATCTGATAATCAAATTTCGCATATTGCACATATATATTTATTTAATTTATATATACATCAAACGAGAATTACTTTTTAACTATCCCGAAATTAATTTGAGCGTCTGTAGTTATTCCCCAGATCAAAGTAACACCAGACGTATATTACGGTATTACATTTGATGTTGCAAATTCTGGCTTATTCGATCTCCCGAAATATTTTATTATAACTTACTATATAATAAATGCATATTAAAGTATGGTAATATGCATAAGATCAAGGCTAAATTATCTATATATATATATATATATATATATATATATATATATATATATATATATATATATATATATATAACGACAGTTATGTCGTTTAAATAGCCGATTTGAGTTTTTATATTTATATTTTAATTAAATAAGTCGTTAAATTATTAATATCTGCTTTATATATTTATTTATTTATTTATTGAAACTATATTTACAGTAAATACATAGATGAAATAGACTTGTAAAATTCCAAGAAACCAGTTGATAAAACCATTATAAAATCTTATATACTTATATTATACAAAATAATAAATAATACAATATATTGATGCAAAATATATTTAAAATATATTTCACTTTTAATATATAACAAAAAAATCTAATTACCTGGATGCTTTCCTTAGTATTTTTATTTAAAAGGTTCTACATATTTATAATATTATATACATTATATTTTATTACGCTGCATTTAATCAAACTAATATAATTTTTTCATTATACAATATACATATATTATATTCTCGTTTATTTGTACATTACATATTTGCATAACATGTATTTTGTATATAGCAATATTTATATAGGTATATAACTAAATGTATCAAGTAAATAATTAATGTGATATTTTTTTAATTCTTTGGTTATCTAACAAAAATAAAAATGATATAGAAGAATAATCTCTGCAATGCAAAAACTAACATTTTGATGGTTCATTAGGTAACCAATCCAAGAAAAAAGTAATGAAAATATTATAAATAATTCTAAATTATATATATTATTACTAACAATATATTTTTAAAAACGAATACAATAGTTTATAATTATTATTTTATTATACCCACAAAACAATTAAACTAGTTTTTGCTTTCCAAAAAAGAATCCAGAAATGCTTTTTTTGCCAGGAAGTATAATAAATAATTAATTAATCTGTAGATTAATGTATAAATTAAACGGTTGAATGTTACCCGTTTTGTGAATGTAATGAATAGTGAAGTACCATATATTAAATTATCTTCAACAAAGTTATATCACTTAGTTTACATTATAATTCAATATTCCTAAGAAATCAACTAAGTTTTCAAAATAAATATATTAACATATTTATGAGCGTATATCATAAATTAGGTACTAATAACTAAGTAGTATTCTAGTTATATCAGAAAACATGTACATCTGTATAATATAATTGTTAAATAAACTATTTGTAATAAAAATAATTTTCTTGTAAATTAAAGATTACTTGTATTATTTATATTTATAAGTTAAGTTATATATATATATATATATATATATATATAATTATATTTATATATATATCTATATATAGAACTATATTATAATATGTTAAGTTGATATGGTGTATCATGATTGCAATCAATATAACTTGTTTATAATAAAAATACTATATAAAATGTTCTATAGTAATGAAAAAAAGTATTTGAGCATTATTAATACATAGATCATGGTAAACAAAATAATCCAAGGATAATCGTAGGATTTTAAAGACTATATTCATTATCTATACTTATAAATTATACTTTAATTTATAGGAATATGATAATGACAATTATAATGAATATTTAAAATAAACATAATATTCTATACAAATTGAAATGTAGTATGTATACCTAATATCAGAATTAGTATAGTTATAAACAATTGAACGGGATTAATCTGGGAAACACAAATACCTAGATTAATTAGTTATTTTTCCGATCCATTTCAGATTCCCAAATAGAAATGGATGCAAATTAAATCAAAACAAATGGTTAATAAGAAAAAAGGATAAAAGATATATTTTCATTATTTGTTATTTATAAATACAGAGAAAATATAGTATTTATATTATACATAATATGGCGTATATGATATTCATAAAAAATTTAAACAATATACCAATATAATTATGTTATAATTTCAAAGATATATACTTCTATCGTATACTAATTTTAAAAATAAGGAGAATAGAAGATTTACTTAAGGGTATATAAAGGTATTATCGTTCGTCCGTAGATGGAACCCTCTTGGGTATACCCGGTATCCACTTTTCTGTTGACATGACTCTAGCATTCGAAACTTGGAGCTATTTCTACTGATGAAAGTGAAATAATAGGTCGAGATTAGATTTCAAAGCGACCCGTCACGGTCCAGTGAATTCGCCATCTAGTTTTACCCTCGCATACCGTATAATTATAGATTGTCCCGGGATGCTTTCGATGTGCATGACAGATAACGAAGTGAAAATATATTATCCAAGAACATAATCACATAACGGTAGTATAGTACATTTTAATTATAAAGTCCATAATTGGTCGATTCATTTATCGATTTAGATAATAAAAAGTCCATGAAGTGTATATAAATATTTTTAATTAATATTGAACATACCCAAATTCATATATATATAGACATATAAACATACTACAAACCACACACATACACATACACATACAAATGCACACCCATAGGCACATAAACACACATACATACATACATATACACACGAAAATACATATTGCATGCAATACACCGATATAATGTAGAATTTAAATATTATTAATAGATGTGTTTTAACAAATCAACACACATACACATATATACACATATACATACAAATACATAGACACATCTACATACACACACATACATACGCATACACACATACACACACGCACACACACTCACACACTCACACACATACACACACACTCAACGCATATATATGCCCATACTTACACTCATATATATATATATATATATATATATATATATATAATTATATATATTTATTACATACGTTATAACAGATCTATAAATATATATTTATTAGTACAGTGGAAGTTGCAATAGTATCGCGATGTTCACCGTAATCCCCTTATCCTGTGACCTATGCCTGACGACCCGTACCCGTATGTGCCCGTACGTTCTGGCATACCGGCGCATAGACATTGAGTATAATTCCGACAAGAACGGTATCCGGCGAGATCCGGCGAGATTTGGCGAGAACGAACGAGATCGCCGTGCTCAGCGATGCGTGACCGAGATTCTGCGTCACCCGTACGACGTAGAATGCACTCAAGGCGATCGTCTGCCCAACATATACTTCTCTCTCTCTCTCTCTCTCTCTCTCTCTCTCTCTCTCTCTCTCTCTCTCTCTCTCTCTCTCTCTCTCTCTCTCTCTCTCTCTCCCCACTCTCTATCTCCCTCTCCTCTCTCTCTTTCTCTCTCTCTCTCTCTCTCTCTCCTTCTCTCTCGCACACTCACCTGCGCGCGCAACGCACACAAAAACCACGAACAATAGAGCAGCTCGCAGTTTGAATAGAGAGTCGGTCGATTGAATACCTGCCGTCGAATACCTGCGCATTGTGCCCGGCCTCCTTTTATCGCGTCCCATTATTCACCGACGACTACTGTAGAGGGTGATCTATGGACACCGCAGCAGACTACACGAAACACGCGGGAGGAACGGTAGCCCAGGCCGCTATGGTCGGACTGCAACCCCAGCTCGCCTCGTTGCCATTGGGAGGTTCGGACCCTTTGCCCCAACACCAACAGCAACAGCAACAGCAGCAGCAGCAGCAGCAGCAACAGCAGCAACAGCAACAGCAGCAAATAGTGTCCGATCAAATGCAACAGCATATGCACCAGCTGCTTTTACAGCAACACATCCAGCAACAAGACCACCAACAGGTATGTCCCCCTTCTCTTAGCCCGTAAAGTAGGGTTGCAACGTGTAATTAGAAATACATTTGTTGTATCGAATTCATTATAGATTAATTAGACAATATTGTAATTGTATTTCTATAAAATATATAATAATTATAACTCAAACTTATCAGACAGTACACCACGCCAATATTTTTTTAATATCTGATTGTATTTGTATAAATTATTACTTCCTATATAATAATAAGTAAGTAAATAATAAAATAAGTAACAATATATGTATTAAAAATATCTATAATATAATATATAAAATATATTTTGTAATTAATACAGTTATTTTGTTATTAATATGTGCAACAAATCAATGATTATAAATATTCGTACATTATAAAGTAAATAAATAATTCACATTGTTGCAATAGTTAAATTAATTTTGAATTCAGTATAATAAATGCATTCACTGGTGCGTGCCTGGTGCGTGCCTGGTTACTAGAATACATTTCCTGGCGCAATTTATCTGTGATTTGCTTAAAGCCATAATACCGCAATTATTAGTGATTCAATTGATTGTAGTAATCGTAATGTTAATTAGTATGTTCGTCAATAGTAACAGATTAGGAGTGCATGTTTATATTTTGCATCGTATTCATGGACAATATATCATCTGATATGAATATAATAATAATATATAAAATATATATATATACATGGATATATATATATATATAAATATACACGGATATATATATATATATATATATATAATTATAATATATATTAGCAAATGCATATTAATTAATTTAATTAATATATATATTTGTGTTTATTTGATAATATAAATAAAGTTTATTTTTATGAGTATCACGTACTAAAATTATATGAAATATTCTATATTAATTTATAAACTCCGAAAAGTACTAAGGATTCAGATTTAAAGTATTGAAATTTTATTTACAATTTAATTAAATTGTTATATAAATTAGAATGTATTCATATTGTAGGTACGTATATTTATTATACATATTAACATATTAACATATTATAGCTTATATTAAAATAACATAACCTAAAGTTAAATTAAAAATACTTTTTTTAAATTTAAATAATTAAATTTACATTTAAATCTCTTTTTGTAATTATAGATATTTTATAGAAACATAGGAGTAGATTATGTATGAAAATATGTAACATGTAATATATATATATTAAATAGTATACTATAATGCACAATGAATAACGGTAATATATATTTTAATATTATATCATATAAATAGTAACATTATATCATATGGCATACTGTACGATATCATATATTATATATTATATTGATTATATTATATTGTATTATATTATATATTATATTGACCCATTATAGGAAATTACCTAGGAAATAATTATATTATTATTTAGTTTATCGTATTGAATTATTTAATAGGTATTCTAATTCGTAAATATAATTAATTAATATTATTAATTTAAAGTAAAAATATAATATCATTTATATTATAAATTATAAATTGTACGATGATAAATTAATATATTATAGTATTAACATATTATATAATTACAATTATTATCGCATTTAATAAATAATAGGAAAATAATATATATCTATATTTCATTGGATATATCAACGATATAATTTTAATTAATATAATTATAATAGTATATTTATATATGTAATATAATATTTTTTTATTATAATGATAAACAATTATTGTGTATATAGATATTATAAAATAAATTATAAAATAATTATGTATTTACAATTAGGTATGTATTAATATTTAAGTATTATTCTTACATTATTAATTATTATAATATTATTATTATATATATATACTATATTATATAACACTATACAGGGTATATAATATAATATTATTATATATTTATTTCATATAAAAAAATTTATTATATTTTGAATTATTCATGATAGTAACCATAGCTATTCACGTATGCGAACGTTTTTGTCGCGTTACATTTTGCATTCAATATATTATACCGATATAACACTAGGCTTAGCTGTTTACTCGCCAATCCAATATATACGTGATATCACTTGCTCGACTGTACGATATTTATATCGATAAATAAAACATGCTCAATCTTGAATGCGATCTTTAATCACTGCACGCTTACGACATCGGGGTATGTACGGATAGCTAGTATTTACTTTGAGAACTGGGTCTGGTATGTTTTAATTATTTATATACAATTTAATGTTAACCATTTATTATTTTAACAGAATTAAATCGTAATCGTGAAATATATTCAAATATAATTGATTATAAGTGATTATAAGTTACATATATATTAACAATTTATATTAACTCTATTATTATTATTCTGTTTAGAAAATAATAAAAACATATTCATGGTAATATCGAATACTACAAAGATTACAATGTAATATTGGGTAATATTGATATATTACCTTAATATTATTATATATATATTGTGTATATATACGTATTATAATTTGACTAATTGCAAACATTTTATAAATAAGATGTAAAATACATAATTAATTTATACTATGGTATTAATTTAGTATTACTCTTGTATAATATTATTAATATTTTTTCGTAGTGGTATTTAATTTAGATAATAATATAAATAGAAAATCTATAATTTATCAAAATAACTAGCCTAATAGTTGTTTATGAAATATTTTAAATATTAGATTAAATGTAATATATTTAATTTTGAATTCCAAACTTATTTAATACTTTATACTATATATTAGCCCCGTATATACTGAGTATAACGGTAGTTTAAATATTACATATACAATTAAATTTTCATATTTATAACAAATATTATTTTAATAGAATTTAATTTATTTGAAATATAACTAATTTGGTTTGATGTTTTTTATGGCAAATAACTATTTAAATAATCTGTATTATTTCTTATATATAAATTCAGATATATTCAGTGTAAATATATTTTTCAAATATATTAATTATGTACAAATATAATATTAATTAAATATGCATTATTTTGTGAATCATAACAAACCGTATGATGTAATAATCTTATATAATTATTTTAAATACAAAATAAACAGAATATATTTGTAATGCAAATAAAATATAATTTCATGTTATTAAAACATAAAATATCTAAAAAAATAAAAGTCTGGAAAAAAGAGTAATATTACTCTATGTAATATTACATTGTAATAGTTTGAATATATTGAATGTTGAATGTATTATAAAATAAAAGAAATTACCCAATACAAATAAATTACCAGAATTAATTAACCAATTGTTAATTATATAATAATAATGTTTGTTCAGCAAAAATAACAATTACATTTTAAAAATGTCATTGTATTATATATTTAATATTATAATTTACTCAGTAAATATAGTATGTAATTGTTTGGTAAAAACGTTATATAAAATATTTAGCTTACCCAAGAAACCACCCAAACCTTTTAGTTTTTTTATTATGTAATACTAGAGAAAAATAATTTTATTTGTATTTAAATTATATTAATGATTTTATTTAATTTAAAATAATTATATAATAATTTATAATAGTTACATCATCTGATTTCTTGGGTACCGAAATAAAAATAATATTAAATAAATGATATAATGCAACAAATTAAATGACCTGGATGGTTTACTAGGAACCCAATATGATGTAACTATTATATAATTTTATATAATTATTTATAAACAATATAGTTATAAATAAAATATATTTTCGCTTTTATTATAACAAAACAGATATATTGCCTAGATGGTTTCCAGAGCATATATATAAATAATAACATATAAATAAATATAACAACAACATGCTAACAGCTTTGATATTTTCACCCAGGCATACATTATAAATAAATATAAGATACTTACATATTAATTATAATTTATATGAATAATACCCTCCCAAGAAACTAGATGATGTAACTATTATAAATTATTACATAATTATTTTAAATTAAATTAAATTTAATTTAAATACAAATACAATTAATTTTTCTTTTATTATATAACAAAAAATCTAAAACCTACTGGATTTCTTGGGCTTATGACATATACACATATATATAACAAATTAAATTAATACTTTACTGAATGACAACATATTATTGTTATAGAAATATAATGTGTTAATAAAACATTATAATAATATTATCGATTACAAATATTAAATATTAAATAATAGATTTATAAAAATAGTTAACAAATGTATATTAAAGCATAAGTTTAATAATCTAAACATATATTCGAATACAAATAAATATCTCTATTATAAAAAAAACTATTGTATTATGAGAATTGATAATATTTTATTATATTAATAAAATCCATTGTATATAAATAAATACAAAACGATGTACATATGTGTTTTTATGTTTGAATACTAGGTTATAATACATATTAACAATAGTTATTGATGATTGCATCTAAAATACAATATTTCTTGGTATATATTATCAATGTCTGACGCTAGGATGCGTACCTGTTTTTGCGACTTATCTTACACCTGATTGGTCAGTTCGATATCCATCACCAGAAATATATAGTATATTTCTCCACCATCAGTTTTATTTCAACACTTGTTTGGATAACACGTGTTTTGTTTTTATAATGCCTACTATTACGTCGACTATATTTAACAAACCTTTGTCTAAAGTTAGTGGCTAATAATGTTAACAAGTCTACTTAAATGAATGTACTATTTTTATATGGTATCATACTTTATATAACTTATTTACATTGTAATTTATATAGTAATTGTTCTTAAATTAGATTGTGATTTTTTATTCATTCAAACCCAGAAAACGTAGTGATGTAATAGTTTTATAAAATCCTTTGATGTGTTACAAAAAGTATTTGTTAAAATAAAATTATCTTAATTATTTGCCAATATGTATATATATATATATATATATATATATATATATATATATATATATATATATATATATATATATATATATATATGGTATATATACATGCATGCTTTTATAAATAAATTATTACATATAGTTAATATATATATTTCCTAATATTATATGTAGTAATGAATTAGCATGTATATCTGTTTATATATTAGTATAATTAAATTACATATATTTTCATGTAAAGTTCATTTAAAAACTAAAATGACCTGGATAATTATACCCAAATAATGAATTTTTATATATATTTATTCTGTATGAAATTATATGATTAATTTACTTTTCGAATTTTTTGTAAAGTTAATATTTTTGGGTTTATAAATTTACATTAATGTAATCTATATACACTTTTAATATAATCGAACTCGCATATTGCAAATAACAGCATACCATCTTCATCGTTCCAGATGCAAATGCAGCACGGGTCCCCACCGGAACTAGAATCGCCGTCTTCGGGTCTGGACAATGAAATGAGTGCAGCTGGACACGGACTAGCCCCTACCGGTAACGTACAGCAACCGCATATGAGTCAGCTGATGTCTTCTGTGGGTAACATGGCACCTGGAATGCACCAACAGCAGCAGCAGCAGCAACAACAGCAGCAGCAACAGCAACAACAACAACAACAACAACAGCAACAACAGCAACAACAACAACAACAACAACAACAAATGCATCAACAGCAACATCAACAGCATCAACAGCAACAGCAACAACATCAAATGCAACAACATATGCAGTCTCCCCAGGAAGGCAATTGCAGTCCAGTGGATCTTAACGGAAACATCGCCAAACCAGTCATGAATAACATTCAGTCTCCGGCCAAGGTGAGATAACCTGTCTTGATGCTTACCATATTAGGTATACATATAATGTATATAGGTAATATATAAGGTTTAGCCAGCTAACTAATAAAACAACTAGACTGGGAGAATATATATTTGTATTGATAGTATTGTGTAAACTATTAATTTACTGACTAGTATTTGATCTAATATTATTAATACATATACTTATCTATTGGTCACTGGCTAGTGGATAATGGCCCCTTGCCGTTGGTTATAAAACCACAGGTAATCTGGAGCGACTGTGGGATTAAATATTAATTATAAAGCGATTACAATGGGCTGGCGTATTGTTGCTTATAGATAGCCCACTTTACGGACAACTCTCGTGTTTATGATTCAACTGGTGTTCGATCGTTTACCAACTTCCAGTGAACGCCACTAAATCTGCAAGCTCCCCCCTTGCTCTCAATTTATACGCACGAACACCTCGATAAATACAACTATTGTAACTTATTTAAGGAAATAGATGGACCTTTTATATTGCTTTCGATAGTATATGTTGTTATTCATTGCGGTATTCCAGCTAAACATTGCGTTTCATTAAATAATAGCATAGTAGATATAACATGCTAAAGGTTAAATCGCTATTTTGCATATAAGACTATATTAGAAACAATCAATTGCTATATCATTACATGATAGCGTATATTTACAGGTAGCAAAGGATGAACGTGTGAAACGACCAATGAACGCTTTTATGGTTTGGTCACGGGGGCAGCGTAGAAAGGTTATTAATAACGCCTATGTGAAATAACTATATAATGTAATACTGTACTAATATGTGATTGTTAATTATTTATATTGCATTGTAGATGGCTCAAGAAAACCCTAAAATGCATAATTCTGAAATATCGAAAAGATTAGGAGAACAGTGGAGAACGGTATGTAAAATTAGAACTATCTTATACATTTTATATTTCCTATATACATATAGTTATATAGGTGTTTATATCCATATTAGGTGATACAATAGTTAATTAATTATTCTACTGAATATCAATTATAACTATATAATGATATACATTATTACCCAATTACAAATTATTTAACTTTAAGATTACATAATTTTAATTAAATTAATTTATATATATATATATATATATATATATATATATATATAGTTGTATATTCATAACACTATTTCTATATATTTAGATGACTGAAAATGAAAAGAGACCATTTATTGATGAGAGCAAGAGACTGAGGGGTATTCACATGCTGGAACATCCTGACTATAAGTACAGACCTCGACGAAAAGCGAAGCAACTTATTAAAAAGGACCAAAAGTTCTCTATTCCAGGTGGGTGCAAATGTAACTCATTGTAACCAAGTGTAACTAGGCGTAACTAGGTGTACTCTGGTGTAACCAGGTGTACTCGGGTGTACTCGGGTGTACTCGGGTATAATACCTTATTTTGCAATACTCATGCTAAAATATCATATATATATATATATATATATATATATATATATATATATATAATAACTACATATTAATATATAATACATTTAAATAAATATACTATTTCTATAAATCTACAATATATATTTTACGGTATAGTCTAACTTATTTGCATTAACTTCACAGTAACATCAGTTTGACATACTCTATGTATATATAATGCTATACGTGAAAGTACTGTAACCTACTTTTAATATATATATTTTTTATTCGCATTTCTATTGTTATTATTAGTTAAACTATATTAAATATATTTAAATGCGTCTATACAATAAAAACTATATTGATTTAAATGGTGATTTACATATACTATTGTATTGTCTCTACCATTTATATAATATAACAATAGTTTATAAAAAATAATGACACTTGGAATTTAATTTTTTGATTTAATGTGAATATTAAACAATTATACATATATACTGAAAGATCTCTTAACACGGATATGGTATAATATCCTATACATTTATATTGACAGTATAGTATATGCTAGAATATACTACATATTAATACATATATTATATTATATATATGTTACGATTTAACAAAATATAAAGAAGTATTGCATTTATGAACATTTTAAATTCATATACGAAATTTGAATTCCTTTAAAACTAATAACAATTAAATTAAACCACTAATTATTCAACTAATTAATGAATTTATATAAAACGTATTTATAGACTATGAATGTATTAATAGAGTATGTGTGTATTAATAGAGTATATGTGTATTAGTAGGTATTTGTGTATTAGTATGTATGTGTATATATGTATAGAATACATAATAGAATATAATGTATTTAGATACATATCTATATTTTGTTTACAATATTTTATTTAGACACTCATTAGAAATAGTTTTTTATTTTTATTCATTCCCCATTACATTGAAGTTGTCCTATAGACCTACTGATCTCTATTGTATTTCATACCTCCTTTGTGTCAAACAATACACCTCACCTATCAATGCCTTGAATGGGCTGCATACGTGTATTGTGTCCTTCTGGTACACCCGGTATATAGTATGATACAATGTATACAATCCTCATTCACTGCAATATTTGAGATTATATCATGTATACAATACGTGTATTTACTATGTAATTACATAACACAAATATACACATACATTAATATAATAGACTAATTGATCTATTTATAGAATATGTTTTTATTTGAATATATTTCCAAGATGATCTAGTTTATAAAATAATATTTTACACTTAGTATAAAAGGACTCTTATTTATTATACTGTTATTGTATGAAATAAGATATATCTCATATTACTGTTAGTTAATAATTTATTTTAACATATATTGTGTTATAGTTTATTTTATATATTTCAAAATAAATTTCAACCTATATAAATATCTAAAAATCACAATAATTTAATTAGATAACAAAATCTATAAAATTAAAGTTTTGCATTCCATTGCAATCATTGTATAATATTGTTCGAAATGTTTTATGATATTTTAATACTATATTATTATACACATATTTGATGGGTATATATTTGATAATACAAATCTAGGAATAAGATAAATAATAAGATCATTAAATTCACTGAAATTTCAAACCATCAAACATACCCATAAAACCATCCAGGTCATTTTAATTTTGGATGTTATATAATAAAAGTGAAAATATTTTTCATTTGTATTAAAATGATATTATTTATTTTTTTATATAAGATAATTATATATGATTGTATAATATTTACATCATTTGGTTACGTTTATCATTTGGGTAGTATTTTAATATGATTTAAAAATTATTTTTATATTCTATAAAAAACTAATTCTACCACTTTTATTATAAATATCCCAGTAAACAGAGTGACCCAGTAAACAATCCAGATATTTGTATTTTTTGCTTTTTCTTTTACATTATTTTTTATTTTTGTTGACACATCAAATTGTTTACAAAATTAATAAGTCCCCCTCAGATAAAATACTTTTATTATATTATAAAATGTATAACATATTTAATTTAATAAAATCGCCTGGATTTATTGCGTGTGAATAATCTTATTATAAATATATTGTATACTATACTTCACTATATACTATTATACACTATATACTAATTTTATTATTATTTTAAGTATGAATATATTAGAAATTAGTTAGTCAATATTTAATATAATATATATTATATTGATTAAGCATTTGGCATTAGGCATTTTATTAAATAATCTATAAATAAAATCTATATATATATATACTTATATTTATACCATAAACAACCTTACCAATAGGTGAATAGCGAGATTGTTTTACATTAATAATAAATAATACACACTGATTTATATATAATATATAATAATATAATATATATAAATATCTGCATTATATTCAATATTTCAAAACCTCTGGTTATCATAACTCATAATATATAATATAAATATATAATCATATAATATTACTAACGTTTGTATTTATGAGATAATATGTTATATATTTATACTATTATGCTGGGTGATTATTTTTAATTTTCGTCGAATATGTTAAATATAATACCAGCATTCATTTGCGATATTAAATAATCCTATAAGCCTTTATAATCAATTTATTATATTTTATATCATTACCAGTAGTACTCGTGTATATTATGTAATTACTATGTATTACATATATATCGGTTATTTACAAAATAATGCATTTCTATATGCATTTAATTTTATGTCTGCGTATGCTTGCCACACATCCTTGGCAATCTATATAACATAATTATACTTAAATACAATATAAAATATTGATAAAACGATTACATTTGCCTCATTCGCTAGGCATTCAATCTCCCGGAGCATCTCAGATTGGATCACCATACATGACAAACTATGTTAACGGGGGATTCCCACTGCAGTCTTATCAGCATTTGAACCCTTATACCAACTATAATCAAATCACCCAAGGTATCATACATCCTGTTTAAAACACTACTTAACTACTTAATTACTTAATGAATTTATTTGATCACGAATGTCGTTTATACTGCAATTCTATGATTAACTAGTTACCGCCAATTTGCATAACCGTTACACTTCTAAACATTTACGCATCTAAACTTTGACACCTCTTAACCATTACATCTCTTAACCACATGATCCGATATATAGGTCACCAAGGTCAGATGAACGCAGCCGTTGCTGTGGTTGCGGCCCAAATGAATGCTCAACATAACAACGGACAATCTGCTCAACAGCAACAGTCCCCCCAGGGAGGCTATCTCGCACCGTATGGCTACAGTCCTTACGAACAGGCTCCGATGTCTGGACAGGGTCAACGGTCCGTCAAGGACAATGGTGCAATGAATCAAGAAGGCGCACCCACTTCTCAAGACGGCTATACCTCCGCATACGACATGAGTCAACCTAAACACGCGCACACTAACCACTCCAGTGGTGCTGCCACTCCTCCGGATATCGGCGGAATTCAGAGCCGTTACTCGTATGGCTACACAACTACCAACAATAATAATAACAACAATAACAACAATAACGGACCTACCACTCCGGTTAAAAGTGAACACATGGATCGTAGTTCACCGCATTCTCCTTATAACCAAATGTACATTGGCGACTTGAAGTCTGATTTGAATGCTAAACATTCTTTACCCTATGCCGGTCAGTACGGGGCTTATGCCGGAGTGGCTGCTATAGCTAACCAACAATACCAAGGTACCCAGTCTATGGAGCCGACTTCCTCTGCTATGGACCCCTCTCATATAGACCAGACGAGTCTATCCGAAGAGGGTCCCATTAATAACGATGAAGAGGCCTATATCGATGTATCGCAGGCTCACCTCTAATGCACTTTAATCTACCACCATTACCAATATTATACAGTTACTATACCGTTTGCATGGCCAGTTATTACCTTTTATTGGTAATCGCTGTAACTCCTCCCATGACATCTCCCATGACACCATTATCATTACTACATTTACCTTTAAACTTACACACACTCAACTATATATGTTTATATGTATCCAGGGTTATTTCGATCATATCTTAAAACTCGCTCTGTGATTGGATTAAAAAATTGATTATTAGCGACCTTGACCTAATTCGGTCTGTTTACTAATTGTATCACTACTTTTTACTATTTGTCTTATTACGATTATTTGCCGATTATGCTCACATATTAAAGTACTCGTGTAGTACGACTATAATATTGGTTATATAACTACCTATAATCCCTAACCGTGGCTTACACCGTGCCTTAAATTAAGCGTTAAGTTAAGAACCTCACTTTTCCTTAATATTTCCATATCACTATTCTCCGATGACTCATACACACACATACACACACACACACAACACACCTCCGAGTCACTATATTTCCGTTCGGATGACCTTGAATTGCGAACCGTTATCTTTCCTATTAAGTAACTACGTTCCTGCCGTGAATTACACGTGCAATCGTTTGTTTAGTTTACATTTACATACTCGTGCCTATACACCTTACCTAAAGGTCTACTTCTACAGTGCCTTATAATGAATTACCCCCATAGCGGTCAAATAACGATGCGCCCTTTATTATTGATTTCCACTTGTTGATTATTTGGTCGCCACTATGGAATTTTGTAAATAGTTAATTTTTATAATCAATTGACCTCTATTATAATTCATTTTATAATAATTCGTTATATAATCATATCATTATTATTATATAATTATTACTGCGATGCGAATATCACCATTATATTTTATGTTTAAACTTTGATGACATCTCTTTTATAATAAAATGTAATTATTTACATTATTATTTATTTTACTTGAGAACCTTTCGCTTCTTTTTACACTCCATCTAGTATTACTACTACTAATATTACATCTATTTCTTGATATAGATTATTGAATACTTTATTAGTAACGGAATCAGACTATTAATATATGTCTTTATAAGTATAGGTTGCGTATTATATTATTATTACAATTGTAGGAACACCCCCGTTGCCCATTAAAGATGTACAACCAAACTACTACCCGTGCGAACCCTATAATTAATAACACCGACTAATGATCTAGGGTATATACTGTCGCCATTGACAAGATGTATCTATTCCTCGTCAAACGAATGACGGCGATCCCGCTAAGCTATAATTGAGTAGAATCATGCGATGTCCACTACCCAGTAGTCTACCGATGAACTTCGGTCTAGTTTGGTTGGCATGCACTAACACCCCGGATCAGCTAAACCTACCAATGGAGTATATCTGTAGATGTCGACTCTTCTAACTCAAATTATTAATCGGCGACTTTACACGATACACCTGGATATAGTCATACGGTGAACATTCATACTAGAGCGTACGGTTTTCGCTGTTATTGGTATATTTCATATTCTAGTTCGTATACTATAGATTAGGATCATTATTAGTATATTAGAGAGAACTGTCTATCGAGAGAGATACAATTAAAATAGAAAAAATAATATAGTATATTGAAATGTCATTTATTACTGCCGTACAGAATACATTTAACATTGTAAATTAATGTCGTAATATAATATATATAGCAGTAATATTCATATACATATTTATATATATAAACATCCGATAAACAGTTTACCACTAGACATCAAAATTACACTTATATTCGTTTCCAAACATGAATGTAATTAAAATAACGAACTATGAATAAACTCTTCACTGATTATGCCGTACGGTAGATGTGCGATTATATGTGCGGTTATATGTACGGTTATGTGTACGGTAGATGTGCGGTTATATGTGCGGTTATATGTGCAGTTATGTGTACGGTAGATGTGCGGTTATATGTGCGGTTATGTGTGCAGTTATATGTGCGGTTATATGTGCGGTTATATGTACAGTTATATGTGCGGTTATATGTGCGGTTATATGTGCGGTTATGTGTGCGGTTATATGTGCGGTTATATGTGCGGTTATATGTGCGGTTATGTATGTCATACGGTACGGTGCACATATCCACTCCCGGAATAATGGGAATGTTCTCGGTATCTGCCTATCAAGGTGTTGTCTTAACGCGTGACCAAACCCCGATCCTGATAAAATTATTAATTAAATAACCGAGATCTCCGAGATATAGAAGGTCGTTAAGACTAAAGAAAGATTTGTATAATCTCATGGGAGTAATGAAATGTATAACCAGTACACACATATAGTTATACACATATATATTTATATATATATATATATACACACATATATATATATATATATATATATATTATATATATATATATATATATATATATATTAATATAAACACACACACACATATATCTCTATATATATATATATATAATATATAACATATCTGCATACATAAGTGAGAAATTGGTAAACTCAAACATTACAATAAAATAGTGTGCGCATTTATAATTAAATCGTTATAAACGACATGGTTTTCAACTGGTTTTACTAAATGGTTCGAAGGTGCGTTCGACCCAGTGTACGGTTATTGCTGCTGATAATAAACGGCCCAGCCTGACCACGCCGAGCTCTAATTATGAGAAATAATAAGCGTCGGGGCCGAGCGGAACACACGAAGCCAGTATTAGATAACCCGAAACCCAGAGATCATATCTACACTCAGCCCGGCTAATAATATATTATAATTACTCAGTGAGCGGATCGAGTGCGTATGTCGTAGGGCGGGCGTTATCGACAGAGCGCGCAGTCGCTCTCGCCCCTCCAGATCATATCAGAGCGTCGCGCATGACCGAACACGCGTGAATAGCTCCAGCGTAATTGCGATCGTGCTCGCTGAACCGTAAAGCACTCGAACGCTCCGTCGGTCGACTGAGAGAGAGAGAGAGAGAGAGAGAGAGAGAGAGAGAGAGAGAGAGAGAGAGAGAGAGAGAGAGAGATAGAGTGAGAGAGATATGTGTATAGAATGAGTCATTATTGCATATTACAACCTAATTCATTATATAATGTTATTCCCCCCGCATAAATAATTTATATTTTATTAATTAATTTATATTTTACACTAATAATAAACTAGAACTATTCGATATATGGACATGTAATATTTCACGATCTATACAGATTTAATGGTGCACTGCATACGACATACATTGTACGTATACTGTACATTGTACACTGTACAACGTACAGTTTTTATTGTAAACTGTACAATGTTAACTGTATATTGTTCAGGGTACAATGTAATTACACTGGATATAGTACAGTAATATAGATATTATTAACTATAAATAACTTGAATGGTGTAAACTATACTTAGTATAGTTCGTTGTTAAGAGTTAGAACATATGTATGTTGTGGTAATATATGACAATGTCAACACTTATATATACACATATATATATATATGTATATATATATATATATATATATATATATATATATATATATATATATATATTTATAGTTATATTCATATATATATATATATATATATATATACATATTGTACATAACACTTATTGTAATTAGGTTGCAAACATTCATTAGCACTGCTAATAGATATACAGTATGAGTTCTAGGCCCGTATACGAATATATATATATATATATATATATATATATAAGTATATATATATATAACAGATACTTTTTCATGAACTGGTTGACCTAGTGAGTTCTAATAAAATGACTACGACCTTTGAACTCTACGTTGTCATATGAATGACATGCCGTTGACTTTACAAAGTCTCCCACGAACAAAGCTATCAATTACATTATTATGTACCCCTGAGTCTCGTAAGTATTCCAGTGAAAAAGTTGAATCGGGTTATAACGTGTAAAACCCAATAACTATAGACTAATGGTTCCAAAACCATGGGCTATTACTTAAAAATGGGTCAAGGAGCATTTTGTGGCAATGTTTTGAAGTTCGTAACATTTAAATTTAAAATTATTATTTCAGAAGGAAATCACCTAAACATATTAATCGAATGAATTAAATGAAATCTGAGAAACATAACAAAGCATTTTGATGTTATCCATTGTTATTAACTATATGTGAATTGTTTTGTGTATATCGTTAGTAATTATAGGTACATCTTATACATTTATATTTAATCATTCATAGATTTTAAAGTGATTTATTCAGTTTTAATAAAATACTAAGAGTGCCACGGGATATACCATTCTATAAATGAACACTCGGTTGATAATATTGCCACCTAACGTAGTTAGTCTTCCCTATACCCCAAGAAGACTTATAATACCCAAGAAAACCCTACCGATATCCCAGATAACCCAACTAAATACTCCGTGTGAACCCAAGACTCCATACCTGTGTGTCGAATGGAAACTGGTCGAGTTCAAGGTTTTCTAGGAAACATCCTTTCACCCGTCTGCGTTCGTAAACAATGGCTTGACCATCA
>OZ038317.1:13500217-13584397 GCA_964035775.1 Osedax frankpressi | reverse complement strand
ATATGAAGTCTGTCTCAAAAGTATATAACAACTATATTATATACATACATACATATATATATATATATATATATATATATATATATATATATATGCATATATATATATATATATATATATATATATATATATATATATGTATACATGTATGTATTGTATTTATATAGATATATACCATCGATATATCATGGTTTTTATTCAATATCGGTTTACATTGTCTATAGATTATTATTATGGAATAACATGGTATTATATAAATTATATAGATGTGTTGTAATATGTTATATGTTATATACCAATAAACCAGATTATGCAATTATTATAAAATCATATATAACTATTTTAAATAATAATAAACAATATATTTTGATTTTTATTATATAACAAAAAAACTAAAATGACCTAGATTATTTAATGGCTGTTGAAATATAATTATTTGATAGTGATGGATACTAAATATATTAGTATTAATATATATATTGTAATATACAAAAATATAAATTTATATATATATATATATCACTAGAATCCATCCAGGCTATTTTAGTGTTGTGGTTTATCTCAATAAACACTTGATGCAATTGTCATACAATCTTATATAGCTATTTTAACTAAAAAATAAACCTAATATATTTGTAATGCAAATAAAATTTTAAACTTATATTACATAAAATGACCTGGGTAGTGATATATTATATTTGCTAAATATAGATTATTTAAACAATGCACTATAAAATATTACTATTCTAAATAAGTTACTAAATTTAAATTTAAATTAAATAAGTTCTTTTATAATATTATATAATGTAATTAAAGAAAACAAGAATATTAACATTAAAATCATAGCTATACATTAGTCAATCTCACAAATTAGTATCCACCGAATCCACTAGAATGGATTTAACTACCTATATAATAGTATAAATAAAATAAAATAAAATTAAATTAAATTAAATTAATTTAAATCTAATTAAATATATTTAAGTTAAATTAAATTAACACTTATTAAACTTATTAAACTAAAATTCGTAATATAACAAACAAACAAAATAAATATAAATAATTACTTGCTGAGCACATGGTGGAATATGCAAACTTATGTTAATTAATATTTTCATATTAAACAAATTAACAATATAAACATATAACAATTGAATAGAGTACACACTTTATTGTACATACGTGTATACACTCAACATATTCATATATTGTTATTCCAATCATGACATTGCTAAATATAATAATAAACAAAGATATTTAATATAAATTCTTAGTCGGTTAGATAGCGGAAATGAGCGATCGCATAATTATGACCTAGCGAGCAAATCACAGCTGAGGCATCAGCTATAACGATCACTAATAATAGAGGAACCTCAATCCTGTCGAGTGAGTGAAATGAATTAAATATTAATTACCTAAGACGTAATGCGCGGATCACCCGCGGGGCCTACTGCTCGACTGCCTTCCTTACGAGGAAGTACAGTGTAGTGTGCGCCGTACGCCGTACGTTGTACAGTGTTTCGGTGGTAGAGTACAATATGATTAACGTTACGGAAGAGCGCGTTGTACTGCGTGGCTGCGAATTCCAGAACGCACGCAGTAATGCGCGGGTACGAACGTCACGCTTCGGTGAACCCCTGGCGCGGATACGCCCACACAGCCGACGTCTATAACGCCCATTGAAACTCCTCCTTTCCCAATGTCAGCAACCCGACAGACCGAGGCCTCCGGGGAAAAGTAAACACGATAAATCTCTAGCATAACATTAGAGGCGTCGATACCAGTAAAGTACGACGGATTTATCTCATTATTTAACTACACACACACACACACATATATATATATATATATATATATATATATATATAGTGATATATTAATATAACGTATACGTTCTCCTATAGGCTAATATGATAATACATACGTTAGATACACTTAATTGTAATGCTATAATTGTATACAAAGCTATAATTATTGTAGTAAAAGAGATCGGATAACTATAGTTATTATATAATATATGTATATATTATTTATAATAACTATAGTTATGCTAGGGTTATTATATTATATAATAATGTATCTTTAATTATACTTAATCATAACTTAAGTAAGGCCTAATTAACATTACTATATCAATACTATATCAATCTTATTAGACATGATTTATAACCCATAAACATATATATGCATATACTTGTATATACGTATATGTATATATAAGTATTAATTATATAAAATATAATGTTGGATACTTCAACGAGATATAAAACTAACATTTTAAAACCCTTAAATCCCTGTAAAATAAATAATTAAAAAAATAGACATTTAACAGCATATGATATTCCATAACCGTGGTTTAAAAATAATATTCTTTGATGCATTATATTACTCATTTTTTAAATGATAATATATAAAATCATCTTTCATTTTATATACTCGAATAACTTTAAAGATAATTATATAATTAAATAATTAATTTATTATAATATGTTGATGAATAATATAATATTAAAAAATAGCACCATGAACAGTGGTTTAACTTTTAAATTCGTTAACTATAAGTTATTTTTACCAACTTAATAGTATTTCTATCGTTTATCATATAACATTATTATATTTGTATTAATTATATATGACGTACAGAGTAGGTCTTAAAGCATACACCTTACAATATAATGCATACACTGTACGAAGTGAATTGTACGCATTATATATATAAAATAATAGGTTACAAATCAAAATAATAGGTAAATTACGTAAATTAGTCACAAACTTATTGTTACGTAAAAAATAAATATACCCATTTATTATTTAAAGGTGTATAAGGACAAATGTATAGATATTTAATATTTATTGAAATATTTAATAATATTGTTTCTTTTAAAATTAAATTAAAGACACTCTATTATATCCTAATATTTCATTAATCATTCTATAGAATATATATATACATGAAATTAAATATATGATATTTTAACACTAACGTTGTCCTACTTTTGATATTTTAGTAGCATTGGGAGAATATAAACTAATTTAGAATACCAACAATTATATTCCATTGTTGTATGGTACAACAATTTTTGTTGGCAATAACGATGCATGTATTTATGTAACTAATTAAAATAAAATGATTGAGTATTTTGGGTACGATATTTATTATTTTTATATATTATTTATTCTAACCAAATAAGTTATAATCATTATTTTATAATGATATGAATATACTTTGATAATAATTTGATAAAATTTGATAATAATATATAGAATAACCATTCATTTTTTATAAACGATAAATTATTAATATAAATATATTAATTATCAATGCATTCTTTCAATATATTTAACATATATGAATTATAATTCATAGATATTCAATCATTATTCACGATTATTCACCTTAATTAAATTAGATAACATAATAATTAATAAAATTACGCTAAATATTAAAAAGATAAATCATATCATTATTTAAAATATAACATAAATATATGTTCAAGTAATAATTAGTTACTATTTAAAATATATATAAAATATTAATTTAATTTATATTTATTAATTAAAATTAAAAATATAGGAATATTCAATATATTATATTATTTAATCAAATTGAATCAATATTTATAGTTGTTATAAATAGTTGCACAGGATAAATGCACATCCTGACACAGCAATTTAACATAGTTTCATGATATGCATTTAAAAAGATGTAATCATTTTCTTAGATCAATAATTTTACAAACCCAAATACATCGTTTGCTCAAATATATAATTAAATTAGTACTGGACTAGCATCACTTTATATAATGTTCCCAATAGTACCGCGTACTGATTGCGTCTATGTAGGGTACTATATTATACACATATTAGTGTTCTAATGCATTTATAATAATCTTATCGATAGATCTTTAATTATAAACTACTGCATTGAGATTAGCATATTTACAATTAATATGATCATAATATTAAATACCAGTCATAGCAGATTTAGTTTATTTTAAACCAATTCCATATAATATAGAAGTAGCACAAGTAGTAGTAGTAGTATTAGTAGTAGTAGTAATAGTAGTAGTAGTAGTAGTAGTAGTAGTAGTAGTAGTAGTAGTAGTAGTAGTAGTAGTAGTAGTAGTAGTAGTAGTAGTAGTAGTAGTAGTAGTAGTAGTAGTAGTAGTAGTAGTAGTAGTAGTAGTAGTAGTAGTAGTAGTAGTAGTAGTAGTAGTAGTAGTAGTAGTAGTAGTAGTAGTAGTAGTAGTAGTAGTAGTAGTAGTAGTAGTAGTAGTAGTAGTAGTAGTAGTAGTAGTAGTAGTAGTAGTAGTAGTAGTAGTAGTAGTAGTAGTAGTAGTAGTAGTAGTAGTAGTAGTAGTAGTAGTAGTAGTAGTAGTAGTAGTAGTAGTAGTAGTAGTAGTAGTAGTAGTAGTAGTAGTAGTAGTAGTAGTAGTAGTAGTAGTAGTAGTAGTAGTAGTAGTAGTAGTAGTAGTAGTAGTAGTAGTAGTAGTAGTAGTAGTAGTAGTAGTAGTAGTAGTAGTAGTAGTAGTAGTAGTAGTAGTAGTAGTAGTAGTAGTAGTAGTAGTAGTAGTAGTAGTAGTAGTAGTAGTAGTAGTAGTAGTAGTAGTAGTAGTAGTAGTAGTAGTAGTAGTAGTAGTAGTAGTAGTAGTAGTAGTAGTAGTAGTAGTAGTAGTAGTAGTAGTAGTAGTAGTAGTAGTAGTAGTAGTAGTAGTAGTAGTAGTAGTAGTAGTAGTAGTAGTAGTAGTGGTATATTTGTATTCTAGTAACAATGGTTTATCAACTTCTTAAAGTAGTTTCCGACAATAGTAATAATGTTATATTAATTAAGAACAAATAGGTTTTCTATCCAAGTTTAAATATATGTGCGGATGCTATGTATCTTAAATGAAACGGTAAAACATTCCAGAATTTAGTATCGGCTATCCAATGTGCTGCCGTTGTATTTTCATGTGCAGTGTTTTCATTGGTTGGTAGTTTGTTTTACTTGAGTGGTAGACACCCGCAAGTCAGTCGAGCAGCCGGAGTTGCGATGGCATACGCCGTGTTACATTATGAGTACTAACATTTCTTGTATGCCATGAGTAATGGGAAGCAAGTGGTGCGTTATTAGTTATGCAATTATATAGATTCATAACATTACGGCTATGTTATGATAGGCGTTTTCTTCGGAGAAAAGTAGGCTGTTGTTTATTGATATTGAATTTTTGAAATTTCTGCGTGATATGTTGTAACATCATTCTAGTATCAGTTGTTAGTATGCTGTCATGAGAATGTTTTCGTGTTCAGTTTTTATTGGAAGTCTTATTAGTTATGATATTAGTTGTAAATGGTTATTGGATTTCGATGAAAGTTTATCTATTATTAAGTATTATTAGTGTGTCGTTAATTAGGACGGTTGGTATTTTGGTCTGGTTTTGTGAAGTATGGATAAACATTGCGGTAATATTGCGACTCTTTAAAGCTGGTGATGTATTGGCAATACCTTTTCTAATCGGTTGGGTAGTTTAGATATGTTCGTCTGATAAATTCTAATATCACAATCGATTACATTGAGGTGTATGCCTGGATATTTAATAAGAGGAAAACAAAATAGTAATATTTTCGGAGACAAGTGTAATGTGTATAGGTGTACTCGTACGAGAACTTCTATACAGATGTGTTTCAGACGACGTGTTTTATGATAGATACCGTTGGAATGCAGCTGATAAGTCGAGTATGATGATGATTGAGCAGTATTCTGTAGGGTGCATTAGTATTTTGTTCAAATGTATGAGTTATTATTATTTCAATAGTTTTAGCTGGCAGACGAGAATTCTAGAATATATTCAGTATGTTATATATTATATATTATAAAATATATATTATATAATATATATTTAAGTAGGTTTTGAATATACAACCCCTTAAAAGGATTTAGTTATATATAACTGGATAGATATAAAACGGTAGCTAGATATTTTTGTCTTAGAATGTTTAGTTTATTATTGGTGTCCGATGAGCAAGTTTCATTAAAGATATAATAACGAGTTGAGAAAAGTATCTAATTATTTTTAAAGTCAGGAATAGTCAAGTGTAGATGTGTGTGTAATAATGTTATTGATAGTAGATGGATTCTAAATGATGATTTTCAACTAGCAGAAGTTTATTAATAAATGTAGTAAATGGAATGTTGATGAAGTCATACGAACATTTGTATGTTGTCATTATTGATGAATTGTGTATGAAAGCTAGTAGAAGCTATAGAAAATGGGGTTATATTCAGAAGATGAGGTATAAGGTCAGAGGACGAGATCGAATAGATAGCTTGAGATTCATAATAATTCATTCATTTGATTACTCTGCTTATATTAATATAATAAATATATGTATGTTATGAATTGTTTTAAATGTTTTAAATGTATAAGCAAGAAGCCTAAAAGACTTAAGAAAAATAAAAGTTTAAAAAATAATAAGAATAAGTTTAACTATATATGGGTTTACTAGAAATGTCCGATTTGCAGAATGTAATTAACTTTGGTCATACACGTTTTATAATAATATATTTTCAGACAGATGGAGTGGATTACATAATTTGGAACCACTATGACGTGCCGTAAGTAAATACATTTTGCAAGTAAGTACATTATGCATATAAATATCAGACTATATGATAGTAATGATAATAGTGATTATCAGATTATAGGTTGAACTGTATAAGTAGTGTTGAAAAGGTGGATATAAAATATACAATATTCACAAATTAATAGTTTGTTTATAGGTATTCATGGGTAGCTATTTGATGGAATATTTTATCTGTACGATCGGATATCTTTAGGCTTTGTCATTTTTACGGTAGCTCTAATAATAACTACAGTATTATATAAGGAATTAAGAACAATAATATCGCAGATATCATATCGAGGGTAAAGTTAGAGAGGGACCTGAGAATGCATTTTTGATTAGAGAAATTTGCCAGGAAATGAGTTATATTTAGTAATAAAGTTTAGGTTCAATCGTAACTAATATCATTGGATAATATTCAATTACGAACGGTTTTGCAACATTGCTATACTTGATTGCTAGATTTGTATTTGGAAGGAATGTAAATAGTCGAAAGTCGTCATTATATAGATGAACATGAATATTTGAGTAATTGCACATTAGTGAAAATAGAGGATACACATAGTAACTATATTATACAAGAGCTTTATACTGAAATCTCCAATATAATCAAATGAAACTATGAAATTAGAATATAAATCTTTGTGTAGGAATAACGGATATTGGTTTATGATTTAAACCAGGCAAGAATAAGCTTCCTAATACTTAAGTTATAGACTCATAGTAGAAGTATATAAGTATTATATAAGTCGTTGTAAAGTATTCAGTTAAGAGAAATAAATGCCACTTACATTGATAGGTGCCGTTACAAGAGTAACTCTACGGTGATTTGTACTTTACAATAAGCTATATTGGTAATTTGAGTATATAATCCAAACACCTTAAACAATCACAGTACATATGGGCATATTTGTATTGTACAAAATACACAAAAACGATTTACATTTGTATGGTACCCTAATTAGGGTAGATGATTAAATAATCAATTAGGGTACGACATTTTTCATTTCTCGGGTACGCCAAAACTAATTACCAGCAATATTTCTTAGGGTACGAGAGGTTCGAAAATGCACAATTATTTTGTTTGCCCCAATATTATGTTCACCGTGTATACGTTGAGAATACGTAAATATATAATAAATAAATTAACATTATTATAACTTTAATTAGAAGAAACTAAAAATATACTATTTTTGCATTTTTATTATGTACGGTGCGTAAAAAATACGTGTTATGTTTATTGTAAAGTTAAGTCTAATTTATCTGAAAACATTCATTGATCTAACTTTTAACTAATTTGTGATAATGAATAACATGTTACTTATTATATTATAATAATAATTATATTAGATATAATATAATAAATCCTGTATTATATAATTAATTTATACTTAATAAATAGATAACATATCACATACATTATATTATATAATATTATTATAATAATTATAATAATAATTAATAATAACTATCGCTCTCTTCTAGTAGATAATATATAAGGGAGAACCTCTCCCTCTCCCTCTCCCTCTCCCTCTCCCTCTCCCTCTCCCTCTCCCTCTCCCTCTCCCTCTCCCTCTCCCTCTCCCTCTCCCTCTCCCTCTCCCTCTCCCTCTCCCTCTCCCTCTCCCTCTCCCTCTCCCTCTCCCTCTCCCTCTCCCTCTCCCTCTCCCTCTCCCTCTCCCTCTCCCTCTCCCTCTCCCTCTCCCTCTCCCTCTCCCTCTCCCTCTCCCTCTCCCTCTCCCTCTCCCTCTCCCTCTCCCTCTCCCTCTCCCTCTCCCTCTCCCTCTCCCTCTCCCTCTCCCTCTCCCTCTCCCTCTCCCTCTCCCTCTCCCTCTCCCTCTCCCTCTCCCTCTCCCTTTCCCTCTACACCTGACTCTACATCTCCCTCTCCCTCTCCCTCTCCATCTCCTTTTAGAATATATGAGCCGATTTAATTATGATACATAAATATGTTTTATTTAAGGTTCATGAATACGCTTCAATTAGGGTACACGAATGCGTTTTACATAGTTTTTACATAAGTTTAATTTAGGATACACAAATACGTTTTATTTAGGGTACATATGGGTTACAATGCACCCGGCACATCGCATTAAAAAAGTTAGACTACATGAACTATATTTAGGATATAATTAGTATTATTTCATATGCATCTTAATTAGGGTACTGCTATAAGGACATGGGCTGTACCCCAATTTTCGATGCCTCTGTACCATAATTTGTTATAATGTATGTGCAAACAACTGCTGTTAGGGTTTAAATAACCGCGCTGATTACATCTTTTTACAACTATATCCAACATTATAGAAATTCGCGATATAGAGCGATAGTTAGCAAGTAAAAAAAATATAAAGTAAAAAAAATATAATGATAGATTTCAATTTTATTAAGAATTGGTATTTATATAAAATACTTGAATGTAAAAAAAACTCTTCCCAGACTTGAAGGACTTAAATTATTATATTAATATATAGACAATACATTAGTATCGTAGTCACTATCAACTTAGTCTTTCCGAACTTAAAATCTATAACACACTATTCAATTATAAATTCATCTTATTCAAGATTTCACTATGTTCCAGTACATAATATAAAATATAAAAAGAAGAACTAGGAATTCCTAAAATAACTTGGAATGAAATAGATAGCTCTAAATGAATGATAGTAGGTTATATGGTAGGAGTATTTAATTTGAATTATTATATATTAAATGTATTAAATTGATTTTAAATATTGAATGATTATTTTAAATTTGCTTTTAAATCAGCAATTGTATTTATTATTATATGTATTATCAATATTTATTTTATTTAACGTTTTTATATACTTTTATATGTCTTTATGTCCGTTTCGTCTAATACTATATATATATATATATATATATATATATATATATATATATATATATAATATGTGTATATATTTATTAATATAATTATCATTGAGTATTACGAGAGTATATTATATAATATATCCAATATCAAATCATATATTTGATATAGGATATATTATATACTCTAATATAATTTAATATAAAAAAGTTTAAAAAATATAGTTGCTAGAATATGTAATTCATTAATAAATGTAATTATCTTTATAAAGTAAGATTATCTTAGTAATATTATTTATAAGTATTATCAAGTCCTCTTTTAGTTAAAGGAAGCCACGATTAAACAATCTATGGATATTAATATTTAAAATGGAAATCTTTGATATTATTATTTTCATTGGGTTTTCATGAGTACATAGTATGCCATCTATCGTTATAAATTGTAAAGGCGCAATTAATTTTTGAATTTCATTTTCAATTATTTTTTTATAAATGATTTTGTTTATTTATAACCTTTCGTTCATCGAGGATATTTTACAAATTGTTATACGATAAATATATATATTAATACATACATTATTCTTAACATTACTTTTAAATTAATTATTGTTATCTTACTCTATGAGCTTTGACGGTGATTATGATAATGATGTTATATATTTTGCGTTTTGATGCAAATTGCCAGAAGCTGTTAAATTAAGGTTATTAACTATTGTAAGTACACGTATATATAAATTTATGCGACATACATTTAATTATATAACATAAATATTATTAAAGAATTATCAAATTAATTGCATAAAAAACATATGTTACTTTAAGAGATATGATTTATCATATATATTATAATGTTACAATTTTTAGTTATAAATTTATTAATGTAAGATAATTATTTAAAATATTCGATTAATGAATCATAGACGTGTTATTATAATATCATTATATTTATATACTGGTTACTTGGGAATTTATTACTTGACTAGGTAACACTATATTTTAATTAGTAATTATATTATTTGTGTATCCATTTATTATAAAATAATTATGCAGCTCCTAAGTTTATATTTATAATAAATATAATTATAAGTTATATTAATTAGACATATTTATACATTATTCATTTAGCTTATAAATTATATTTTATTCTATATTTAAATTAAATTTATATACAAATAAATATTAAATAGTATGTATCTTATGAGTGAGTCATTCCTACAATGTGTACAATTAATGAATTGCGGAATAATAAATTTAATAATACTATTTATCAAATTGTGAATAAATTTCAATTTCGCTGCAATCTGGAGCATAAAAAAGCTGAGCTTATTGCATCATATATATATATATATATGTGTGTGTGTTATTCAACTACACATATATACTGATAATTGATGTGAAGTATTTATAGAAATATTAATAAGCTAAAAGATTTTTTCATTACAATAATGGTTTCCGATTAATATATATCAATATCTGAAAAATTGTTATAAATTATGATAAATATTTGTATAAATTGATTACATAACATAACAAATTATTTTTTAGATTAAAGATAATTTAAAATAATTATTTAATAATTTATATTAATTACATTATCTGGTTTTCTGGGTTTAAATAACATTATTAATAAATTGATATATTTCTATTAACATGCATTTCTATAATATTTTCCTTCTCAGGAATATCTATATAGGCCATTTTAGTTTTTTTGTTAGTTTTTTTGTTAATGTATATAAGATGAAAATATATTGTATTTGTATTAAAAATAAATTATGTTTATTTTTTATTTAAAATAATTATGTAGAATTATATAATATTTAAACACAATTTTTAAACAAATTATTATTATTAATTGGTATACTATATATATATATATATATATATATATATAGATGTAATGTAAGAACTATATACTACTAATAAACTATATAGCTTAAAAGCCAAATGATGTAACCTTATAAAATCTTATATAATTATTTGAATTAAAAAAATAAACATAATATATTTTATATTTATATATAATACAAATAAAATATATATATTCACTTTCATTAAATAACAAAAAAAAAACAAAAATTACATGGATGGTTTCGTGGGTAGCTTATATATATATATATATATATATATATATTATGCACATTTCATAATATATGTATATGTTAGAAATGTATCCATATCAGATTGATATATACACAATTAATAAAATAGGATAAATTATAATATTATTTTATAATTCGATGCAGACCAAATTTTTTTGAAATAATGATATAGAATATATATATAAAGAATTATACAATTGTTTCAGTATGATAGAAGCATATAGTAGAGGCATATATCTATAAATATTTCCATTAGCAAAACAAATCTAGTGTAGGTCTTGCATATATAAACCTAAATTTGATAATATATTGGTGGAATGTACTTGAGTATATTGTTGATTGACATCTGATAGTCACACTTGAAATACTACTAATAACTATTCCATATTACAATGTGAGAGATGTGTAAATATGGTATTCTGACCTGTTAAATGATGTAATTGATTATTCAGCAATATTGGTGTAATGGTTTAATGACCTATGCAAAATGAATTCATTATAACACACGTTGTAATGTTATATCATGAGTTAACACAGTTATGTAACCTTTGAGTTATAATTAATAGATCAACAATAATAATTTTTAATGTATATTATTAGGATTATTAACTATCACAAATATTTCAAAAAACTCAAGAAATCATCCAGGTCATTATATTTAAATGTATTTATAACTTTAGTTAAATACTATAAATATAATAGATTACTAAATCTTTAGTTAAATACTATAAATATAATAGATTATTAAACCTTTAGTTAAATACTATAAATATAATAGATTACTTTTAACCTTTAGTTAAATACTATAAATATAATAGATTACCTAATATTTAGTTAAATACTATAAATATAATAGATTACCTAATCTTTAGTTAAATACTATAAATATAATAGATTACTAAATCTTTAGTTAAATACTATAAATATAATAGATTACTAAACCTTTAGTTAAATACTATAAATATAATAGATTACCTAATCTTTAGTTAAATACTATAAATATAATAGATTACTAAATCTTTAGTTAAATACTATAAATATAATAGATTACTAAACCTTTAGTTAAATACTATAAATATAATAGATTACTAAACCTTTAGTTAAATACTATAAATATAATAGATTACTAAATCTTTAGTTAAATACTATAAATATAATAGATTACTAAACCTTTAGTTAAATACTATAAATATAATAGATTACTAAACATTTAGTTAAATACTATAAATATAATAGATTACTAAATCTTTAGTTAAATACTATAAATATAATAGATTACTAAATCTTTAGTTAAATACTATAAATATAATAGATTACTAAATCTTTAGTTAAATACTATAAATATAATAGATTACTAAATCTTTAGTTAAATACTATAAATATAATAGATTACTAAATCTTTAGTTAAATACTATAAATATAATTGATTACCTAATCTTTAGTTAAATACTATAAATATAATAGATTACCTAATCTTTAGTTAAATACTATAAATATTATAGATTACTAAATCTTTAGTTAAATACTATAAATATAATAGATTACCTAATCTTTAGTTAAATACTATAAATATAATAGATTACTAAATCTTTAGTTAAATACTATAAATATAATAGATTACTAAATCTTTAGTTAAATACTATAAATATAATAGATTACTAAATATTTAGTTAAATACTATAAATATAATAGATTACTAAATCTTTAGTTAAATACTATAAATATAATAGATTACTAAATATTTAGTTAAATACTATAAATATAATAGATTACTAAATATTTAGTTAAATACTATAAATATAATAGATTACTAAATCTTTAGTTAAATACTATAAATATAATAGATTACTAAATATTTAGTTAAATACTATAAATATAATAGATTACTAAACCTTTAGTTAAATACTATAAATATAATAGATTACTAAATCTTTAGTTAAATACTATAAATAGATTACTAAATCTTTAGTTAAATACTATAAATATAATAGATTTCTATTACTAAACCCAATGCCGTATGTTATATCAAAAATAAGAAACAGTTTATAACTTATTAATCTAAGACAACACCTACATTGTTATATGTTTGTAAAGTGATCACATGCAATTCACCAGTACTATAACACAATAGCAAATCAGAACATAAGAGTCAATATTAGTTTGACTGATATTGTGCAGTAAGTTCATTGATTGAATTTCACATTGGTTCCATTATATTAAAGACTCCCCCCTTCCCATCGCATCGTAAATAGAAAATTATAGAGTTTTATTTTGATATTGCCATTCTAGAAAGTATTATTTCATAACAACTCCGCTTTTAGTATTCTTTCATCGTTCTGATTGATGAAAAGCCGCTGTTCTCTCTATTCTAGCCCAACGTTCAGCTAATAATTTCATAATTTCAAGCCTTCGTGTCCAGGACAAGAACGGCGAGCCCGTCCGTAAAAAAAAAACATCAATTTGCAGTGATTCACGAGTTGCATAATAGATCATACGTTGTTTACACTACACGTGGCTGACCCGGTATATTCTGGCCTCTCCTCGTTGGTTCTCTACGGAGCCGACGACGACGACTTTCGTTTTTAGGGCACAGTTCTAAAGTTGTAATTGTACGAATACACATTTGTATGTGAAATTCGTGTATCTGAAATGTTCTATTGTCGGCATTGTTTAGTGTATCTTCTATTTACTATTTACATCTTATCTGTGAAACCTTCTCCGCCGTATTTGTTTAGTTTAAATTCTCGTGTAAAACGGCCTACTTTTGATAATTAATCGCTGGGCTAAATTTCGATTTGATTCAATCCCACAATCACTAAATAGCGATAAGAAGCAACTGAGGCAATATCCACATTTATATCCATATCCATATTTAATATCCACAGTTCATATCCACATTTAAACATAATTCTCTATGTTAAATATAAATAAAAGTTATAGAACATATTAATTTGAAATATTTGTATCAACAATCAACGGGGTTTAAGAAAATGGCCACGATTTCAAGTAATTACGTATGCCCGGGACATTACCATAACCCACGGCGTCTAACCCCTACCTAACACCCGACACCATAGCAATGGCTGGAACCAGTAGCCGGGGCTGATTAATGGTGTCTAATGGCCTAACTGCCGTGTCCAGAATGCGTTATGCTTCCTATAGTGTTCTGTCTAGTGTTAATGGAATATGGGAATATACACAATGTTCATACAGCTGTACATACATAATAGCTACTGTGTAGGCCTATGTTATTCTATTAGAAATATTATATATATATATATATATCATATATATATGTATATATATATATTATATATATATGTATATATATATATATATATATATATATATATTTATAATAATACCTTAATATAATAATTAATACTAATTTTAGATACTTCATACAATATAGTCTGCTTTCCGAAAATATATTCTCTCAATAATATTATTTTCTACTCATACATAGTACATAATACATGGTACATAGTATAAGGAATATAGTATATGGTACATAGTACATTTTACATAGTACATGGTACATGGTATATGGTACATGGTATATAGCACATATAACATGGTACATGGTACATTTTACATGGTACATGGTACATAGTACATGGTATATGGTACATGGTATATAGCACATATAACATGGTACATGGTACATGGTACATGGTACATAGTACATGGTATATGGTACATGGTATATAGCACATATAACATGGTACATGGTACATTGTACATGGTACATAATACATGGTAGTGTTATCAATAATATAACATATTAATGGTATGCTTCAGATAAATAAGTAATAAACACGTCCATTAATCTGAAACTTCAACTTCTGCACTAAAGTAGTTATTAATGGAATTAATTGAATATTGACAGAATAGTGAATTTTAGATCTTTTTCGAGCTCTATTTTTCCAATGATATCTATTACACAACACGAACTCAATCGCTAGTAATAGACTGTAATTACACTGTTTAAATCACGTGTAACCGACACATTCATTGGTGTTACTGAAATCAATTATAATTACGGCCATTATTAAATTGATTACTAAGCCGATCTTGGACATTATCTATTTATAGTTCGGTTTTGCCAACACGTTTGTGGTCCAGGTACTATATTGATATATTCTGTTGATATCAATATATACATCCAGGTCATTTTAGTTTTTTTTATTATATAATAGAGGATATAAATATATTAAAATATATTTATCTACATTAAAAGTATACCGTGTTTATTTTTTATTTAATATAATTATATAAGATTTTATAACTGGGTACTTGGGTATAGATAAAATGTGTGTGAATGTATGTACTGCATATGTGAATACATGTCTGCATCTGTATATATGTTTGAGATTAGCACTAGTACAGCTGCTTGTGTATTTTATAACGGCGCTCTATCTTCCCCAGTTCTACCCTCACGGCCCCACGTAGGTTTACAACGGACCATTACATTAGCTGCCGTTATTCTCTATGGATGCGACCCACCCCTAGCCCCACCACCCCCGCTAGTCCCACCACCCCACTAGTCCCACCACCCTACTAGTCCCACCACCCCACTAGTCCCACCACTTTACTAGCCCCACTACCCCCACTAGCCTCACCTCCCCCACTAGACCCACTACATCCATTAGCCCCACTAGCCCCACCTTCCCCTACATTGTTTGTAGGTTAACAGTACACTATTACTCCAACAGCTGTCTCTATCTCTGGGTGCAACCCACCCCTAGCTCCAATACCCACACTACCCCCACGAGTGTAAACAGACATGACGATAATATTTATTAAAGATTGCTAAATAAATTTTGACTTATAAAATTTTGACAATAAAGGATTTATAAAAACTTTATAGAAACTTGGCAATCCTTATAATAATAAAATACATTATTGCAAATATTATATAATATATTACTAATTATTGAGACTCACTTTCACTCACTTACTTTCTATTCTAATTGTACTCATACTCATTCTCTACTCACACTCTACTCATACTCTACTCATACTCTACTCATACTCTACTCATACTCTACTCATACTCTACTCATACTTTACTCATACTCTACTCATACTCTACTCACACCCTACTCACACCCTACTCACACCCTACTCACACCCTACTCACACTCTACTCATACTCTACTCATACTCTACTCATACTCTACTCATACTCTACTCATACTCTACTCACACTCTACTCATACTCTACTCATACTCTACTCACACTCTACTCACACTCTACTCATACTCTACTCATACTCTACTCACACTCTACTCATACCCTATTCATACTCTACTCATACTCTACTCATACTCTACTCATACTCTACTCATACTCTACTCATACTCTACTCATACTCTACTCATACTCTACTCATACTCTACTCATACTCTACTCATACTCTACTCATACTCTACTCATACTCTACTCATACTCTACTCATACTCTACTCATACTCTACTCACACTCTACTCGTACTCTACTCATACTCTACTCACACTCCACTCATACTCTACTCATACTCTACTCACGCTCTACTCATACCCTACTCACACTCTACTCGTACTCTACTCGTATTCTACTCATACTCTACTCACACTCTACTCATACTCTACTCACACTCTATTCATACTCTACTCATACCCTACTCATACCCTACTCATACTCTACTCACACTCTACTCATACTCTACTCATACTCTACTCATACTCTACTCATATTCTACTCACACTCTACTCATACTCTACTCATACTCTACTCACACTCTACTCACACTCTACTTATACTCTACTCTACTCATACTCATACTCTACTCATACTCTACTCATACTCTACTCACACTCTACAGACACTCTACTCACACTCTACTCATACTCTACTCATACTCTACTCATACTCTACTCATACTTTACTCATACTCTACTCATACTCTACTCACACCCTACTCACACCCTACTCACACCCTACTCACACTCTACTCATACTCTACTCATACTCTACTCATACTCTACTCATACTCTACTCATACTCTACTCATACTCTACTCATACTCTACTCACACTCTACTCATACTCTACTCATACTCTACTCACACTCTACTCACACTCTACTCATACTCTACTCATACTCTACTCACACTCTACTCACACTCTACTCATACTCTACTCATACTCTACTCATACTCTACTCATACTCTACTCATACTCTACTCATACTCTACTCACACTCTACCCATACTCTACTCATACTCTACTTATACTCTACTCACCCCTACTCATACTCTACTTACACTCTACTCATACTCTACTCATACTCTACTCACACTCTACAGACACTCTACTCACACTCTATTCATACTCTACTCATACCCTATTCATACTCTACTCATACTCTACTCATACTCTACTCATACTCTACTCATACTCTACTCATACTCTACTCATACTCTACTCATACTCTACTCATACTCTACTCATACTCTACTCATACTCTACTCATACTCTACTCATACTCTACTCATACTCTACTCATACTCTACTCATACTCTACTCATACTCTACTCACACTCTACTCGTACTCTACTCATACTCTACTCACACTCCACTCATACTCTACTCATACTCTACTCACGCTCTACTCATACCCTACTCACACTCTACTCGTACTCTACTCGTATTCTACTCATACTCTACTCACACTCTACTCATACTCTACTCATACTCTACTCACACCCTACTCACACCCTACTCACACCCTACTCACACCCTACTCATACTCTACTCATACTCTACTCATACTCTACTCATACTCTACTCATACTCTACTCATACTCTACTCATACTCTACTCACACTCTACTCATACTCTACTCATACTCTACTCACACTCTACTCACACTCTACTCATACTCTACTCATACTCTACTCACACTCTACTCACACTCTACTCATACTCTACTCATACTCTACTCATACTCTACTCATACTCTACTCATACTCTACTCATACTCTACTCATACTCTACTCACACTCTACCCATACTCTACTCATACTCTACTTATACTCTACTTATACTCTACTCACCCCTACTCATACTCTACTTACACTCTACTCATACTCTACTCATACTCTACTCACACTCTACAGACACTCTACTCACACTCTATTCATACTCTACTCATACCCTATTCATACACTACTCATACTCTACTCATACTCTACTCATACTCTACTCATACTCTACTCATACTCTACTCATACTCTACTCATACTCTACTCATACTCTACTCATACTCTACTCATACTCTACTCATACTCTACTCATACTCTACTCATACTCTACTCATACTCTACTCATACTCTACTCATACTCTACTCACACTCTACTCGTACTCTACTCATACTCTACTCACACTCCACTCATACTCTACTCATACTCTACTCACGCTCTACTCATACCCTACTCACACTCTACTCGTACTCTACTCGTATTCTACTCATACTCTACTCACACTCTACTCACACTCTACTCATACTCTACTCATACTCTACTCACACTCTATTCATACTCTACTCATACCCTACTCATACCCTACTCATACTCTACTCACACTCTACTCATACTCTACTCATACTCTACTCATACTCTACTCATATTCTACTCACACTCTACTCATACTCTACTCATACTCTACTCACACTCTACTCACACTCTACTTATACTCTACTCTACTCATACTCATACTCTACTCATACTCTACTCATACTCTACTCACACTCTACAGACACTCTACTCACACTCTACTCATACTCTACTCATACTCTACTCATACTCTACTCATACTTTACTCATACTCTACTCATACTCTACTCACACCCTACTCACACCCTACTCACACCCTACTCACACCCTACTCACACTCTACTCATACTCTACTCATACTCTACTCATACTCTACTCATACTCTACTCATACTCTACTCATACTCTACTCATACTCTACTCACACTCTACTCATACTCTACTCATACTCTACTCACACTCTACTCACACTCTACTCATACTCTACTCATACTCTACTCACACTCTACTCACACTCTACTCATACTCTACTCATACTCTACTCATACTCTACTCATACTCTACTCATACTCTACTCATACTCTACTCATACTCTACTCACACTCTACCCATACTCTACTCATACTCTACTTATACTCTACTCACCCCTACTCATACTCTACTTACACTCTACTCATACTCTACTCATACTCTACTCACACTCTACAGACACTCTACTCACACTCTATTCATACTCTACTCATACCCTATTCATACTCTACTCATACTCTACTCATACTCTACTCATACTCTACTCATACTCTACTCATACTCTACTCATACTCTACTCATACTCTACTCATACTCTACTCATACTCTACTCATACTCTACTCATACTCTACTCATACTCTACTCATACTCTACTCATACTCTACTCATACTCTACTCATACTCTACTCACACTCTACTCGTACTCTACTCATACTCTACTCACACTCCACTCATACTCTACTCATACTCTACTCACGCTCTACTCATACCCTACTCACACTCTACTCGTACTCTACTCGTATTCTACTCATACTCTACTCACACTCTACTCATACTCTACTCATACTCTACTCACACTCTATTCATACTCTACTCATACCCTACTCATACCCTACTCATACTCTACTCACACTCTACTCATACTCTACTCATACTCTACTCATACTCTACTCATATTCTACTCACACTCTACTCATACTCTACTCATACTCTACTCACACTCTACTCACACTCTACTCATACTCTACTCTACTCATACTCATACTCTACTCATACTCTACTCATACTCTACTCACACTCTACAGACACCCTACTCACACTCTATTCATACTCTACTCATACCCTATTCATACTCTACTCATACTCTACTCATACTCTACTCATACTCTACTTATACTCTACTCACCCCTACTCATACTCTACTTACACTCTACTCATACTCTACTCATACTCTACTCACACTCTACAGACACTCTACTCACACTCTATTCATACTCTACTCATACCCTATTCATACTCTACTCATACTCTACTCATACTCTACTCATACTCTACTCATACTCTACTCATACTCTACTCATACTCTACTCATACTCTACTCATACTCTACTCATACTCTACTCATACTCTACTCATACTCTACTCACACTCTACTCGTACTCTACTCATACTCTACTCACACTCCACTCATACTCTACTCATACTCTACTCACGCTCTACTCATACCCTACTCACACTCTATTCGTACTCTACTCGTATTCTACTCATACTCTACTCACACTCTACTCATACTCTACTCATACTCTACTCACACTCTATTCATACTCTACTCATACCCTACTCATACCCTACTCATACTCTACTCACACTCTACTCATACTCTACTCATACTCTACTCATACTCTACTCATATTCTACTCACACTCTACTCATACTCTACTCATACTCTACTCACACTCTACTCACACTCTACTCATACTCTACTCTACTCATACTCATACTCTACTCATACTCTACTCATACTCTACTCACACTCTACAGACACCCTACTCACACTCTATTCATACTCTACTCATACCCTATTCATACTCTACTCATACTCTACTCATACTCTACTCATACTCTACTCATACTCTACTCATATATTTTTACACTCAAATTATTTTTGCTATTTCAGAGAATATTGATTAAGGTATTTTTCGAAATTATACTATGAACTTAGGTATTTACTTTATTAATGTGAACCTGGGTCTGACCACTCCACTGACCGCACCATTTTCATCTATTATATATAGATTCTATAGATACTATTACATCGCTGATTGGCTCACTATTAACTATTAACCCACCATTGACTTTTAAATCCAGGTACTTTGAATACTAATTGCATAAATATTATTCAACAGTTATTCATAAGTGCCTGGATATATACCACCGAGCTGATAACTTATTTCAATTAATACCATGCTATTAGAATGGATTACTATCTCTTGCTTAATTCAATAGTTTCATTTCGATATTTAAAAAAAACCCCTACTATTACAAATGTAATCATAATCAATACCACCTCACCTCACCTCACCTCACCTCACCTCACCTCACCTCACCTCACTTCACCTCATTTCACCTCACCTTACCTCACCTCATCTCACATCTAGGCGTGTCTGCAACCAGCTTCGGTATCTCCTCTAATTCCGGTGTACTGTGGCATATCTGTGACCTACATTTCACCCGACATTGCTCGACATTGCCGACGATGAAAGAAACTGCGAAGGTTGCCGGGGGCGACGAAGATGAATTATCTGCTGTGCTCGTCTTCCTCAGACGTAACAATGCAATCGACGACGAACAACGAGCTACTCTTGACCGATGTTCCGACTCCAAACAGGTTGAAACAATTGATAACGTTAACGTCGTTATTTCCCTAAAAAGAAATACGAAACATTTTAAAAACATCTCAATATTTGTTAATAAAGAACTCAATTATCCGTGACGAATATTCATTTGTTGTAGAGGATTTTAAGTATCATTGGATCGAGATCATTTCAGATGTGATATTGTGATTATCTATATATCAGTTGTTTATCAATTGTTTCGATAAAATCGTTATATAATCATTTTTAATAAGTTTACAATATTATTAAATAACTACCTAGACGAATACATCTGTAATGTCCGACAATCTACTGTAAACACCTACTGTCAATATCTAGTGTCAATATCTACTGTCAATAGATACTGTCAATATATACTGTCAATATCCACTGTCAATATCTAGTATCAATATCTAGTGTCAATATCTAGTGTCAATATCTAGTGTCAATATCTAGTGTTAATATATATGCCAATATCTAGTGTCAATATCTGCTGTCAATATATAGTGTCAATATCTAATGTCAATCTCTAGTGTCAATAGCTACTGTCAATATATACTTTTATATCTAGTATCCATATCTAGTGCCAATATCTACTGTCAATCTCTAGTGTCAATATCCACTGTCAATATCTACTGTCAATATCTAGTGTCAATATCTACTGCCAATATCTACTGTCAATCTCTAGTGTCAATAGCTACTGTCAATATATACTTTTATATCTAGTGTCTATATCTAGTGCCAATATCTACTGTCAATCTCTAGTGTAAATAGCTACTGTCAATATATACTCTCATATCTAGTGTCAATAGCTACTGTCAATATCCATTGATAATATTTATGTCAATATCTACTGCTAATATCTAGTGTCAATATCTAGTGTCAATATCTAGTGTCAATATCTAGTGTCAATATCTACTGTCAATATCTACTGTCAATATCGTAATATTAACTTACATTGCATATTCAATTACTTTGTATTGGCGCCTGTATTATAATTTTCATTATCTAATCTCTCTGCACACGTCGCAAATGTACTAGATTAGATTATAATATAGTTCTAAGACATTCTTAAATAATCAGCTTTATAGCAGAATATATATACTGTATAATATATAGTACCATATAGAACTATATACTATACAATACTATACCATAACATACTATACTCTAACATACTCTAACATACACTAACATACTCTAACATACTCTAACATGCTCTAACATACTCTAACATACACTAACATACTCTAACATACACTAACATACTCTAACATACACTAACATACACTAACATACACTAACATACACTAACATACTCTAACATACACTAACATACACTAACATACTCTAACATACACTAACATACACTAACATACACTAACATACTCTAACATACTCTAACATACTTTAACATACAATAACATACACTAACATACTCTAACATACTCTAACATACACTAACATACACTAACATACACTAACATACTCTAACATACTCTAACATACACTAACATACACTAATATACTCTAACATACTCTAACATACACTACCATACACTACAATACTCTAACATACACTAATATACTCTAACATACACTAACATACACTAACATACTTTAACATACTCTACTATAATATTCTATATATTTATGTAACTTTAGGAATTTTGTTGATTGTATTTATAACTTATTTTCAATATTTCCTGTTATTCGATACAAATATATTTTTTGTTTTAATGTAATTTGATGTTTTCAACAATAAGTTGAAATTATTAGATATTTAGTATATTATAACAATCTATAGCTATAAAATTAGATAAGTATGCTGTAATTGTTTTGTTATAACCCTGAAAACTATCTGCATAACTAGTCTGCATAACTTACACCTATTTATTATATAATCTTATTGGTATGTGCCAAATTTCTTTTAAATGATGTAATATTAATTGGTTTGACCTATATAGTCTTTCAGTGTTTCTATTATTAGTCTAAGAACAATTCATATACATCATTATATCAAGGACACACTAATATACTAATATTATAGATAATTAGTATGATAATCTGGTTTATCTTCGTTACCAGTTTATATATTCACTTAAGATGAAGTAGTCCAATTTGTGTCCAGGCACTACTAGGTGTTCTTTAAATACTATTCCATCAACGATTGCAGAGTAAGACAGGAAGAACTACCTAAACAAATCATTCGATGATAGAATGTAATTTCACATTTTGTTTACATATTGAACAATGATTTCATTTAAAATCTTTTGTTGTTGTAAGCGATTAAATTCGGAGTGTCATATATAGTAGTATATACATATATATGTACAGTGTACATTGTACATTGTACAATGTACAGTGTACATTGTACAGTGTACATTGTACAGTGTACATTGTACAGTGTACATTGTACAGTGTACATTGTACAGTGTACATTGTACAGTGTACATTGTACAGTGTACATTGTACAGTGTACATTGTATATTGTACAGTGTATATTGTACAGTGTACATTGTACAGTGACCATTGTACAGTGTATAGTGTACACTGTATATTGTATATTGTACAGTGTACATTGTACAGTGTACATTGTACAGTGTACAGTGTATATTGTACAGTATATTGTACAGTGTATATTGTACAGTGTATATTGTACAGTGCACAGTGTTTATTGTATAGTGTATATTGTCCACTGTACAATGTACAGTGTATAGTTTACAATGTACACTGTATGGTGTATATTGTACCAATTTAAAGGTGAATGTGAACAATTTCAATTCGAACCCTTTTCAATCTCTTATCATCTGCTTGTATAGGATGTTGTTCTAATGAAAAGCATAACAATGAACCCCTGTTTCATTCTCACAAATTCCAATTCCACTTTGTCCATTGGCTGCAATTTCAACTGCAAATTCTACAAATATGTTTTAATTCAATAATTGTATGCTTGCGAAATATGATTATATTGAAGACTTAATTGCACATCGCATTATGATATATTATAGTCCTCTCTAATTAGAGCAGGAAATGGTTGTCTAATTTGATTAACGGATAGATGTTTATATATAATCCACTATCAGACTGACCAGGCTATATAAACAGATACCTGTAGTTATTATAGATAATCAATGCTACGAACGCACATTTTTATTTAGTAGACACTACCTTATAGGTATGCGATATGGATATCCCCAGAATATGTCGTACTCATAGCGTACTCATAGCGTACTTCTGAATACTTCAACGATTGTATCTACAGTTTTTCATGTAATTGAGTACTATTTCGACGACTACTATTTTCTCAACCAATGCATAAACCCGACTACCGAATCCACTAGTATCTATGACCGCGGGACTTTTGAAACCCATCTTCCAACTACCACAAACCCCAAGTTGCACATTCCTCACTATCAAATAATATCGTACAATATCTCACCTTTATACTAAATAGACTAAATCAGATTTACTCGTCACGTAACATATACATCTGAATAACACCGCCTCCTCAACACATGCTTACTAGATGCCCCCCGTATGACCTCTGTGATGTAGGTACCACTAATTCGATGGGTCTTAGTTGAGTTGTGCCCCTTATCCAACTCCTTTGCTTGCCCTATAAACCATAAAGACCTCTCATAAACACACACGGCCGCACGAGCTCCACTCTTTTCTCTAGCCCCACCATCATAAACCCCACCCTCATAAACCCCTCCCTTATAAACCCCACCCTTATAAACCCCGCCCACCTATGTACATCGGGCGCTCCCACAAATCCCGTAATATACGCAAACCTCAAAACTCTGCCAAACCCTATTCATATTACGGCCACTACTTCCATTCACAGCTCTACGCGGCACTACTGTCCACTCTTGCCCCTAAATACTGCGACCTTCTCTGCACCTACTTGCGCAACAATGGTCGCTGGAAAGAGGCGTGCCTATTCGACCCCGAACCCGCAATAAAGACTACATCCACGCGGTTGAAAGGTCGGTATTTCCGCCGCATTTCCGCGGCAATAATTAAAGAATGAATTTGACTGATTATAGTAAAATTATAGACTTTAAATTATTTTATTATATCTCATATACATTAATAAATAAATAAATATACTACTAGATTATTATTTTTAACTTATTAAAAGTATTTATACAGTATATTAATGTTTCCTAACCAACCAGAAACATTCTACAATATCTTAACTCATTTATAATTATAGTTATATAATTATAGTTATATAATTATAGTTATATAATTATAGTAATATAATTATAGTAATATAATTATAGTTATATAATTATAGTTATATAATTATAGTTATATAATTATAGTTATATAATTATAGTTATATAATTATAGTTATATAATTATAGTTATATAATTATAGTTATATAATTATTGTTATATAATCATATATCACTATTAAATTAGCTTTATTTAATCATTATTAAAAAGCTAATGCATTAGTTTTTATTAACATTAGATTTCATTCTTTAAATATATTTAAATAGTCACTATTTAATAAGCATTACAATCATCTTCAGTCAAATCATCTTCTTATGTTTTCACAATAGAAAGTACTTTTTAAAATATTTTTACCAACAATCTAAAATAATCATTTGATATTTATATATTGTCCATTAAGTGCAAATTACACCTTTTGTAAACAATCAACGATAATGACCGCATGGTGTTAATTTCCTATCGAAGGTCAAGTGAGCCTTGAGATAACCGTCGAGGAGGTGCGTTTGGATTGTCGATGGTATGACGTTCAGATGCTCCGCCAGCAACTTAGTGGTTCGACGGCGTACTTAACAACTACAATAATTAGTAAAACTAGACGTCGTAGTCGATAGATAAACGTTATGCTCGTTAAAATAGAATTGATAAGAATATTATTGATTTTCCATTGTAACCTATGCTAACGTATTATTTTTATTTTTCACAATCAGTTCTATTAATTAATATAAGAATGAAATTAATGGATGGCTTTATTTATTAAATTGGCAGGATTTTAAATACGATATTTTACAAATTTGATCTGCTTAATACATATATTATTTATACAAATTAAAGTTGATTTTGTATTTAAAACTATTACCAACTGTTTTGTTTCATTCACTCTTTAAATAATAATCATATTGAAATAATTCAAATAAAAATAATTAATAATAATAAAAATAATTTTAAAAGAATTAATATGATAAGGAAATTAGATTTTTAAAAAGAATAACAAAATATTTTAATAAATTACTATATTTTATTAATATTTTCCTTATTTATAACTTTATATTCACTTAATTTCTATTCTATTCTGTTTAAAGGATCCGTTAATAATGAAGTTAAAAAGAAAAAGAAAAAAAGGTTCAAATTGTTCCAATGTTTTCGTCCAATGAAACCCTGCAAGTATGAATTAGAAACTAATCCGTCTCTTGATATTTACGGTTAAAACATTAAATATAATATTTATTTATTTAATTACAAATATTATAATAATAAATTAATTAATATTGTAATAGTACTATTTAAAATAATGAGATTTAATCTTAATAATAATTTAAAATTTGTTGACATTTGAAATTAAAAAATACAATTTTGAATTTATTTATCAATTTTAATTTCAAATTAATTTCTTAATCATTGAAAACAGAAAAGGCCGCCTCAATTTGTAAACATTTATACGACAAAATTTGCACTACTTCCTTGCAAGAATTAATTCAATTATTTGAAGCAGATATGGGTTTGTCAGTGTATTTATTTATTATCTATTTAATATAAATAAAATATGAATTCAATAATTATCATAAAAATATAATTTAATATCGCACAAATTCTACATAAATAATTATATATATACATCATAATTGTTATAGCTGGGTTATTAAATAATTTATTAATTCATAGATTTTTAGGTATTCTTTTAATTATTTGTAATAAAAATATTGTTTTTATAAAATTGCAGTCATCAATATTTACATGGTAGACAGCGATGTATAGAGATAGATAAAGTATAACAAGTGATTCCATTTTTGGAATATTGCCAAATATGTTTGACCTATTTATAGTAAATGTATGCATTTTAACATTTTAACATTTTATTTTTTCGATGTTGATAATATGAAACTATATCATTTTCTGAACTTTACTAAATAATATTGACCATTTTTGTGCATATAAATTAGTGTTTATTGAATGTATATGAAGTTATATACACACATTTGAAAAAGGTTTATTTTCTGGTTTATCAATGCATACATTGGATTATTGGATTATTGAATTACCTCTATTACCCACTTTTACATTTTATGACAATAGGTGAAAGAAAATAATTATTCCGAGAAAATGCTCTTGAAAGATTATAAGCTTTATTATTTATATTTATTATGAACACAGTAAAAATAACAAAGTTTATGGTAGGTTTATTGCAATATATACAGAAAGGTACATATACAGGAACATTCATAAAAATTCATAGACTTCTAATGGTTCAATGATTGATTCTGGTTCAGTGGCAAGTAAAGTTACTGGTTTACGATGTAATAAAATATAATAAAACCTATAATCAAAATATGATCACTATTTATAATAATTTTATTATAAAATTCTATTTTATATTTAATATATATCTACTATATATCTACTATATTGATATATAATAATATGTAAAAGCTAACATTATATTGTTGTGAATATGTCCAGTTAGCATATCACTTATATGTAATGAGTGTTTATTATTTTGTCATAAAGTAATAGAAATTCAAAAATTATTGGTAATTTATTTGAAAAATTCAAAAATACAAAGGAAATAACCTGAAACTGTTTATTTGCTGTTGATATCACTTGATAATAATATTATCTTATTTGGTGGGTAGAATATTGAATTATAGATAATTTGGTTTTTCTAATTTGAATTCAATGATATATTATTGTAATTGATATATATATATTAATATTTTTATTTTAACACTTCTTATATAATGTAATTTATTTAATTTATATTGTTTTTTCGATCTGAAATTCCAAATTAATATTCTTAATATATAAACATTTATATTCATATATTATAAAAAAAATCAGTAAAATATTATAAAAATTATATTTGATGACTATGGCCTCTCCTTAACATCTATATTATATAATATCTATATTATATAATATCTATATTGTATATAACAACTTCATTAACTACTATTAACAAATTTCCCGCATTCCTCCTAACCAGGATTATTGGTGATTTCGGTTTCGCGGAATGGTGATGAGAAAACTAATTTACTACTTTCTCCGACTATTCCACACGAGGATAGTGGATACGAAGCTGAATCTTCATTTAATGATTCTAATTGCGGTTTATACTCATTTCATTCCTTCTGCTATTCACAACTCTCTAATGTAAACTCTCTCTCTCTGTAACTTAAACACTTTCTCTAATGTAAACTCTCTCTCTGTAACTTAAACACTTTCTCTAATGTAAACTCTCTCTCTGTAACTTAAACACTTTCTCTAATGTAAACTCTCTCTGTAACTTAAACACTTTCTCTAATGTAAACTCTCTTTCTGTAACTTAAACACTTTCTCTAATGTAAACTCTCTCTTTCTGTAACTTAAACACTTTCTCTAATGTAAACTCTCTCCCTGTAACTTAAACACTTTCTCTAATGTAAACTCTCTCTCTGTAACTTAAACACTTTCTCTAATGTAAACTCTCTCTCTGTAACTTAAACACTTTCTCTAATGTAAACTCTCTCTCTCTGTAACTTAAACACTTTCTCTAATGTATACTCTCTCTCTCTGTAACTTAAACACTTTCTCTAATGTAAACTCTCTCTCTGTAACTTAAACACTTTCTCTAATGTAAACTCTCTCTGTAACTTAAACACTTTCTCTAATGTATACTCTCTCTGTAACTTAAACACTTTCTCTAATGTAAACTCTCTTTCTGTAACTTAAACACTTTCTCTAATGTAAACTCTCTCTCTGTAACTTAAACACTTTCTCTAATGTAAACTCTCTCTCTGTAACTTAAACACTTTCTCTAATGTAAACTCTCTCTCTGTAACTTAAACACTTTCTCTAATGTATACTCTCTCTCTGTAACTTAAACACTTTCTCTAATGTAAACTCTCTCTTTATGTAACTTAAACACTTTCTCTAATGTATACTCTCTCTGTAACTTAAACACTTTCTCTAATGTAAACTCTTTCTCTGTAACTTAAACACTTTCTCTAATGTAAACTCTCTCTCTGTAACTTAAACACTTTCTCTAATGTATTCTCTCTCTCTCTGTAACTTAAACACTTTCTTTAATGTATACTCTCTCTCTGTAACTTAAACACTTTCTCTAATGTAAACTCTCTCTCTGTAACTTAAACACTTTCTCTAATGTAAACTCTCTTTCTGTAACGTATTCTCTTTCCATAACTCTCCATTCATTCTTTAATTTATAATTTTCCTGTAATTCAAATTGTTTTTTTTTTATGTTCTTTCTGTAATTTGAATTCTTTCTCTAGCTGATATTATTTCTGTAAGTTAAATTCATTCTCTAATATATACTTTTCTCTAATGTATACTCTTTATGTAACTAAACCAATTTTTTTATTAATTTAAAAAAATTTAACATTATAATAACACAAAACAAAGAATACACATTTATAATATATAATATCTGAGGATTCAATGAATAAAATATCATATCGTATTATTTTGATAGGATACTTATAAAAACCATGGAAACATATGCTCGCAGTTGAATTATTGTATGACGCTGAAAATAATAATTTACATACAATATTGTTAACAATTGTAAAGGCCAGTATTTTTTGCAGATAGATGCTATGGATATCAATATAAACAATAAAAATTCAAATATTTAAGTAAATATACGATAATATACGGTAATAAATAAAGCAATATGAAATGTATATTGTAAATTAAAATAAATTAATGGCAATGACATAGAGAGTACCCAATATAAATAGATAGTACCAAATAAAATGCTTTAATAAAAAACAATTGGTGATTAATTACTAACTTCTGTGGCATTTTTAGACATTGTTTACTAAACCATTAATTATATGAATAATATCACATTTAATCCGTATGCATTAAAACCCAGTGATTATCATTTATCAATATAAGTAAAAAAAAGTATATCAATATTAATAATAATCAAATTAACATGAGAATGTTAAGAATATAATAAATATTAGAAATATGTTTAATATAATGCCACACTATAAAAATAATTTAATAATTGTAATTATTTAGGTTCATTTTGTTATTGAAAGAAATTCCTAAGTTCTAATCAAATATAAATATGTTTTCCAATCTTTGCTATGTAACAACAACTTTTATATAATATTGCAATATCCTAAGAGATCATTTGTAATATCAATTAATGAAATAATTATTATAATTAAGTTAATTACAAATATTTTGATATAGTTCTAAATCATTATTCTTAAAATGCTAATATCATTAATCTATTCTTTTTCAAACAAAGTATATATCAAGATTTATTAATTCCCATAATTAGAAAACATTTATCAACCATCGACTAAATATTTTAATTTTACAATATTAGTATTTTTATCTAACTAGAAAGAAATTTATTAATATTATAAATGTGATATTAATTAACTATTATTAACCTTCGTAACTTCACAATGGGCATTATTCTTTTGTATTATATAATCTAATATCGACAGCATAAAAATGATTGTCTCAATAGTTTGTATTATTAATATCTATATTGATCTAGCAAATCAGTTCCGATACATTGATCTTGAAATCAAGGTAAATAACAGTTATCTGTATTTTGTAACAAATATATTAAATTTGAACAGGTTTTATAAAATATTTTTCTATAATAAAAATACTCTTATCAAGTTCTTTTCAACTGTGTTTGCATAGTAACATTTCAATCCATTCCAACATATCCCAAGGACCAGTAACTTTTATTGGATGTAATAAAGGTGCTATTATTTGTATATCTTCAAATATTTAACTTGTATCACAACATTTAATCTAATGATGTTTATGATTATGAATAATATATATTTATTATCTAAAGTATATTGTTAAGATTATTATGTTATATTTGAAATTTAATTATCTATTTTTGACATTCATTTTTCATCCCTATCCAAAAAATATCTTTCATTAATGTTGTCATTGTCTTTTTTCTGATAAATATGAATATTTAACACATGTACAAAATCACTTAATATTAGAATACCCATTATAATATTAATTTAAGTATTATTTAGTTAAGTTATTTAACATAAAATATTAATATTTACATTATTATAATTCACATGCACTAAATACACCCACAAATGAATACAATTTATTCGCACAATAATAGATTTAAATTGCACAGAAATATTTTACGTATCATAACAATTCTGAGATTTATTACTGTTCTTCTGTTATTTTGTGTAAAAACGATTACTGAGCAAATTGCATAGTTGTCACGTGACACAAACCGATATTATTGTATACATTTATGAATAAATTATTTAAAATGCCAAATTATCACTATATATACTAGTAATACAACTGTGTATCATTATGATACAATTAATTTGTCAACAATATTCAATAGATATGATATACAAAAGAAGTGTGTAGATCCAAATCCACAAAAATAAATTAATAATTATAATTATATGACTATAAATATGATTTCGATAAATTAATAGGTAGATCAAGATGGTTTAAATTTGATTAGGTCATAAATATATCTTAAATGTAATTTATAAATACTCTTAAAAAACTGTTAATCGACATAATAGTAACAGTAACATACTACTAATTTCATCATAATTACTTGGTCTATAAAATATAATTTTATATTAATGTATATTTAATTTTTATATTCCATGCGTTATTTTGTTAACAAAAATACATTTAAAATCGTATAATGCAAATATTTATAATATAAATATATTTATGACATTTTAATGCATACCACTTATGTTTATTTACCCGTAGCCCTCCACTAACCTTTACCCGCCAATAGTACTACACTCTAGAGAGGAGGGTTATGCCCAGGTACCCGTAGACCTCCACTAACTTTTACCCGCCAATAGCATTACACTCTAAAGAGGAGGGTTATGCCCAGCTACCCGTAACCCTCCACTAACCTTTACCTGCCAATAGCACTACACTCTAGAGAGGAGGGTTATGCCCAGCTACCCGTAACCCTCCACTAACCTTTACCCGCCAATAGCATTACACTCTAAAGAGGAGAATTAGGCCCAGCTACCCGTAACCCTCCACTAACCTTTACCCGCCAATAGCACTACACTCTAGAGAGAAGGGTTATGCCAGATCTAGCTAAGCCCTCCTCTAACCTTTACCCGCCCGAAAACAGATACAAAACTAAGCGGCGAGCTGACTCGTCGCCTACTGAACCCCGAGACCTGCGTCCGCCTGGTATTGGTGTGCCCGCGTCTTCTCGACCTCGAGCGTCTGCTGAGTTTACAAAACTGCGAAGGCGATAAGAAGTCGGGCGCCGCCACCGCCGCCGTGACGACGACGACGACGACAACATCCGGTTTGCTGTTTGGCTTCGAAGACGCTCGACTTCGCTTCGGCGTCGCCGGCGACGACGTGAAAATAGTTCGCAGCGAATTCTCGTGAGGCTTCGACGCCGCGATTCACCTGCGCCGACCCCATTGGAACTCTATAGAACCCCATAGGAACCCTATAGAACCCCATAGACCCCTATAGAACCCCGTAGACCACTATTGAAAATAAACAATTGTGGAGCCGGATGGAATAACTTACGCTACCGAAGACCACGTTATTTTAATATGCGAATGTTTTTCGCATTTGAAATATCTGATCTCTCGCCTGCGTTTCAACAAACCGCGTAGGGTAGGGTAAGACCCGCTTAGCTCTACATTAGTTCTACACCGTACTACAGCTCTTCAACATCTCTATATCATATCAAAACTCCGCACACTACGTCGTCTGTACACCTCCACCATATCTTCATTCTAGATAATCGCAGTCTAGAATTCATAGTTTAGTCAAATGAGCATAAGCTGTAGTGCATTACTTATTTATTAATGAGATTTCAGCGTAACGTAGATATCAATTCTAAATATAGATATGCAGTCTTAAAATAGATATCAATTCTTAATATAGATACACATTCTTAATATAGATACACATTCACCATTCAGCTTTCATTTATGAATATGAGATTCAAGGGTTAATTATGTAATACTTGTGATGTAATTTCTAATAGCTTCCTACGACTACTGCGTCTATACGACATTAAAGTTGATTTTACACGAAGCCAAGGTGATCTATTCCCTCTACTGAGTTTACGGACACAGGGTGTCTATAGAACAGTGGTTCCCTATTCCCTCTAGTCAATGCAGAGGATTATGTCTAATTTCACAATTCGCGAAAACAATTTGCCGACTAGCGAATCTACTAAACTTATTCCGGCAGCGAGATTTATTTGCTTTCTCCCTCGCGATTTCACGATCTGTATATATTCGCGATTGTAGTGCGAAGTGGGCTTACAGTCTGCGGACCAAACTACTGATTATTGTTCAAACACCTATTGCATTTATCTGAAATAAATAAAACATATAAACCATCTTTTTTAATGCGTGTACCATTTCTAATTTACTTACAGATTGAATTTGTAAATAAAGATATTTAGATTTAGTTAATTAATTTTGCTAATTTGAACCATTTAATTTGTTAACATTTAAACATTATTAATGCATCGCTTAATCTATAGTATAAATATTTAAGATAACTTGTTCATTTTAATTTATAAAAGTTTCTTATAAATAGATTTTATATTTATAACAGTTTTTTTAAATTACTAATACCATATGTAGGATTAATTGTATTAAAAATGCCCCCTAATGAATGTTAGATAAATTATTGTATTAATTTGCTTTGAAACTCGGAACACCTTAAACAGTTAAGAAGTTATTTTCAACTATCAGTACATTGTTATAAATGTAACTTCACCAAATGTTCTTGTATTGCAAGTACTAAAGCGAATATACAATACCGGGATTTACTTTCATATCTACCATACATATTTTATATCTAAACAATTTGATATAAGAATAAATATAGTAGAAATGAAATTTAGCTGAAATTCACTTTTGAATACATTGTACTCCTGATGAGTCATCTAAGTCAATAGTTGTTATGAATCCACAACAATGGTAAACAATAAGTTTATATATCAAATATATGATAATGAATCAGATATGAGTCACGAATTGTTATGAATAACTTAAAACAATGGTAACCTAACAACTGAGCAAACTCGATTCACCCCTTCCCCCCCAACTGATATTCTAAGAAGTAATAATGGAAATCATGTATTAATATTGTTATTAACATTAACAACAATGCTAGTTATTCTATTATTGTTGAACTGTTCTACATACAATTGTAATATCATATTACTCTATTTATATATATATATCAATAAACTGCACTGAAAATAAGCAAATTAAAATTAGTTTGAGCAATTTTTTTATTTATTTTTCACTTATAAATATTAGCAAATGATAACATAAAATAGTAATAATAATTAATAATATTGATTTACAAGAATGCCATTCTATAAATAGAAGTAATGGACCTCTATCGAAATACTGAAACAACATGAATATTATATAATACCGTTTAATGATCTTATGATAAGAAAGCTAATTATCATAGACACTTATATGTAAGTGCTTCCGTGATAGTAACGAACCGATAGAACATAAGAAAAGAAAATTAGATAGCTACTCATGTAACAATACGCCGAGTGAAATTAGAACCATTCACAGTCGTATTGCAGCTGTATGGTAAAATAGTATAGTATGGCGATAAATAAAAAGAAATTCTCCTATAACTTATTTATATAAGCTAGGTTAATCGGTAAAGTGTTATTAATTCTATTTACACAAGTTTCAGTGAAAACAGAAAATTCTCAGCCGAATATGCTTTCATCGCTGTAGGCGATGTAGAGGAAGAAGTCTTCTTCGTGGTGTTCCTGTAAACAATATGGTGTTATATTGACAATAGAATAGACTTACTATATATATTTGTAATTGTAATTGAGATCAAACCATCTTATAATTATTAATTATACATATTGTAGTTAAACCTGATATAGTGATCCCATAGTGGCACTTGTAGGTGGAATAACATTATTTACAAAAAAAAATAATGCATCCTCTGGTCTTAAGTGAATTCTTTTTCTAATTAAAAAATAGAATTGCCCTACAGTCAGATCGGATGGAACAAGGTACTTTTTCTTGTCTAAGTCACTAACTCGAGATTTTGGTACTTTCTCTACGATCACCTGTGATTTATTTAAAAATGAATGAATTCATAAAAGTTTATTGGGTTTTAAAAAATATTAATAAATAATTTCTTTAAATAATTGTGAAATATTAAATGCGTTTTAAAAATATATATTAAAATAATTAACAATTATATGTACTAACTGGTACTCTGTCCGGGTACTTCTTTCTAATTTTATCTCCTTCTACGCGTCTCTTCTCAAAAGTATGTTCTTCTTTATATTCCCATTTCATGATTTCAAGTTATAGTAAAAATTACTCCTAATTACAATAGATTCTCTCAATAAATAAATAATGAAAATATATAAAGTGCGTGCTTAGTTTGTTATGTATTCTATAATATGAGGTCAAACTTTATGTTAATCGATAATAATGTATTATTAAACGATGTCAAATTTTAAATAATTACAATCCTAATAAACAATTTATATTTTAAATTTATGTAACACTATATTTTTAAAATCTTATTTATTTTAATTTATAAATATAGTTGTTTGAAAACTATTTATTGAGGCGAATATATTTTTTATTCTTGTTTATTTTGGTTCAAAGGTCGTGCTAATATTTATCTTTAATTCTATTGGTACAATATACACGAGGTCAATGGCAAAACTTTGGCTATACAAGCCTTTTGGCTATTATATAAATACACATTTATGGATAAATTTTGATATATAAAATCACTACATTTATAAATATTGTTAGTATTTTACACATAATATATATGATGATTAAAATCTGCAAAAATTATACATATTCTACTGTTACTTATTTTAAATTATATTAGTTATATAATTTATATATCAAATGTATGACATATATTTTCTTAATTTAGAATATCGTTTTACTTTCATAATTTTTTTAAATAAGTTATTTAATGATATAAGTCATATCAATTATTAAAATAATTTATTTCTAATTAATATTTTTTTAAATTTATTTTATTAAGATTAGAATAATCTACATGATTTACCATTATATTATGTAATACTATTTTCGAAACTATTATATATTATATATCTAAAAAATATAACATATCAAAATTAGATTGTGTGTTAAATAAAGTATTCTATATTAATTATATAATATTGTAATTTATAATAAATGCCATATATATATAGTATACAATATATTTATATATTATATAGTATGCATATGTTTATTATTAACTATGGTTAATTACAATCTATAATCAATATTCATTAATATGAACTATTTATTTAATACTTTATTAATCACATATCTAATAATAATAAAAAATATAAATATTGTATAGAATTTTAAATTAGAGAAAATCAATTATAGAAAGAAACGCACTCATTATTTAAATAGTAATTGTTTATATTTCTATAGATTATGAAGTAATATTATAATTTTGTAATTATCAAAAAAAAAGTTATTTTAATTTAAAAAAAATATAACTGTAAAAACATAAGCAAAAAATAAAGACACTGTTTCATATGTATATACTTATGTATCATAAAGTGTATTATTAAATCATTGAAATATAATATAATCATCTTTTTTATTTATAAAATTTATTAATTTACACAACTCATATTGTTAGGATAATTTTTACTGTATTTTTCGTTACTATTACATAGAATAATTGCATACTTAAATTATATTATTTCCCGAAAATAACAAGATGTAATATAAATATTATATAATAAATATAATTAATTTATTTGTTAAGGTATTAAGTTTTAAAATGGTGACTAATCAAACTGGATTTATTACTAATATAATATACAAATTATTTGGTATATTACTTATAGGTTATTAAAACAATTAATTAATAGTTCCTTTAAAAGCTATTAGGACATCGGGTTATATCATTTCCTTCCAACAATTTCTCCAAAATAATGTTAATCAAGCGAAATGATATTTTGAATAATTAATAAAATTCAGATTGTTATGAACAAGCTATAAAATCTTCTACATTTATAGAATATATTGATTATAGTACTGTATTGATTAAACGGTTTCAATAAATATAATATATTTAATATTATATAGATATTACTCGTTACATATTGAAAAGGCTAATTTGTTATTCAGAATAGTTTAGCCAATTAGGAATAAACATATATTCATAATTATTATATATAACTAAAGTTATCAAATTAATGTTAGATATACGAGATATCCATATGATTATATATCATATATATATATATATATATATATATATATATATATATAATTATGTATTAGTAAGTATTTTGCATAGGATTTAGGATATATTAATAAAATCCTTACCATCCCACAGAGCATGTCTTGTCTACATATGAAATGCATGCGCTATTTGATTCCTTCAAATGTATTTGTTAGTACTTTAGGGTAGGTGTAAAGTATTCCACTGCCTTAAACACCATGGCTATTGGTACCATTGTTTTATTTCAAATATATTGCTATTTAATCTTATATTCAGCAGGTTCACCGTAGTCTAATTTTATTTTTGTTTCATTCTTTAAGGTGCCAATGCAACTGATTGGTTAAAAATTCAAACTTTGACCTTTCAGATAAACTTATAAATATACCAACTTAATTCACAATCCTTGAATGCCTATTAACTCCGTGGATTATATAGATGTATTCTATCATATGTGTAGATTATAGGTATTATTAAAAACCTTCCCATCCATTAAAGATAGATTAGTTTTATAAATATGTATAAGATTGTGAGAATTAGTGCTCTGCCCTACCACTAGGGGGGTGTACGGGCGCTGAGCATCTCTCCGTCAACTAGCCTAGACTCCGACGACCTCGAAAGGACCCGTTGCGTAACCTCATTCTACAACCAGGGTTCAATCGACGTCGCCGCCTCCAAGGTTCAATCTATCTTCCAAACCCCGTATTGACCCTACGCTGACCCTATTGTTTACATGTATTGTGCAATATGTAGTAATAGACGATATGATTATATCTGATACTAAATATTTTGTATATAAATATTGAAATGAAAATGTAAGCAATTTTAATTTCTAAAACTGTTCAATAAAATTATTTATCTGTAATATGGAATATGATGTTTGAGGGAGTATTTAAAATACAATAATGTATTAGTTAATACAATAGTTAATGTATTTGTTTATACATTAGTTAATACATTAGAAAATGTATTTTATTTGGTATTCAAATATATAATAAATGAAATAAGTACTTATAAGTATTTTTAATTATTATATAGATTTTTTATATTAAAAATGTAATCAAATCCTTATTTTCTCAACTCTCTTACTTCAGATGTCTGTTCGTCTCACTCCAGCCACAATGCTGTACTCAGGTCGTAGTTCAGACGGTAGTCATCTCTTGGTAAGTATGAAATATCTATATATATATATATATATATATATATATCTCTCTCTCTCTCTCTCTCCCTCTCTTTCTCCCTCTATTTCTCTAAATAGTTCAATGACCTTCATGCAGATTCATGTGACATTCAATCATTGTAATATTAACATATAATAAACACGAAGATGACCCCTGAGCCAAGAATCTATAAGACCCATGCATGTATTATCATACAGCTGTATTCATAAATGTACATATATAGGCATGTACCTATATATAGTAATTAATGTACAATATATATTGTACTATCTTCAGTATATTGGAAAGTGTGCTGGTAATTCCAAATACTGTTAGTATATTGGTAAGTTAGATTAAATTGATATATTATAAATAATGATTACATTGTGTTATCATAAATAAAACTGTTACTGATACATTATACACTGTATAATATACAGTATACAAGCAATCCATCCATATCAAGTTTTGTTATCTTTGAAAACAAATAATTAACCCATTTCTTGATCATATAATGTATTATATAATATTTAATTTGTGTCTCTAAATATAGATTATTTTGTTTACATTTATTAAATACAAGCACATACTTCATAAATATTTTCTATATATAAGTTGATTATATAATGTTTAAAATTAGGGATGCTATTTGAATACTGGTAATCTTACATATCATAATTTCTGTAGTGATCTATGATACCTGTATTGTATGAATATATGAGTCACTGTGTGTGTGTGTATGTTTGTGTGTGTGTGTGTGTGTGTGTGTGTGTGTTTGTGTGTGTGTGTGTGCATGTGGGTGTGAATGCCAGGCAGATTAATAGGTCTGTAATTGAGTTCTATCTATACGTTTTTATTCTCTTCAATGTATACATTTCTCTAACATGTACTACATTGTATTTATATATCATATAGTTTGTTTATGGCTATATCCTCCATATAGTATGTAATAATGTGTATTACTGTATTTGATAGTGCTGTCCTACTTTGAAGACACTATATGTATATATATATATACATATATGTGTATATATATGCATATATAATATATATATAATCATTACTCTCTCTTCCTTTTCATATGCATTGTGAATCATATTAGTTATATGCAATATAATTCCGTTACTGAAGTAAGTTTGGTCATTCTGAATATGTTGCATGTAATCTTGAATCCTCATTACATTAATAAAATTCAAAATTTCATAACAGTGCATGTTTGTATTTCATTATTTTCAATTGTTCCGTAAAGACTAGGATGTAACTTAAGTATTGATAACAATCTTTGTATCTCTTTGTCTGTCTATCTGTCTATATTAAAAAAAAATAAAATGGTGTAGATGTTTGTCGAATGATGAATTTACGTTTTTAGTATCTCATTTAAACTCTACAGTATAATATTATTTAATATACTATTATAGATAATTATATTATAGATTATTTAATAATATATTATATAATCTACCCAATGACACAAAGTTATAAACTTCTGCTGTTTATTCCTCTTGAAAATCTCTAATACATTATTTCATATAACCTACCATACAGTATCCACTAATTGTCTCATCCGATGCTCATATTCACACATTCCAATCATTATTACAGAGGAGTGCCGAATACCTTCACAATGAACTACCTGTCAGAATTGCCCATCGTATCACTGGATTCCGAGGCTTGCCTTTCATCGTCGGCTGCAATCCCACAATTCTCCAAGTGGTTAGTTGCTGTTTAAACCTTCACAATGTGCAGTGCACATCTTCTACAATATCTTCTTCTTGAATGTTCAGTTATTTCAATAATTATTTCATTTCTCCTATTCAAATAGTTTAGAAGTTGCATTGAATAATCTTGTTTTTACAACTTTAGGGTAATGTATTATTTTTCTTTAGATTTACACATGACTCTACTGACAATCGAGAATAATCAATTCCAAATACTTAATCTATTATATAATCTTCAAAACTAAACTAACTATACTTATTAATTACTATTGATTAGTTTATAATATTTTAGTATAATTAAATTTGATTAATATTTTTTCAATATTATTTGATTAAATAAGTACTATTTCAATTAACAAATTATAATAGAACATGTAATAATATAATCTATTGATTGACAAGTATTTGGTATAGCAGAATAGAGTAAGTAGAGTAGAGTAGCGAGTAGAGCTGAGAGTACAGCGGCGAGTAGAATAGCAAATAGAGTAGTTTGTAGAGTATTGAGTAAAGTAGTTTGTAGAGTATTGAGTACAGTAGCTTGTAGAATATTGAGTAGAGTAGCTTGTAGAGTATTGAGTAGATTATTGATAGGTAGTGCACCTAAAGAAGGTATTGTTGTATAATTTGTATTATTGAAAGAAGTATTGACTTACTTCTTTGGTATGCATTTATATTGTCATTAATCATATTCTAAAAGAATCATAAATTATAAATGGAATTAAAAATATGTATACAATATTACATTATATTAATTATTTATATAGCATATTATACACATAAGAATGTTTAATTTTTAATTAATAATTATGTACATTTTGTATTATTAAATTTCTATATATTTAATAATTCCATTTCATTATATTCTGTGATTATTCATATATGTTTGAATTAATTAATAAAATAACATTGTTATTATAAGTGTGTTTTATTATATAAGATATGTGGTCAAAATTTTCTGTGTACAAGTATCATTTTAATGATTGACACAAGATGAAATTAAATGAGTATAGAATTTTCAGTTTTACCAGATAAAACATAAATTTGTATTTGCTAACCTATAATAATATGTCGGATTAATTGTTATATCATTATAAATGTGAAAATCATATTTTGTATCCGACATTATTACAGCTTTCGTTATCAGATATCAACCGGTCAAGATTTCATTTCAAATTAGCAACATTTTTAATTCTCTCGTGTTAATAGAATTAGTGCATCATTTCAATATAAATTTCTAATGTATTTCCAAGAAGATGGATTAGTGAGGCCATGCTTTTGAGTACAATGGATATAATAAATAAAGTACAGAATCAACGATTCAAGAATATATGAACATACTTCTGAAATTGATTTGATTATATATTTATAATATTACCAATATTAGTACTTTACACTACATGTACTTTATATGATTTTAACCAAATACCAGCTAATGTATCATTGTCATCTCAAACAATGAATTATTTGAAAATTTACGAATATTTTAATTATATAAAATATAATCCCTTAAATTATAATTTTGAATCTAGGATTTATATTTAACTGTCATTTTATTGATAATCATTATATTAATTATGTATTGGACAATATAAATAAATGTACGTTTAATAATTAGTTTATTGATTACTATGATATTATATATATATATATATATATATATTAAATACATATATATTAAATACATATATATTAAATACATATATATTAAATACATATATATTAAAGTTAGTAAATATTTACATCAATATAGTAACACTTTTTTAAATGAGAGATTTAAATAAATAAATGTACAATCTATGAATATTTATAAATATCTAAAATATATATTATTTTTCATTATCTATCTTCTAAATTTAAATAAATTATAATATATTCTATTTAAAAATGATAAAAACAATTAATATTATAAAATTGTAATAAATAACTTGTCTCATAGTAAATAATATGAAATACTTACAATTTAACTATAAAAGTATTAAAAACCTTCAGTATTTAGTTTAAAATAATCTTCAATAATATATCGGTCAAAAGAAAATACTAGATTTACTTATTTATATGTAATTTGCATGATTCATTTCCAACAGCATGAACTCTACATTCGTTCTTTCAATATGCTTATGAATTTTCCTGGACCTGTTAGTAGATAATATTATAGAAGTGTTAACAAATCTTATTTATTATTGATCTTAAATTATATATATTATATATTGTTCATATTTATTTAGATATTTAATAAATTGCCTATCAAAATATAAATATTATTTATCATTATTAAATTAACATATTTAGATTTAAACTCGATTGAAATATCATTTCTAAAAAAGGTCAAAAAACATTTAAGATGAATTCAATTTCTATTATTCTTAAACTGATAATACCTCAGTCTAGCAACACCTTCTTGCCATTGTTCTTTTTTAGATTCTGGACAACTCTACTGATCAGAAGTACTGCCAAATGGTGCGCGGACTTTTGGATGACCATTGCGAAGTGGTCAGCAGTTTGGCCGAAGGGTTTCGGCAATGCAGTAAACATATCCACGTTATTATACTACACGTATTTTAGATCACATCAAACGTAGAATAAAATATTTATAAGGACATCTAAACAATAAAATAAAGAGCCGGCTGAGCAATTGTTATTATTCCAGGTAATGTATGCAAAATTCACAGGAACATTAAAAACGTATTTTTAGAGCAAACTGTTCATGAATTTTATTAAATATTTCATGATTTTAAACTTTTTTGAGAATATCATAATTTATTTGCATAGGAACTCGAATATTCAATTTGCAAAATTATTTGAAAATTATAATTTATTGTAATCAATTTTAAATAAATTTTAAATATTTAAAATGTATAAATATGTGAGATTATGTTTTATAGATTGTTTACAGATGATTTTGTTTACAGGAAATTGATATCTTATCAATTAATTTAAATTATTGATATTTATTACTCAAATATTATATATTTGTTCTCAAATCTTTCAGGATAATTTAGTAAAATACAGATTTTTGACAATAACTCAATGTAAATATTCTATATCATAAAACGTAACATATCATAAATATTGTATGTAATTATTTCATAATTTTATTATCTAATCCTTTAATCTACATTTTTTGTTATTTAAATTGTATGAATCCATAAATGTTATAAATGTATTTAATATTGATTTTCGAGATATTAGAATTGCCAGATTTATTTCAATTTTTAGAAAATAAATATACCTCAAATATAAATATGTTATAATTAAAAATTACTTTGAAGTAAGTAAATATATTTATAGATTTATTTATTTTGAAATCAATGTTATCACATGTCACTAAATCAATATAAATCAAATACTTTTTTAGTGCATTTTATAAAATATCAATATTGTAATACAAATAGATAATAGACACTCTGACAATGCATTTATAAACATATATAACAATGATTTCTACATCACTAAATATAATCCGCGTGGATAATCCTATCTTTATGAGAAACTGCGATTTACCGCGATTATTCTAAATTAGATTAGTATTTACTTATTATTTTGTAATGCCAATGATTTGTAAAAAATGAATTTGTTAGTAATTAAATCCAATCCTAACAATTGTTTACCTATTGTTTAATTATCACATGCATTTGTCAAGTATATATTACCTTTATTTTATATTATCAATATCAATTTATAACAAAATAGAAATTACACCTCACTAGGTTATATTATTACTAGGTTAGTATCTTTACTTAATTTTGAATTATTGTGATGTTAAGTCATGTATCATTTTAAAATGTTTAATAAATATTTATTTAGATGTGATAAAATCTTATATTATAACACAAAATGTTTTACTTTATTACAATATCTCATTAATATAAGAATAAAGGCATATGCTATAGTATAATATAGTATAATTCTACTATAATATAGTATAATTCTCGTGTGTTAATATCTAACCTTTGACCTTTACAATTATCCAGAATTCAGCGTTAATAAAGTCATTTCTCGATAAAACTCTGACGTCTCGCTTGGCCTTGAGGATGCTCGCCGAACACCACCTAGCCCTGCACGACATCAAGGTTGGAACCATCAGTCATAGTGCCATTGTGCCACGGAAACTAGCCAATTTAACCATTCCAATCCACTAATTATCCTTATAGAACTAAATATCTTCTTATTTCGTGGTTCCTTATCGTCTTCCGTACCACGGCTCTTGTAGAGTAATTTCGTTGGCATTATCTGCGTGAATTTCTCACCGCGGGCTCTCATCGAAAAGAAATCTGAAGCTGTGAGCGAATTGTGTGAATTAAAGTATGGCAGAGCTCCGGAGGTAAGTCGGGGAATATCAGTTCGAGGAATTGAAAATGTTGTGAGAAACTGCAGATGTTATTTCATTAGATGCCAGTTTACTTTTACTATTATCACTAGTTATGTTATCTGTTAAATACTTCTTAAGTACTTTTTACTACTACTACTACTTAGTTATCATTTGAATACTGATTAATACTTTTTACTTACCACTCAGTAATCAGTTGGTATAAGTAACAATATTCGCTATTAAAGTATCAACTATGTTGTATTGACAGGTACGAATAAATGGTCATTTGGACTGTTCATTTTCATATATTCCCCAACCTCTGGATTACATTCTGCATGAAATTCTAAAGAATTCGATGAGGTTATTACTTATAAGGGCAATTAATTATTTGTTAAATATTATTTTACAATATGGACAATATTGATTTGCAATGTGATATTTAATAAATAGGTAGATTATATATCATTAAAACATTATTATATATAACAAAAATTAAATAAAATTTTTTATTAAATATTTTAAACGGTGCCCATGTAAAATGTGTTCAGAGATATAATTCTAAATTCACTTTTTGATTATTATTTGATTATAATTTAACATATTTACTTTACATTCAAATGCTTGTAATCTATGGTGACAATATCACAATATACTTCTATTACTCTTCATTATTCACTAACTACTACTATTACAATAATACCCACCAACTACTCAGGCTACATTAACATCCACTAGTTCCTCCCATTACATTACCACCCACTAACTCCTCCCATTACATTACCACCCACTAACTCCTCCCATTACATTACCACCCACTAACTCCTCCCATTACATTACCACCCACTAACTCCTCCCATTACATTACCACCCACTAACTCCTCCCATTACATTACCACCCACTAACACCTCCCATTACATTACCACCCACTAACACCTCCCATTACATTACCACCCACTAACACCTCACATTACATTACCACCCACTAACACCTCCCATTACGTTACCACCCACTAACTCCTCCTATTACATTACCACCCACTAACTCCTCCCATTACATTACCACCCACTAACTCCTCCTATTACATTACCAACTACTAACTCCTCCTATTTTTAGAGCTACTATGGAGGCTAATTTGAATACCAAAGAGAAACTCACACCTGTAGTGGTCACCATTGCCAATAACGACACCAATTTTGTGATCAGGGTTTCTGATAGGGGTGGAGGAATAAGAGAAGACCTCCTAAAGAAGGTTGGTAGCTATTTGATAACCTAGACTTACAGTAAATTACTTAGAACAATTATAAAAGCTTTGTATTTATTATATTTTGTATTCAGATGAAATTATCAAATCAAGTTTTTTAAGGGCCTTCGTTTTTAAAATATTTTATTAATAAAATCTTAAAAGTTAATTAATTATCTCTAAAATGATGTAATACTTGTTTCATAAAAGTTACTATAAGTGCATCAAATATGGATTTTAAACATTGGTTTAAATTATTATGTTTTCGTTTACTAATATATTTGCAATTTTAAAAACATTGCACAGATAATAACTTTGTTTGTATTCAGTAGATGGCACTAATGTGTATAACAAATGAAACGAAATTTATTTGATTCTAAAACGCATTTTATTCGAACATAAATGCATTGAAATTTTCATCAAAATGTATAAATATGTAATTTAATGATAGTTTTTCCACAATGAGAAATTTGATATCATCTTTATGACATTTTGTTTGACATTCATATTTTACAATAAGTTTGTTATAATATATTAGTTATAAATAATTGTAGTATATGAAAAATACTTAAAATAAGTCAATAATTATTTAGTAGTAATAAAGTCATATTATGTTCATAAATTAATTATTATTATAAAAATTATATAATTTTGAGAAAGTTATATTTATTTGTATTTTTATATATTATCTATAACTAATAAAACATATTTAATAAAAACAATAAATAAATATATAATTATGTTAGTTTATAAAGTCATATTATAAGCAATGTATTTACTATAAAAACAAAGATATCATCATCGAAGCTAAAATTAGTGTAAGAAAATTTAATAAGTTTGAGATTATCTGGGCAAAAAATTACGATAAAGGAAAAATGATAATGTAGAAGTGGCTACATTTTGTTATGGCGTTGGAAGTACAAACTTTTAATACTTTTTTTTATATTATATCTTATTTACTCATTTATATTAATTTTATATAGTATTATATACTTTCCTATGCTAATATACTTTATTTGTATATCTTATATTATATTATTATATATTTATAGATTTTAAAATAAATATATAAACTTGTTTATATTTATTTATTTTTAAAATAACTATTATAATAGATATGGGAATTATCTAGATACCTGCGAAAAGAATTAGTGATTTTATTATTAATCTAAAAAATTATCAACATTCTAGTAGAAATATATTTTCCCTATCTATTACATGTAAAACCCGCGAAGGTTAGGCCTCCCCTTCCCCTTCCCCTTCCCCTCTAAGAAATAATATGCTGTATATATTTATATCTAAATAACTGTTTATTAAAATTAATAGATAAGACATTAACCATTTTCACATTAATAAATATTGTATCACTTTGTTTATAGAGATCACTTCAATTCACATTTTGCTTCATAAGATTTAATATATCTTGAAAGCTGTGAATATTATATATAAAATAAATATAACTAAAATATAAATATGTTATTTTTTTTAAATAAATAAATATTAAGTTTTTTTTAAATAAATTCACAAATTTCAATTTTAATGAATAAATTATTGAATTATATTTATATTAGTCCATTTTATGTTTATGTCTTAGAATAAATAATATTCTTTTTTTATCATATTGCTTATTAAATGTCTTATATTGCATATACTATAACTACTTTTTATAGTTATTAAAAAAAATTAGTATAGGTTTAATAAATATATATATAAATTATAATAAATTCACTTATAGCTATTTTACTAATCAAATATTTAATTTTAGAATATAAATGCTAATAGATAATTATGTAGAATATTAGAATATAAATGCTAATAGATAATTATGTAGAATATTAGAATATAAATGCTAATAGATAATTATGTAGAATATTAGAATATAAATGCTAATAGATAATGATGCATAATATTATTATAATAATATTATATGTTGCATAGTTTTAAATCATATTACAAGAAATTTAGAAGTAAGAAAAAGAAATGGTAACAAAAATACAATTTTAAATTTGTAATAACAATTTCTATCTATTTTTATTATTAACAATTATTTTCAGATATTTTAATGCATTTATTCCTTCGAATAATTTTAATTTATAAAATAAATTATATTGTTTTATTTATTAACAATACATTTTATTTATCATTGATAACCCTATAAAAATAAATAAAATAGAATTTAAATATTTGAAAAATAAATATATATAAAATAATATTATTTTATAATTTTATAAAATATCAAATTCATGCATGCATTTCATTGCACTGTTAATATTTTAATGTATTTTTAAAATAATATAACATTGAGATTGTTATTTATAAATTATAAATAGAGATATATAGAATTCCGTATGTTATTTAATTGGAATTTGAATTTACTTTGCTTTCTATATAAACAATCCAGCACTAATAGAGTTAAGTCGATGATATGGTGAGAATAAGTCAAATAATATATTTGTGATATAAATTAAAATAACCATTATTAGCAAAAAACAAATGTTAAAAATGATTATTCTTAGGGTTGAATACATTCTTTTTATTCATTGATTATTATTTTACTAATAAGTATAGAAGTAATTGTTCATAAATTGATTCTATAAAATGTATTCATAAAATTTAATCTTAATGTAAATATCAGATTTTCTGAAAAAAACATCCAACACTTAATTATTTATGATAGCTATCATCTTAACTTTAGTTAATATTAAGTCATTAAGAATGTAAATCTTATTAAATATATTTTATTACTACCTACTAGTTCAAATAAATTATAATCAACGGAGAAGATTGGATTGCTACTAATCATTACTATTATTCCGATATAGAATTCAATAATAGATAATGTACATAGAAATATTATGAATTTTAATGAAATATCAGTTTTTTTACATCAACTGAAACGAAATCTTCTGCAAATAGGTTTGGAATTACGGATTCACGACTGCAGGTGACTCCGACAACTCACGGATCAACGGAGGTTTGTTCGGAGAATTCATGGAGAACCGGTCAATTGGACCAATGCACGGGTTAGACTAGTTTAGATGATATTAATTGTGATGTCCATCAATAAACCCATAAACTAAATATTAAGGTTTGATTGATTGTACTTTAGATGTTATTATTTTTATAACCCAATAATGCCAATAAACACATAAACCAAATGTATGGATTTATTTTTAAACATTTTATATAATAATTCATTAGCTGGGTTTGATTGATTGAATGAATGATTTTCTTAATTTCATTTTTTGAAATCTATGTTCAATATTTTATATAAAAATACGTATTCTTAGTCTAAACACTCGTTTTCTCAAAAGCTACGGATTTGGTTTGCCGGCTTGTAAAGCTTACGTGGAATACCTGGGAGGCACACTCACCCTGCAGTCCATGAATGGCATCGGAACCGACGTTTACATCAAACTGAGACACATCGACGGAAAACACGAAAGCTTCAGAATCTAGAAATAACTGTCGAGCTCGTCGAGCGCTCGAAACTCCGCGATTTCATTCGCCGCTATAAACCACTTGTCACTGTTCCTATTACATAATCGAGTTAACCTCGTTGCCCAGCTAAGTTACATAAAAGTAGTAGTAAATCTAGTTATTCCGCCCTTACGTACTTACGCCATCACTACTTCGTTTTCGATTCATTTCAGCGTTGGTCGTTGATTCGGTTGCTAGTTCGTTCATTTATCCCGAGTCGTACTTTCCAAACATAACATATCTACGGCGAATCGCTGTAAATACCTCCAAATCTCTCTCTTTCTCTCCAGTCAATCCTGTACTAATGTGCAACCCAGATAACCGTTGCGAATGTAGTTTCATCACCAGGTGGCTACTTCGAGACTAGTACGACGTCACCAACCAACCAACCAACCAACCAACACTCTACAACCTTACCGCCTTCCACCGATTGCAGTGCATTTATCATGTTTACCTTATTTATCCTATATATTAGTATATGCCATTACATGCTATTTAATATGGAGAGAGATCTATTTGTTATTGGTTTAATAATTTTTTGATAATAGTTACGTCGTTAATTGAACAAAAAATGACTTGTCTCTCTTGTCCGTTTATTTAACCTATCAAACTATAATGGTCTTGTTTTCATTATATTTTTATATGAAACCCAATAAAACAATATACAATTATTATTAATTTCAGAAAAATATGTTTTATTAAATTATATTTCTTGTTATTAAATTTATTAAAGTGAACATTATTTACTTTTCTATATCTCATTGATTAAATTAGTGATTATTAAAATTATAGATATTAATTATTGAACTTATCCAATATATATATTATAAATAATAATCAAAGAATAAGATATGGTGAATACATTAGCAACTAATAATATCTATAATTAATTGTATACTTTATAGTATATCAGTTGTTGGATGTTGTTTTCAAATATCAGTAGAATAATTGTATAATAATTTATTTTACCAATTCTAAGTATATTATTTATGAAAAGAGTATCAGCTACATTCGAATTGTGAGTTTATTTTGCTTTTATTGTTATATAAATTCAAATATTTCTTTTGACATATTATTTATTTTAAATAATGACCTACGCATTTATATTTATTGCATTAATTATATTAAATTAATCAAATGTTGTCTCCATGCTTACTAAATAAAATTCCACACATGTTTTATTGTTATGTGTGCTACATATTAATTAGAGTATTTCAAATAAGACCCTACATAAATACTATGCCTACTTCATTAATTACAATAATGTATATAAATCAAACAACCTTTGAATAAAACGTAATTTTTTTCATTCATACTTTTATTTGAATTTTCACATTTTTGAGTTTGTTACATATTAAACAGTTAATTGAATAGCGAATGGTTGTGTTTTCAGTTTGCTATATGTCAACAATAATGATCATTTAACATCGAAACGTATTAAATCATAAAACCGTAAACCATTACGTCCGCTCGTAACTCTAGCGCCGTATTTAATTGTATACGCATCACTTCTGACATCGCAGTGTCTGAAGACCCCCAACGCATTTAGAACAAACGCGACTTGCCAACTTAGAAGACTGGGTCGGACACGTAAGCGAGCCGTATACGCCCCGCGGACGAGAAGTCACGCCTATCGTTACGAATTGCCAAACGTATCGGTTATTAATCTAGTGGCAAACGGCCATTGAGATCTCCGCCGCTATGACGTCCCCTCCAGAACCCGAGTGGGTCCGTTGGTTATACTGGGTGCACTTGTACACCGCGTTCATCGGCGCCGCCTTTAACCTTTTCACTTTCATCGCGATCAAACGCCACGGATCTAAATTCGCTGAAGGTTGGAACCTAGAACTGAACGAATGACGGAATAGTTTAATTATTAAGAATAACATAAACTGTTTTGTATTTGCTTTGGTTCACAAAATGTATGATGGCTTACAATGAATATTATGATTTACTACTATTTATACAATTGAAAAGCCGATATAAACTCTCTTCTATATAATAAATCTTATAGGAAATCTCTTCTATATCTTAAAGGAGGTTAAACTATAAAAAATCTGGAATTCTTTATCTGAACTTTGAGAAGTACTTGATACATGTAACTGATTATTAGAGATAAATTCTATATAATTACGTAACTGATTATTAGAGATAAATTCTATATAATTACGTAACTGATTATTAGAGATAAATTCTATATAATTACGTAACTGATTATTATAGATAAATTCTATATAATTACGTAACTGATTATTAGAGATAAATTCTATATAATTACGTAACTGATTATTAGAGATAAATTCTATATAATTACGTAACTGATTATTAGAGATAAATTCTATATAATTACGTAACTGATTATTCGAGATAAATTCTATATAATTATGTAACTGATTATTCGAGATAAATTCTATATAATTATGTAACTGATTATTATAGATAAATTTTATATAATTATGTAACTGATTATTAAAGATAAATTCTATATAATTATGTAACTGATTATTAGAGATAAATTCTATATAATTACGTAACTGATTATTAGAGATAAATTCTATATAATTACGTAACTTATTATTAGAGATAAATTCTATATAATTGCGTAACTGATTATTAGAGATAAATTCTATATAATTATGTAACTGATTATTAGAGATAAATTCTATATAATTACGTAACTGATTATTAGAGATAAATTCTATATAATTATGTAACTGATTATTATTTATTGTTTACGAAGATTTAAATTAAAACAACTAAATTAACAAACTAGTATTTTATGTATCTAAATGAATAGACATATTTAACGTTTTAAATTGTAATGTATATACGTCATAATATGAATAATACATACGATTGTAGTTAGCATATACCATTATATCTATATATAATGTCAAACACTAGTTGATCACTAAACGTCTTTACAATAAGATCACTATTCTATGATGATAATATAATTTATAACTAGAAAACTGGATGTATTGTTCAGTTTGAATTGGTTATTAATCACTGGTTAACATAAATACTTAGTTATTTCTCACGTAATCGTCAATCTATGCTATAAACGGCAGTGGATATTTCTAACTAGCATGTAACGTATAACAATCATTATTGTAATTATCAAATATTTACATTATAATGTACATTATGCTAAGATTATATTCGACATAGAAACTAAAGTTTCACTTATTTTAATATCATAAATTTAATTTAAAATAATCCAATTAAAAGATAATAGCTATTTCAAACAATTCGTCTAGATATTTTATTATTATATGTTGATGGTATATTGTAAACAAACTTCGCCCTCTATATTTAAATAGATCAAAATTATCGAATTCTAGAAATTAAAATAGTTTAATTTTAATTAAAGAATCGGTAATAAAAGTTATTTTATTTAGAATACTAAAAGTTATCATTTGTGTCAAATATTTATTTTTATTATATATTTCAATTGAAGTCATTTTTAAGTAAAGTACAATTTCTACATATTAAGCATTAGATTATCTATATTATAACCTCCATACAACACAAATATACGCACGCACGAACCAACACACAAATACGCACGCACAAACATACACATACACACACGCGTGCATGCACGAACGATTACGTACAGTGTACATCGTATCCACATGGCTATACACATAACACATACACACACGCACGCGCACATATACACACACCCACACACACATACATACACAATAGCACACACACGCACGCACACACACATACACCCACACACACACACATACATACACACACCCACACTCACATACACACATACATACACACGCACACTCACACCCACACACACACACACACACACTCACACACATACATATATATATAATACACACACCTATTTTATATATATTTGCGAGTTTATGAATGTGTATTTATGTGTATGTGTCTGAATATTTTATTTATATCCTACTATTATGTTTAACAACAATTAAATGGCTCTTTAAAACTTAAACCTAAATATACCTTTGTTATCAGGTATATTTATAGTAATTGTAACTTTATTTATTATTCGTTTTTGAGGTTAAATTGGTTCGTTTTTTATCATGAGATTCTTTATAATAAAATATATTACCATTACAAAACTTCTTGTAAAATTACATTTTCCTACTCAGATAGGATCAAATGAAATTATGAATTTAAAATCTAAACTCATATATGCAAATTAATTATTACTATTGCATATATTTGGTGTTGACCAATAAATAAATACATCTATAGATGTTCAATCTAAAAGTATCGTTTACACCTTCTCGATCTATTAAAAAATATTATTTATTATAATTGTAATGGTTTGAACGGTATTGGGCCCTGGATCCACAATACCTTCAATAATATAAGTATACTAACTATATGTACCAGACTGGTTTATAGTTATTTTTAGACGTATTCTGTATTCTAGTAACCTATATAGGTAGTAACCTATCAATAATTGAGTTGCAATATCTCCTTACTATTTTTTAATAATGTTAAAAATACCAACCAATCTAGTATATGTATTTTAAATGACAATTGCCATTGCTTTGCATATCTGTAAAACTAATAACTAACGGCACTAATAACTGCGAATCCTGACAGCAATCCGAAGACTTCTACAACATCAGTCGATAGTAGACTGCATTGTATGTTCCATCTCGATCTCCTTGGTTCTACAGAAACCCCTATGGATGACGGGCGTAGGTTGGGTGGACGCTGTGGTCTGTCACGTGTGGCACAGCGAAAGACCGTACTGGTCAGTTCACATGTAATTAATGATGTACCACTATTATTAATATTAACTTATTAGTACTAAATTTAATTAACGTTACTAGGAATTACGTTTTATTTATTAATTAATTCAATTTTGTAAATGATATGTCCATTTTATAGAATTTATATATATATATTAATTTAATTAGCACTTTCATATTAATAATATACCATATATTAATATGTAATAATTGATTTCGATATCATAACTACTTAAAAAAATTAAAAACTACATAAGCCTGTATTTTCGAGATTCGGTAATTTGATCTTCTTTATTGCATAATATACATCTTTATTGCATAATATAGAGTTGCACCTTATTTACGCATATTACAATATGCAATCAATTAGTATTGTCTTGCCTTGTCACAGGGGTGCCGTTTACATATCGATACTAAACCTGGTGGCGATCGCGGTGGACAGACACCTCATAGTCTGCAAACCTCTGCTGCACTCGGCGTACAGAGGCCGACTGCTCACCTTCGTGTTTGTCGGTATGTACCCGCTCATGGCGGTAGTTTGTAGCCCGCCCCTTTTCCTATTGTACGTCGAGAATGGCGTGTGCACCAGCAACGGGGAGACGGTGTTCGGCAGCGTCACGGCGAAACGCGTCTACTCGTGGCTGGGCGTGGCCACGCTGTGCTTTTACTATTTGCTACCATTGATGGCGTTCCTGTACCTCTACTCAACGCTGGTTCGTGGTATAAATTACGTTAACATCTTTTCCTAGGCATATACAAAAATTTCGCAACTTTCGCATCAAATTAAATTTTCAATATATTGTTTAGAAAAATCCTAAACAATATATTGTCCTAAAGCCGTGTTTCATAAAGTAAATAATTTTCTAAATGAAATACCATTATTCATAACTTTATATTTGCAATGCTATATACTGTATACACGCATAGTGTTCAATGTACACTGTACAATGTACACTGTACATCAACTCCTATAATTATAATAATAGAACACATATTTTTTTTAAATTAAAGTTGATATATCAATCTATAAAATAATCTCACGAAATATATTTGGGGCATTCAGTAAATATATATATATATATATATATATATATATATATATATAAATTAAGCCTGATAATAATAACTTACATTACTTTTCCCAATGCATCAATATATAATATTGTATTAAATTTTAATTAATAATTCAATTTCTATAATTCATACCCTATAGCACAACACAATATATTGTAAAGATAGTTAATAATATATATATTTAATAATATAGATATCTAATAATATATATTTAATAATCTACATATATTTAATAATATAGATATTTAATAATAAATATTTATATAAGGCATACATACATATATCATATAATATGTCTTTACTGTAACATAAGTCTAGTTATCAACTATCGATGAACATAGTTCCATATTTGCAATTAAAACCGCAGAAAAATAAAAGTATTTTTAATATTTACATATTATTATGATTTTAAATATAAATAGCATGCCCTAACATTTCTTTGTAAATAAAAATCATAATCAATAATTATTAATAAAAAATTTGAATCAACAAAATTTCAATTATATATTTAAATACTATTATATACTTAGAACAATATAATTAAATATATTGTAATAAGTTAATATATGTGTAGAATAAAATCACATCTCCTATTGGAGTAACATATTAATAAATATTAATAAATAATATATATTTCTGGCTATGGCCAATATAATCATCAAGGTAATCTGTATACCGGTTACCTTGATAATCTTATATAAGTATATACGCATAATATATTATACTAATAATAATAATAATACAAATAATAAAATATATTTACAATCATAATAATATGTAAATATAAAAAATAATTTTATTTTTCCGCGGTTTTAATTGCAAATATGGAACTATGTTTATCGATAGTTGATAACTAGACTTTATGTTACTAATATTATTAATAAAAATACGTAATACTCTACATGGAACAACATACCAACGCTACGATATTGTAATATTATTATTATTTTATAATAGTAATATTAAATAATTAATAAGAAAATAATTATATATATATTCCTAATTATAAATATATTCTTTCTTTAACATTATACTCACCATTATTTCTTTCATTTTAAATATGGTATTTATAATATATTTACACTATATTATATGTTAGAAAATTCATCGGTATAATTTGTTCGGTTATAAAAATCAATCAATCAATTCTATGCCGCATTAGTATATAACATATCGTGTTATATAATGTGGTATACTAAGAACATAAACTATGGCTTGTTTTGCTCGTGATATCGCAGATAATGGTAGGTATGTAGATATTTAGAGTTGCTTGTCATGACAACTAGTTTATACACTGTACCCTACTGTACACTGTACATTAGGGTGGATCACTTTGATATCTTTTTCAATATTATTTATAGGCTCATCTATTATATATAGTAAAGATATGAGTTCTAATGAATATATATAAATTTAATTTTTTTTTAATTATGGCTGAGCGCCACCCCATTCAAATTTAACATGCAACATATAGGAGAAATATTAAAATTATAAAATTGAATGGTAATAATGAAAAATGGCTAAAAGCTTTATATGATATATTATTAAATAAAAACATATTTAAAATGTTTTTAAAATAATTGTTACTAGGAAATTCCAGAAAATTATAATTTTAATAATTTTTTGCATAATTTTGAAATTTTTTATTCTTAAAATATTGTAAAATTTATAAGCAATATTACATTAGTTATATTTGTTCCCTATGAAGTATATGATAAAAAATATTACAAATTTAAATTTTATTTGGATTTCTAAATGTTTTTCATGAAATAATTTTTTTTTAAATATATACTTACTATGCGATACAATAAACTATATGTAATGCTATATAAAACGTTGAGATATAAAAAGTAAAACTTTTAAATTATATGCAGATATGTAATACCACAATGTAAATTTTTACGAAATATTATTTATTATTTAATAGTTATAACTGTATAATATTAGCTATCATTTAATATAGTTAATAGTAAATATAAGTTAATTTGAACATCTTATAGTTGTAGTATTGATAATTTATTAATATTAGAATATTAAAAATTATTCCTGGAAATTCTAGAATTATAAAAAAATTTTAAATATTAATAATTAATATTTAACCTAGAAATAATACTAAATCAGTAGTTAATGAGTAATTATTATTTAAGATGTATACATAAATATATATTACACTTTTTACAATAATAATTGACATTTAATATATTACAGGATATTGTAGGTAAAATTATTTAAAGTTGCAAAATTAAAAATTGTATTTGTAGCTTTGAAATAACTTAATCTATAAAGATAATTTTATTGACAATATTTAATGGAAATATATATAAATTGGAAGCTGCCGATTACTCATCATTATTAGTGCAAATAAAGTATAAAATGGAGATTTATTGCATAATTTCATTGTGAAAAATATTTTTTGTTAAATATATAGTATAAACCCTATACAGGGTATAAACAAAGAATCATAAAATGGCGGAAATAATATGATAAACAAGTATTTATTTATTTTTAATGGGAAATTTGTATTCAAAATCTTTATAATTTTTAATAAGTCGATAAATTCAGACTTCTGGCGTTACTATATATTGCAAAGATTTTTTTTTTAATTATATGATTAATTTTTATATGCCTTATAGTTTATATGCTGAGTGAGCCAGTTAATTCGGAAATAAAGTGATCCACCCTACTGTACACTGTACAGTGTACACTGTACAATGTACAGTGTACAGTATACAGTGTACAGTGTACAGTGTACATTGTACAGTGAATACACGGTACAGTATCCAGTGCAAGGCTTAAAACAAATATAGTTAACACGAATAATTTTAGATTGATGGACATTATGGGTATCCTATACTATTATGCAATATTATATAAATCAATCCAACAATGAGATATGTATTGATTTATGGTAGTGATACAGTATAATATACTTTTTATAATAAAGACTCATTAATTACTTATCTTTCTAGTACATTTTATATCGTTGTAAAATGACTTCGTGAATTATTCAAGGTATAAACCTCATCATAGTGTAACTGTAATGATTCGACGTTGTCGGATGAAAATAATAAATCTTATTACGCAAGTATTTTACATTCATTAAATGAGACGTTCAGAAAACGTCTCGCATTAACCATATGATCGAACGAAGGTTACGCAGAAAAAAAACAAAGTCATATCTAATTACCTATTACTAGCAAAGTCTCGTACAGATAGATAGATGAGGTATGTAGTCATTATAATATTTCATGTTTTTTGCGTAATATAGAGATATTGTTTTATATTTTACATTGCTTTCATTATAATTCTGTCAAATATATATATACATTTTTTATCATAACGCCAACATAATAACAAAAGTATTTCATCATAGTTATCAAATCATAACAACAATGAACCGTAATCTATTTCAAATATAACATATAATATATTAATTCGTGAAGATCGCTCATAAGCCGTGAATATTAATAACTGTCTATCTATCTGTTTACCTATCAAACTATTTACTGGTATATTGCTAATCACTATCTATTAAACATTGCCAGGGTTGCAAAAAATAACATACTCTGAATACAACCTATTGTCTTTATTGTTTAGTCTCGTAGCTTCACCACCTCAGATGTCTAGTGGATAGTTACGTGCGTCACTCTATATTTTTATCTTCTATCGTTAATGAGTCGTGATACGGACTTAGGTTTACTCTTAGAATTATTCTAATCATATCTAGCAACCCGGATAATTTACTTGTTTACACTTCGCGCAGATCTATACGTTGCGACGCTCTAAGAGCTCATTAGTGGGTGGTCTAAACGCTCGTAGACACCTATCGGCTCAGAGAAGAACTACGATCACCGCCATCACGTTGACGATTTGTTTCATATTGACTATTGCACTAGACCTTTGGGGCTACGCTCTTGACTTACAAGTATGTATAGATAAAACATGTCTTATATTTCATTGATGTTTTATTCGTAATAACGAATTCAGACGATGAGGAGAATATTATTTAAATAATAATTAAAATATATATTTATATAATATAGATATCAATATATATATATATATATATCATGTTTACACTCTCCATTTGCAGGGAGTAGTCGATTACCATGTCGGCATCTCATTACAGAAGTTAGGCGTCTACCTCTGCATGCTGAACTCCAGCGTGAACCCGTTCGTGTATGCGGCCTTGATGCCAGCATTCCGACGAGCCATGGTCAACACCGTTGGCGAGATGACTAGTTGCGGGCGTCGTAAAAATTCCAACATCTCAACGAAACAAGGAGAAATGTCAAATTCATTTTCGAAGACCGCTCGCACCGGAGTAGTAGAGATCGTGAGTGCGGAGTGTGCGGTGAGTGCGGTGAGTGCGGTGAGTGCGGTGAGTGCGGTGAGTGCTGTGGATGGAGTATGATCTCTGAGCTATTCGTCGTCGGTTCACCTGGTTCACGATTCCACAGTCGTCCGACGGATGCCGTCCGTTACAGGTACGGACGAACGATGCCTTCTTACGCGTTGTAGTACACGGTTATGGATTAAATGCGTATATTGTTCAAGTTGTTTAACGTTCTGTACACATAACCAATATTATATATCCTGCCTTATGAAACCATTATAAATATATTGAACATGATCAACATCGTCTAGAACTAGTAAGCATATACGCTATGTTCATATATGAATAATAATATTATAGCTTCTTTATAAATCTCGTTAATGATTAATGAAATCACATTATGGTGTGTTAGTTATAATTATATTGATAATAAGTTATTATTAATAGCTGGCTTTTATACATAAATCTATTTTTAAAGTAAAACTGCGTTTTTTATTATCGTTATAATTTATATTCATTATCGAATAACTAAATCAAACACTAATCATATTGTCTTATCAAATATCGAATGACATTTTAAGATCATCTATAGTTCATAATAGTCAAGTTAATATGGAAGATATAGGCACAAAACAAAATAATCATAGATGTAGTACAATAAATGAAAATGAATAATAAATGAACAATTAAAACTAATGTTGTAAATAAATACAGCTAAACATTATAAAGTATTATAATATTAATGAAATATTATTAAAATAAGGTGTTTCCATGTTAAATACTTATACGGTGGATAACAATAGTAATATTATATTATGTAAAGTATAATAGTTAACATATTACCCAAGATTACCCGAGATTATTCTTGCAAGATTAACCATGGTTATTACTCAATATATTACCCAAGATTATCTTGGGTATTACCTCATAAACATTAATTATTATGATATATGCCAAAGGACCAGTCACCAATCATAGATTTGTAAATAATATTATTTTCCTTTATTATCATATTATTGATATTCTTTTTAAAATATGACACTACTATATATAGATTGGCAAACTGGCTTCATTAAATAATATATATATTATATATATTAATAATAATAAGGTGATAAAAAATTGAAATTAATAAATGAATCTTGATAAATCATGTTAATCATATTTTATAAATAAAGTATTTTAATTTAATTAATTTATTTTATATTAAATATGATATTTTAACATCACATTATTATCAATTATAGTATACATATTACAAGAATAACTATTAATTAATCACCATATAAAATAAGAATATAATAAATATTATAATACTCATTATGGTAACATTGAGACACAACAACAAGAATGTAATATGCAAATTAATATAATTTTTTTATCAAAAAAATATTACCAGAAATGCTTAGTTTAGCAATATAATTCGTATCAAAATATCTTCATTTTACATAATAAATTACATCTAACTAATAAAAAAATTCTAGAGATTATAGAGGCAAATAAATATCATCTAAATTATAACACTTTAGTATCATAAATATCATTTAAATTACAATAGTTTAATATCATAAATATCATCTAAATTATTTACAAATGACGCAAGTTTGAGGCAAAAAATATCATTAAATCATCATCAAATTGCTTTAGTATAAAATAATTATTTATTTCTTCATTTAGTCATGTGTTTATAAGTATGGTAAAATAAACATATTCAATAATAACTATATCGTATTTAAAAACAATTGAAACTACAGTAACATTACAAAATGAAATATTGTTGTATATATTCTATACTATAACTTATATAAAAAAATATATACAGATAAATTAAATTAAGATATATACACTAATAATAGGTTAGATGAAACAGTCTAAGGAGTATGAACTCCAATGTAGGACGCCATAGCTTGAATACAAGAAATTATAATATATGTGATCCTTATTAGTATTTATTTCTGGGGATAGTTCATGTTACATTTAAGAGTACATATTAAGAGTATCTGAATATGCTTTAATTCAATCTAATCTAACGAATTAACTTATGAATAGAACATTTTATACTCGTATGGTTTATGAGACATAGGTGTTTGAACTAAACAGTTAATGAGGTCCGTAAACTTATCTACAACTTATACAATCAATATTTCAATTCTCTTTATATTCATATATACTATATACTATGATTCGTATTTATTTTAAATTGTATCATATTTAACGAATAAAACCCATTATATCTCTATAACCTTATTTCATAAACTATCTATATTCTCATAAACTATGATAATTTTCTGATTACAAAACTAATTGTATAATAAATAAATAATATAATAAAATAATAATAACTAACTAAATTTTATATAAAACAATATATAAAAAGCAAAGTTCCTATATATTCCTATCTAAGTAGAATTAGCAATATAACAAGGAATATGCAATTAAAATTATAAAAGTAAAATAAATCATTGGAAATTTTTCCTACCGAAGTAGGATTAGAAAAATTAAATAAATGTCATTATAATGTTCCTCTCCACGGAAATCTTTAGTAAAAGGCGAAAGATTTATACGTGGCTGAAGAGAAACCAGACTAATGATTTTTAGTCTTACTCTAAGATATATCATAATTATATTCTTAAAAATTAATATTCTTTAGATAATTCAGTGTCTATATTTATTGAATATTTAAAATAGAAATATATTTTTTATATGATTCTTTACTTTATATTAATATAGACAAAACTATATATTAATAATAATATAAAGTAATAACAAATTTATATATGCATAATATATATATAATTACATATGGCAAATAAATATATTTCAATATTACCAAAGATTTTGAATAATAGCTTTATTTATGGAACCTCTTCCATATCTATAATATTACATCTAATTTAACTAATACAATAGATTTTCTTGGTAAACTTAATTATACTATAATATATATATATATATATATATTAAAGGAACATTCCATATATGTGATAAACAAATATCTAAACCTAACCCTGTATTTATAAATATTAAAAACAAATATCTTATGTTACGGATGACAAATACATATGAGTTAATTACTATCGATATAAAATATAATGTATTTACTATCATTGTTTAAAGTAACATCCCAATGATATCAGTGTTATTCATTTCATATCATAGATATTGAAAAATATAGTTCACCAAATATCGTGATATAATGTCATTATTTTAAGAATTAATAAATATTTTATATTTAATAACTAAACAATTTATAGTATTATTAATAAAGTTAAATATATTAATATTGTAAATCAGCAACACATATCAACTATTTTAATTACAATTTTCGATTAGCTAAATATCAATTAAAAAAAACTGAACTTAATAGTAAATTTATTTACAAAATAATCGTTTCTAAATACTTAAAAAGAGTATTGTAATTTTCATTAATTCAAATTAACAAACAATTTAAATATATCTAAATTTTTGTATGTATGATTATTCAATAATTTCTAGTTTCGAGTTTTACAAATAGACCTATTTATTATTTTTGTAATTCAAGTGATGACGAATAAATATATTTGTGTTTTATTTATAGTTAATAATATTATTACTTTTTTATCTCACTATCTAATAAACATTCTAATTACTTTTTTCCTAATGGTAATAATAGATTAATCAAGATAATATTTGTGGTAAGTAGAATTAAGTATGTGTATACAATGATATAGCCTTTGTTATTTTATTTGTATTTATTTAAAATTAGGTAGTTGGTTTGTATAATCTGGAAATAAACATATAGCCATTCTTAACCATTCTTAAAAGCATAGTCTAAAGGATATATATGCATTATAAAGCGTATCATCTAGGTATAAATTTAAATATAATTATGATATTCATTGTAATATACAGGCTCGGTAGATACATTCACTGATACAAATACTTCATAACATTTCAACAAACATATTTGTTTCAGATACTATAAGAATACTACATATTATATCCACCAGTTCCTTCTTTATATTAAATACGATTGAGATAAAGCTGGTAATAAGAATAACAAATGATTCTTATATGTAACAGAAAATACCCCGCGCATTTTAAGAATGAATCGTACATATTTGAACACACATACACTCTCGTGTAATAGATTTGCAGACCCTCGAGTTGTTTAATCCCGAGGCATGCAGAATACAATGGGTCTATTTTCATCTGATCACTGCTAGATATATTTTAAATATATTTAGTAACCATTCATATTTACATAATATTAATAATGATAATAATATAATTAATACTGCGGTGTCGTTTGTGATTCGAGCAACAGTTATACAGAATTAATAGTTAAATAGATAAAAAGCCTTCGATGCTGCGTAATTGTAATTAATAAGTCTTTGTTTGGTAGTGTATTCCAGTATATGATGCGGCTATTTGTAATTAAATATCATCTGAATTATTGAATAGATTCTCGGTTTATTAAGTTGTTGTTTATTAGAAGATTGAAATTGTCCAAAAGTATATCAAATGTAAATTAATATTATATGTACTTTTTATAGGGAAACATATATTAATATTATATATTACGTAATTGCATATTTAAGACGAATATAAGACTAGTTTATAATCGCTATAGTTAACATAGTATCAAGTTGTACGTGTTATTGGTATATAGGATAGTTGTATTAATTAATATTTATAGGGCTCAAATCTATATATATATATAATAATAAATATAATATATATATAATATATATACATAATATATATACATAATATATATATAATAATAAAAAAAATCATTAATTTACAAATATATATTAATTATATAATCTTTTTCAACTCCCTTATTCAAAACGAGGCCAAATATGGTCTAATTTAGCAGTATATTTGACGTGACTTTGATAGTATTATATGTAGTGTATTTTACAAAAATCACATATTCAAAAATATACGGTTGGGTTAAAAAATTTAGTTGATTCAAATATGTTTCAATTATATAATAATTATTTAACAACAACCATAACATTCTTTATACAATATTTTAATAACAAAAATAATTGTATATTCTTGTGGTATATATAGTATATATTATCTACCCATATGACACGATCAAATATACTGAAAAGTACTTTATTATAAGGGTTGGCACTAGGTATAGAAGATATTTTGATTATCTATAATATGAATGAATAGCGTAGTTGATAAACAAGTATCATAATGAAATTATGCGGTTACATAATTTAAAAATAGTTTAACTACACTAATAAAAATAACTAATCTTGATATTTCGTAGAAACTACCTAAACATGTCTTAATCATAATAAAGTCCAAATAATATCTTTGGTACGCTCTAAATATTACAAACATTATAATGGGTTAACCAATACAAATGTCAAATAATGGGTTGGTTATTCATCTTCAAAATGAGCATATATATAAAAATAAAATTTTATATAACAAATATTAGTTATATTATGAATTAATATGATTTAAATCATAACAATTAAAACAAAAATAACCAACTGGTTATTTAATACTTTTATAAAATACTAATGTAATTTCTTTAAATTGCTTTAATATTTTTAAAGTTAAATAATTATATATAATAGTTATTATATATAACTTAATGTAATGCACATTATATAATTATTATTAAATGAAATATAAAATGTCATAGTTTAAATCCATAATGAGTTTAAAATCCATAATGGGTTTAAATTATATAATGATTATTGTTTCTATGATGAATATATTTTTTAAATGTATTCCTTATTAAATATTACGTCATCGTTCATATTCTTTATTATATCCAAGATTGCATACATTATATTTAGATTATTTAATCTTGATATATATGGTGAATCCTTATTTTCCAGATTTCTCAATTATCGAATGGTCATTGTTATTAATATTCAATTAATTCATTAAATATGCATATATTATATATTATAAAACATGGACATTTTTATCGTACTTGACCTATAGAATAGGTAGTCTATAAATTTAAACTTTATTGTATTTTCTTTTCATATTTAGTAATGTAACTAAAATTTCTTTAGATAACCTTATACACCCCTCCATTTTCTTCCTCTTGAGTAGATCAATAAAATCATCATTATTATTTAATAGAGATTCTAAACAAGTATAACAATTTAATTGTTTTGTTAAATTATTAATAATAATTCAACTACACCCTTTTAAAATTAATCTCAATTTAATATAATATCAACAATATAATGATTACAACCATACTCGCAATGTTCTTCACTTATGCAGAGCAACTTTAATATTAATCAAATGTACTGTCAAAATTGAAATACCTTCATGCACGCAGTTTTCATCTATACTTCAGCAAATATTATTAAACCATTAAAATATTATTAATATATTGTTATCCATCCTATAACTATTATACTATACAATATAAACTAATCGATCAAATATAGAAGTGAATGAATGCATATAATACACCAGAACTACTATTAAGTTAATACAAAGTAACCATAGTAACTCAATATTAATTAGGATTAATGGGTACAATTTATTCCCCAATCCAATTCATACAATGCAAATTTTTAAAATGTAGAAATTTATAGTTATCAGTCAATATGTTGTATATATATTTCTTGATATGTATAATATTAGAAATTAATTTATAAGTGTTATAATAATAACGTTATTTATTACAATAATATATTATTTATTGTATTGTAACTTTTAATTATTATTAAATAAACATCAATTTTGTATAACTTGTAAACAATAATTTTATATAATTAATAACAATACATAACTCGAAGTATTTCATTTCTCACCTATAATAATTTATAAATATTAATGAATAATTTAACGATGGAACTATCTGAACTTCTATCGTGAGTACCAAATATTTACATAATACAATACACTACATTATATAGAATAGTTATATCAATTATAATATATATATATATATAATTAATTTTAAATCAATTATCAATAATATTTATATCTATCGAAATATATATAATATAATGTTTATAATTTAATTTAATATGCATTGTTTACATTTACTTAGAAAATTGGAAATCTTTGATTATATCCGATTATACATACTAATAAAATCATTTTAAAAATCTTTGATTAATTTAAATATCTTGTTATTAATGGTTATTAATAAATACAAACTTTAGTCGTTAGGATAAAAATACACGTTTAATTCGCTAGGGTTCAAATAAACCTCCACGAATACTATTTAGAGTTATTACATTTATTTCATCGAAATGGCTGGAGGAAAAGATCAATTGACCGAACAAGAAGAATTATTATTACAAGATTTCAGTAGAAATGTTAATGCTAAGACGTCTATAGTATTCTACTTATGTGCTGCTATTTGCTCCGCCGTTCCACTATGTTAGTAAACACAAATAAATATAAAATGTGTTTACTTTTGTATGCCCAATTTGTATTTATAATTTCATTTCAAAACATGTAATAAAATATAAGTAACTTATTTGTTCAGTTTAAACATGTATATAATAATATTATAAAATGAATAAACTTATAATAAATTGTCTTAATTTGGAAATTGTATAAAAGTAGCCATGCCTAAAATCACTAAATATAATTTCTAATTTATATGTTTGATTTCAATATGAATTGCTATATTTATGAAAATTATAAAATAGTTTTGTTTTTTAATTATATATTTGTTATTTTTATTGATATTAAATTATTTTTTATTATATTTTTCTATTGTGAATATTATTTGTATATTTGAATATATGAATAGTTATATACTCAAATTATACTTTTTAGAAGTTATCCAGTTCACATATTTGACTATAGTATTTCGTATATACAATAATATATACTTTGTAAATATAGAGATTCATATGTAAGCATATAAAGCAAGACATTATATTCTGTGATATTTGCTGTGAATAATGTGTATTATTTAATATGTTTTGGATGGTTTAATACAAATATATGATTATAAATGATAAATGATTTAGGTGACAACTTGGTCAATTAACCGTGCCTATAATACACTGATATTTACGTGTGATTTTAGAGAATCTATGTAACTAATTAATTAGTATCTAATGAATTTTTTTTAATTATATATTTCACCTCTTTATTGATATGTAATTAATTATTCTTATATATTACTTATAAATTTTCTAATTCGAATATATTTAATCGGGGTTTTCTATAAAAACTAATTCAGTATACATATTGTATTCAATTTGATATTTTATATTATTAGTAAATTTTATTTATATAAAATTATTATATATTTATAATGTTATATTTAGTTTAATGTCATAATTTAAAGTTATATCTTGTTGTATATTTTCTGATATTATACAGATTTAGATTTCATTCTCGTCATATTTTCACGTATTTCATATAATCGAGTCAACAAACCTACAAATAATATTTACATATATATAAAAATAATTAATTGTGTATTATTAAAAAACTAAAAAACACTTATTTGGTTGTAATACTATTTAATTATTTTTATTGGATCTAATATCTGTGTATTGATATCATGCAATTCTATTTCAAAGCTATTTCTAATAAAATTTGTACCGACACATAAATGATCACAAATATTTCGATTGAACAAATTATTTAATTTTTAAACGTTTCTAATAAATTTTAAATCATTAATTTTATAATTTATTATTTAGATTATTATATAGTTTTCACTCATTTGAATTTATCTGTTTAAATATATTTATATTCTAAAATTGCAATACCATATAGTAATATATATAGTAATTAATGTAAAAAATATATAATATTTATAATAATTGAATAATTGTATTAATTATATTAATTTTCTAATTAAATTCATAGGGTTATTTGTAAGAATTCAGAAAATGGATTTAAAGACCAACGCAATCATTTTTGTACTCGTCTGTGTTTTGGTAACCTACTTGCTCTCTTTTGCTTATAAGAATGTGAAATATCTACTCAAGCACAAGTATGTTGTATCCTATTAGCATATTATGATATCTTAGAAATTTGTAAAATATTTATATTTTAAATGATAAAATAATGAATAAATAATATAAATGATATTTTTATTTAAACACATTTGTCAGGATTGCATTAAAAAGGGGCAATGCTGTGACCAGGGAGGTAATTAGAAAACTAGGAGACGATAAGAAAATTGGACGTACCGAGAAAGAACAAAGGTTATTAGTATAATATAATATTAATATAACAATCAATATTTAACTTATTTAATTTAAAATTGAATTGTAAATTAATTTAATATCATAGTTTAACCTAACTTAATTTTCTTTGTATAATGCATTGATTCCATCTTCTACAGGATCTCATGGAAAAAGAATGAAGTGGCTGAGTTCGAAGCCATCACCTTCTCCATTTTCTACAACAACGCCTTGTTCTTATTATTTGTTATTGCTACTAGTTTCTACCTTTTGCGCTCGTTCTCTCCCTATGTGAACTTCTCCGGCTCCATGTTGACTGCTAGTGGTCTAGTAGCCCTGTTCTCCACTAGTACCAAGTACTAGTGCAACTCAACTTTCTATTTAATGCATTTTGATGCATTTTTTAGATTGCAGTTATAATTTGTATAAAACCTCAATTTCCATGAAATGAAATCCACTATTCTTTTAATAAATTATTTCAATTAGTTGTTCTATAATATTCATAAAGATATATTGATATTAACTGTTTTTAACAGGAGATATTAATATTTAAAGTTTTAATTCACTATTATATTAGTTTAATTAAATAAATAGATTATAATATTTCAAAAATTATATTGTTATATACTATGATAAATGTAACTATATATACTATTACATTTGATTATGGGTTTATTACATAACACTATTATTTAAATATTTAGAAATCGAATATTCATAAATCATTAATGAAAAATATTTACGAGATTTTATAAATTGTTATATGAAAAATAATATTTAAAAGTATTGTAATAATGAAAATATTTATTTAAAAATATTTGTTGTTTACTGTTGTTCATATTGTTACTTTTGTTTTAAGATTGTAATATTCAATTTGACTCTCATGAAGTGAGTGGTGTGCATACAAAAGTCTCCTGTATATTTAAAGTATTCTCCAGTAGGTTGAGTTTATTGAGACTACACAGTGATAATTATATGAATTAGAATAATACTTTAAAAAACCAGGTTCTAAAATTGTTTTTTTTTATACTAAATATAGTTATAGTCTTGTAATAGTATTTATTTGAATATGGAATATAAAATGCCTAAAATATAAATACTATATTTATGCTATTTTACTCTCCCAATCGTATGATATATAACGGAAGTGAAAAAATCACACCAATCAATAAAATTGAAAATATTAATATTTATGTCTATATTTTTCAAAGGTAATAGTTTCAATTATCAATGTAAATCACGTGATATTATTTCTAAATTTAAAAAATTATAGTTAATTATTGTATATATTGCATATTATATAAAATATACTTTTATATTTTATATTCTATAATACGTAGAATGATTATGCCAAGATTGCATTCCATTTTACACCGGTAAGACTTTATATTTCAAAATATATATTACAAAGGATGAATTATTTAAAATTATAAAAAAATGTAAATTATTTTACATATTCAATATCATATTTACAGTATCACATTTATTTAATTAAAGTTAGTTAAGTTTATTATATTTAGTATATTAAACAATTATATAATTATTATTTTTCTAATGAATTTATTTACATCAAGTTACATATTTGATTGTAAATATCACCCAAATTGATTCTGGTATATCACCTTGTAAATATCACGTTTCAATTTGTTACCACATAATATTTATCAGAGTTAAATATAAGTGTATTTTACTAGTCATACTATAATTATTCAAACATAATAAGCAACTAGTATAATTCCTACCAAGCCTACACTAATAAAATATATTTAGATAATAATATTTTGATTATTATTTTGTGTTCATTTTATAATTTGGCATAGTAAATTATATTAGTTTATTACAATGAATATTTACATATATACACATTTATCAAATATGGATGTAAACCATACATAATAATATTATGACAGGAATATTACATATGTGTATTATTTTATTAAACCAAGATTCCATTATATACGAATCTACTATAGAATGTCTATTGTTATTATATATGTATACTATTATTATATATATTAAATGCCACTATATACACCATTTATTATTATTCATACAATGTATATAGTATATACTATATACCCTAATAATAAGTATGTATGTTATTAATTTCCCATAGCCAACCAGAATATTTTGTAATGATGTTATGTAATACACCAAGAAATATTGTCTTATCCCTAATACTATTTTTATAATAAAAGGAATGCAAAAAATTACAGAGTGAAATTGTGATGGTAGATTTCATAGTAAATCGGTTCCTTATTAATATTTATGATGATCAATTTATATTAAGACTATTTAGTGTATAGTTAAGACTAGCTATATATGCATATATATATATATATATATATATATATATGCATATATATATGCATATATATATAAATTAGAGGTTATTCAGCCACCTTATGTTTAACCTGGCCATAGTGTAATAGAGTATCAATTTTTAAAGTTATTTGTAGATTCATTATACTGAATATCTTGACGACTCGAGAACAATAATAATTTTGAACTATTACTCATCGTGATCTATAATCTAAATCTTAATCTGATTTGGATCTAAATCTTACAGCTGACATAGAGTCATTCGATATTATTATAATGTTTATGTATATTATTTTATACATTATGTATAATAATATTTGCAAATATTTCTATTATAACTATTAATTATATATTTATTGGGATATAGAATAATTTTATTTAACAGAATTTTTATTTCAAAAATTGTAAAATAAAATACAATTAATAATTTATTTATTAATTAACTTATTAAAGTATTCGACGTAATGAATTTAATTGAAATTTGTAGTACTTCCAGTTATCATTACGTTTGGAGAAAATCGAGTTCCGCTGTCGAGAGAGCTAAATCATTTTATGTTGGTCAACGTCTCCATGGTTACACTATCAAAGAGGTTGGTAATATGCAAATGGCTATCCACGCTTTCACTTTCTTAGGCTATATTTATGTAATTTGTTACTATAAAATATGTTATTATATATTAAATTATATTTTTAAATGCAACTTATTAAATATCTTTAATAAGAAATGTTGTAAATTAAATTTAGAAATTATAATATTTATTATATGTATTTATTTTACAATTTAGATATTAAATATATTTAGATATAAATATATATATATAATATAATTAAAATATTATTTTCCTTACCAATGAATTACAATAGATTCATTACTTTTATAGATTGAACCAATAAGTGAATTAAGTTTAACTGCAATTAAGCTTAGCCATGACAAAACTGACGCTGAACACCTCCACATTGCTAGAGATGATGTAAATAATACTTTTGGGTTTATATAATAATCAATACTCTCGCATTATTGTTTTACCCTAGACATGATATATAATACTTAATTGCATTTATTCATTATCCCTCCCCCTACTTCCTTCCCTTCATACTTACCTTCTTCCCTCCCTCCCTACTTCCCTTCATCCCTACTTCTCTTCCTCCTTTCCTTCCTTCTCCCTCTACTCCCTCCCTCGCTACTTCCCTACTTCCCTCTCTTCCTATTCCCTCCCTCCCTACTCCCTCCCTCCCTCACTCTCTCCCTCCCTCACTCTCTCCCTCCCTCACTCTCTCCCTCCCTCACTCTCTCCCTCCCTCACTCCCTCACTCCCTCACACATGCCTACAGAGTTGCATTCCGTACAACTCCAAATGATGATTCTGGAGCCCCACATATTCTTGAACACACGGCTCTCTGTGGTTCCCAGAGATTCCCTGTCCGAGATCCTTTCTTCAAGATGTTGAATCGTTCTCTGTCGACATTTATGAATGCTTTCACTGGTAACCATGCAATAATAGTCTGCACTAATTTAGATATAATGTAGAGATTTTCCTTTCAAGATAATATAAAAGTAGAGATTTTTATCTCAAGATTAAAATAATGATATTAAAACACTTGATGATTATATATAGACTTTGGTTATATGTAGTCTTGATAGTAATAGATAGACTTGATAGTTATATATAGAATTGTTGGTTATATATAGATTTTATAGTTATATATAGACTTGATAGTTATTTATAGAATTGTTGGTTATATATAGATTTTATAGTAATATGATATACTTGATATAAACTTTATAATTATATATAGACTTGATTGACATATAATTATTAACAAGTAAATTAATATTATAGAAATTAAATTTGTATTCATGAAATTTAATCAGCTTAATTTTTCATTTTGTCATTTAAAAAAAATAAATTCTTAATATTTCAATTTTACATATATATATATATATTTATTTATATGCTATAATACATAATATATATATACGTATCTATTTATATATATATGTATATCTATATATATATATAAATATATTTATTTCTATTAACATAAGTTCATTTTTTCTTACGTTTCCTAAGCTAGTGATTGGACAATGTATCCGTTCACCACTCAGAACCACCAGGACTTTGAAAATCTGATGTCTGTTTACCTCGATGCTGCCTTCTTTCCCAGACTCCTGGAGACTGATTTTAGGTATTGTCACTAGCTCTCTTATGAAATGATGATAGGGAAGATGTTGTCCATGTCATAAATGATTAGGGGGAGGAGTAAAGATGATGAAGTGGTTGAATGAATATTCAAAGAAGAAGATAGTCGAGGAAGAAGATTGGGAGATGGAGGCCCCATAAAGCCCCATAAAACCCCATAAAGCCTCATACCGTTCACCTTACCACCTAAATTCCTCTACACACTGCATACCCATATCCCTACACTCATAACCTGCTAACAGACAGGAAGGTTGGCGTCTCGAACATTCCGATGTCAATGATCAGACTTCTGACATTGTCGTGAAAGGAATTGTCTTCAATGAAATGAAAGGTGTTTTCGTTAGTAAATTTAACAAATTATACGACTAATCTGTCATGTGAATTTTCATATCAAAGATTATTAGAAGATTGTAGCACTTCCTTTTTAGCTATCCGATTAATAACAATCATTTGTGAGATTTTACCAAATAATAAATGAAATATTTTCAATAGAAACACTTTTTTTCGTGATTTATAATAAAAAGTATATATAAAAGCGAACTTAAATTAATTTAAATTCAGACACCACTCAAAAAAGTTAGGTTGAGATATATTTACTTCTTAGATCTTTGTTAATATTAATAATCTTTGTTAATATTAATAATCTTTGTTAATATTAATAATCTTTGTTAATATTTATATTCTTTGTTAATATTTATAATCTTTGTTTAGTCCAGTGTTCTCACATGTAAATCACAAATCCCAACAGAGTAATGCCCACCAGCTGTACAACCAACGCCTTCAGAATCTGTTGTTGCCTAGCAACACATACGCAGTAGTGTCGGGAGGTCTACCCACTGCCATACCTTCACTAGATTGGGCGGCTTTACGAGCCTTCCACACTGCCTACTACCACCCTTCTAACTCCAGGTCTCCACCCCTCTAACCCCCTTGACTTCCCTCTCTACACTTGTCCATTTACACGCAACCACCACGTCTACCTCTTCATGTCTATCTATCTAAATCTAAATATGTATATTTTTATGTCTGATTCTATCTTAATTTGATTCTGAAATGGAATGCGAATTTCATCAGGTTTTACACTTACGGGAACTTTGATCTCGAAGGTCACCTCGAAACTATCGATCGCGTCGTATTACAGCGGTTCAAGAAGTCTAGTGAAGATACTTCAGTTCCCATGGAAACCAGATGGGATGAGGAGGTAATTTACGTGTATAAAACGATAGCTGTCTTTTAAAACCCGTTGATAGTTTTTAGTTTTAAAATTAAATTCTATATGATCTTTGATAAAAACGTGGTAACAATTAACTTTTTATAAGTTTTACTGCTCTAAACTAAGATAAATATACACTCTATACATTTCCATACTTTGAAATTAGTGTTTTAATAGAATTTCCGTAAAAGTTTACTCTATATTTAAAAGTTGAGTAATAACTAATAGTCGAGATCAGTGGTAAGTAAAGTACCACCTGGTATTCAACCCTATCTCCCGTATTTTTTACTAAATCCTCCACATTCTAAAGAGGATGGCGTCAATCGAATGTGCCTCTAATCCATTGGTTGCCGAAGTAAACAAACAAACCACAATCTCGGTGTCTTACCTTCTAGACAGGTTGCTACTCTAGTGCCACTCCACATTGCACACACTGCACTCTCACACTACACACCGCACTCTTCACAGTCACTTACACTCCTTAACACTCATTTATACACCTTTACACTCCCTCACACACCTTGACACTCCATCACACACCTTTACACTCCTTCATACAACTTTAGACTCCCTCACATTCCCTCACACACCTTTACACTCCTTCACACAACTTTAGACTCCCTCACATTCTCTCACATACCTTTACACTCCCTCACACTTCATCACACACCTTTATACTCCCTCACACAACTTTAGACCCTCACATTCCCTCACATACCTTTACACTCCCTCACACTCCCTCACACTCCCTCACACACCTTTACACTCCCTCACACAACTTTATACTCCCTCACACAACTTTAGACCCTCACATTCCCTCACATACCTTTACACTCCCTCACACTCCCTCTCACTCCCTCACACACCTTTACACTCCCTCACACAACTTTAGACAATCACATTCCCTCACATACCTTTACACTCCCTCACACACCTTTACACTCCCTCACACAACTTTAGACTCCCTCACATTCCCTCACATACCTTTACACTCCCTCACAATTCATCACACACCTTTACACTCCTTCACACTCCCTCACACATCTTTACACTCCCTCACACTAGCGATCTTCTAAGTTCAATTCTGTCAAGTTTTTAAAATAATATTTATTTTCTAAATTACAAATAAATTTTAGAATTTATTTATTTTAGTAATTTTAGTAATAATTAATATTATTCATTTACTGGATCTAATTATTATCTAGGCTCTTATATATGTTATTATATTGACTCTTATATATGTTATTAATTAGATTCTTATATATGTTATTATCTAGGCTCTTATAAATGTTATTATCTTGGCTCTTATATATGTTATTATCTAGGCTCTTATAAATATTATTATAAGGCTCTTATAAATATTATTATCAGGCTCTTATAAATGTTATTATCAGGCTCTTATAAATGTTATTAACAGGCTCTTATAAATGTTATTATCTAGGCTCTTATAAATATTATTATCTTGGCTCTTATAAATGTTATTATCAGGCTCTTATAAATATTATTATCTAGGCTCTTATAAATGTTATTATCTAAGCTCTTATAAATGTTATTATCTTGGCTCTTATATATGTTATTATCTAGGCTCTTATAAATATTATTATAAGGCTCTTATAAATATTATTATAAGGCTCTTATAAATATTATTATCAGGCTCTTATAAATGTTATTATCAGGCTCTTATAAATGTTATTATCAGGCTCTTATAAATGTTATTATCTAGGCTCTTATAAATGTTATTATCTAGGCTCTTATATATGTTATTATCTTGGCTATTATATATGTTATTATAGGCTCTTATAAATGTTATTATCAGGCTCTTATATATGTTATTATCAGGCTCTTATAAATATTATTATCAGGCTCTTATAAATATTATTATCAGGCTCTTATAAATGTTATTATCAGGCTCTTATAAATGTTATTATCAGGCTCTTATAAATGTTATTATCTAGGCTCTTATAAATGTTATTATCTAGGCTCTTATATATGTTATTATCTTGGCTATTATATATGTTATTATCAGGCTCTTATAAATGTTATTATCAGGCTCTTATATATGTTATTATCTAGGCTCTTATAAATGTTATTATCTTGGCTCTTATAAATGTTATTATAAGGCTCTTATAAATGTTATTATCTAGGCTCTTATAAATGTTATTATCTAGGCTCTTATAAATGTTATTATCTAGGCTCTTATATATGTTATTATCTTGGCTCTTATATATGTTATTATCAGGCTCTTATATATGTTATTATCTTTGCTCTTATATATGTTATTATCTTGGCTCTTATAAATATTATTATCTAGGCTCTTATATACGTTATTATCAGGACTCTTATATATGTTATTATCTTGGCTCTTATAAATGTTATTATCTTGGCTCTTATATATGTTATTATCTTGGCTCTTATAAATGTTATTATCTAGGCTCTTATAAATGTTATTATCTAGGCTCTTATAAATGTTATTATATTGGTTCTTATAAATGTTATTATTTTGGCTCTTATAAATGTTATTATCAGGCTCTTATATATATTATTATCTAGGCTCTTATAAATGTTATTATATTGGCTCTTATAAATGTTATTATCTAGGCTCTTATAAATGTTATTATCAGGCTCTTATAAATGTTATTATCAGGCTCTTATATATGTTATTATCTAGGCTCTTATAAATGTTATTATCAGGCTCTTATAAATGTTATTATCTAGGCTCTTATAAATGTTATTATCTAGTCTCTTATAAATGTTATTATATAGGCTCTTATATATGTTATTATCTTGGCTCTTAAATATGTTATTATCAGGCTCTTATATATGTTATTATCTTGGCTCTTATATATGTTATTATCTTGGCTCTTATATATGTTATTATATTGGCTCTTATAAATGTTATTATCAGGACTCTTATAAATGTTATTATCTTGGCTCTTATATATGTTATTATCTAGGCTCTTATATATGTTATTATCTAGGCTCTTATATATGTTATTATCTAGGCTCTTATATATGTTATTATCTAGGCTCTTATATATGTTATTATCTTGGCTCTTATATATGTTATTATATTGGCTCTTATAAATGTTATTATCTTGGCTCTTATATATGTTATTATCTAGGCTCTTATATACGTTATTATCAGGACTCTTATAAATTTTATTATCTTGGCTCTTATAAATGTTATTATCAGGCTCTTATAAATGTTATTATCTTGGCTCTTATTAATGTTATTATCTTGGTTCTTATAAATGTTATTATCAGGATCTTATAAATGTTATTATCTAGGCTCTTATAAATGTTATTATCTTGGCTCTTATAAATGTTATTATCTTGGCTCTTATAAATGTTATTATCTTGGCTCTTATATATGTTATTATCTAGGCTCTTATAAATGTTATTATCTTGGCTCTTATATATGTTATTATCTTGGCTCTTATAAATGTTATTATCTAGTCTCTTATAAATGTTATTATCTAGGCTCTTATAAATGTTATTATATTGGTTCTTATAAATGTTATTATTTTGGCTCTTATAAATGTTATTATCAGGCTCTTATATATATTATTATCTAGGCTCTTATAAATGTTATTATATTGGCTCTTATAAATGTTATTATCTAGGCTCTTATAAATGTTATTATCAGGCTCTTATAAATGTTATTATCAGGCTCTTATATATGTTATTATCTAGGCTCTTATATATGTTAATATCTTGGCTCTTATAAATATTATTATCTTGGCTCTTATAAATGTTATTATCAGGCTCTTATAAATGTTATTATCTTGGCTCTTATAAATGTTATTATCAGGCTCTTATAAATGTTATTATCTAGGCTCTTATAAATGTTATTATCTAGGCTCTTATAAATGTTATTATCTAGGCTCTTATATATGTTATTATCTTGGCTCTTATATATGTTATTATGAGGCTCTTATATATGTTATTATCTTGGTTCTTATATATGTTATTATCTTGGCTCTTATATATGTTATTATATTGGCTCTTATAAATGTTATTATCTTGGCTCTTATATATGTTATTATCTAGGCTCTTATATACGTTATTATCAGGACTCTTATAAATGTTATTATCTTGGCTCTTATATATGTTATTATCTAGGCTCTTATATATGTTATTATCTAGGCTCTTATATATGTTATTATCTTGGCTCTTATATATGTTATTATATTGGCTCTTATAAATGTTATTATCTTGGCTCTTATATATGTTATTATCTAGGCTCTTATATACGTTATTATCAGGACTCTTATAAATGTTATTATCTTGGCTCTTATAAATGTTATTATCAGGCTCTTATAAATGTTATTATCTTGGCTCTTATAAATGTTATTATCTTGGCTCTTATAAATGTTATTATCAGGATCTTATAAATGTTATTATCTAGGCTCTTATAAATGTTATTATCTTGGCTCTTATAAATGTTATTATCTTGGCTCTTATATATGTTATTATCTAGGCTCTTATAAATGTTATTATATTGGCTCTTATATATGTTATTATCTTGGCTCTTATAAATGTTATTATCTAGGCTCTTATAAATGTTATTATCTAGGCTCTTATAAATGTTATTATATTGGCTCTTATATATGTTATTATCTTGGCTCTTATAAATGTTATTATCTTGGCTCTTATATATGTTATTATCTTGGCTCTTATAAATGTTATTATCTAGGCTCTTATAAATGTTATTATCTAGGCTCTTATAAATGTTATTATCTTGGCTCTTATATATGTTATTATCTTGGCTCTTATAAATATTATTATCTAGGCTCTTATAAATGTTATTATCTAGGCTCTTATAAATGTTATTATATTGGTTCTTATAAATATTATTATTTTGGCTCTTATAAATGTTATTATCAGGCTCTTATATATGTTATTATCTAGGCTCTTATAAATGTTATTATATTGGCTCTTATAAATGTTATTATCTAGGCTCTTATAAATGTTATTATCTAGGCTCTTATAAATGTTATTATATTGGTTCTTATAAATGTTATTATTTTGGCTCTGATAAATGTTATTATCAGGCTCTTATATATGTTATTATCTAGGCTCTTATAAATGTTATTATATTGGCTCTTATAAATGTTATTATCTAGGCTCTTATAAATGTTATTATCAGGCTCTTATAAATGTTATTATCAGGCTCTTATATATGTTATTATCTAGGCTCTTATAAATGTTATTATATTGGCTCTTATATATGTTAATATCTTGGCTCTTATAAATGTTATTATCTAGGCTCTTATATATATTATTATCTCCACCATCCCCATCAGCCCCACCACCACTAACCCCACCACCACTAGCCCCGCCACTATTAACTCCACAGCCAATAGCCCCATCACCACTAACTCCCTAATTGCAGTATACAAGATACAGATGAGATATTTGCATGGCAGTTGATCTCTCATTTGTTGGTGGGTGGGGACACTTCTCTATTTGCTGGGTCTCTCCTAGACTCCAATATAGGTTTTCAACCTCTTAACCTTTCACCATGGTTACCATAGCACAGAGAAACTGAACATAAGCTGAGATTACTTATGTATATTGTTGTAGTTGTGGGTGATAATAAATGTATTGTAGTAAATGTATTTTATAAAATGTATTGTAGTAAATGTATTGTAGTAAATGTATTGTAGTAAATGTATTGTAGTAAATGTATTTTAGTAAATGTATTTTATAAAATGTATTGTAGTAAATGTATTGTAGTAAATATATTGTAGTAAATGTATTGTAGTAAATGTATTGTAGTAAATGTATTTTAGTAAATATATTGTAGTAAATGTATTTTAGTAAATGTATTGTAGTAAATGTATTTTAGTAAATGTATTGTAGTAAATGTATTTTAGTAAATATATTGTAGTAAATGTATTTTAGTAAATGTATTGTAGTAAATGTATTTTAGTAAATGTATTGTAGTAAATGTATTGTAGTAAATGTATTTTATAAAATGTATTGTAGTAAATGTATTTTAGTAAATGTATTTTAGTAAATGTATTGTAGTAAATGTATTTTAGTAAATGTATTTTAGTAAATGTATTGTAGTAAATGTAACATAGTAAATATAAATATTCAGATTAGAATTTATGTGAATATCTTATCTTTTGTAGCATTTATTCTCTTATCTTATCTTCTGTATCATTTGTTTTCTTATCTTATCATCTATAACATTTGTTTGGTTTTTATAAAACTCTAGCTTAACTTTATTTACCGAGTTAGTAAAATAGTAATCTACTCACATATACTCATGTACTCTCATACTCATGTACTCTCACGCATACTCGTGTAATCCCACAGGTTCTGATCTGTCTCCAGGCACTGGATTTTCAGGAGAAATTCGTGACACTAGCTTTACTGTAGGTCTTCAGGTCAGCAGTTCAAATTCAATTACTTATTTATTGGTATCAATTATTAAGTAAACGGAAGAATTCATTTCATTTATAAGTAGAAGTATTCGCATTCACAATTGCCCTATTTTTCTGAAACTTCACTGGACTACGGCGTTCAAAGTTTTCATAAAATCTATATTTTCCACTCGCAATCTCTTAGGGAATTATTGAAGACGATTGCGAGAAAGTTCTGCGAATTATTGAAGAGACAATAGATAAAGTTATCAGGTTTCATGAGGAGTATATTCTTACACTATTTCCAACCAAACTACGCTGACATATTCACTTTATTAACGAGTCCCTTATATCTTTATATATCAGATAACATATCCTTTAACGCACACTCTAACATATACTCTAATCTATACTCTAACTACTCTATACACCATATAATAACCCACTTTCTAACCCATATTCTGCCCCACTTTCTTCCCCACACTTTCTTCCCCATTATCAAAATAATTTATTATTCTTTTTACCCCATTCTCCATTATACTCTCTATATAACTCTAAACAATAGATACTAATATATCCTAATATAAGCCCCACCCCCTACCCCATCTTTTACACTACTATGTAGTTAATAACCCAATATCTAGCTATACCCTATACCCCACTTTACATCCCAACCAATTGTCTACTTCATTCTTCCTCCATGCCAACAGTGAGGGATTCAAGTCTGATCATATCGACGCCTTTTTACACATGATTGAACTTAGCATCAAACATCAAAGCAATAGTTTTGGTCTGCATCTAGGAGTGGTTGGTAAATAATAAGGAAGAAGGGAATGATTATCTAGTAGTATTACGAACTTCCTTAACTTGATTAGGATATGTATCTAATAGAATCCTACTGGTAACAATAGAGAAGAGAGAGCTTCTTGTGTCTGGTTTTATTCCTAAATCACTATACATAATATTTCTTTTTGTAGTAATCTCTTTAAGTCCACTTTAGTTTTATAATTTAATGCCAACAAAAATCTTACAACTGAATTTACAATGACCATGATCGGAATGTATTGTCTACTACCTTACACAGAATGTACTGCCTACTACCTTACACAGAATGTACTGCCTACTTACTCACACATAATGTACTGCCTACTACCTTACACAGAATATACTGCCTACTTACTCACACATAATGTTCTGCCTACTTACTCACACATAATGTACTGCCTACTTACTTACACAGAATGTACTGCCTACTTACTCACACATAATGTACTGCCTACTACCTTACACAGAATGTACTGCCTACTACCTTACACATAATGTACTGCCTACTTACTCACACATAATGTACTGCCTACTACCTTACACAGAATATACTGCCTACTTACTCACACATAATGTACTGCCTACTTACTCACACATAATGTACTGCCTACTTACTTACACAGAATGTACTGCCTACTTACTCACACATAATGTACTGCCTACTACCTTACACATAATGTACTGCCTACTTACTCACACATAATGTACTGCCTACTTACTCACACATAATGTACTGCCTACTACCTTACACATAATGTACTGCCTACTTACTCACACATAATGTACTGCCTACTTACTCACACATAATGTACTGCCTACTTACTTACACAGAATGTACTGCCTACTTACTCACACAGAATGCACTGACTACTTACTTACACAGAATGTACTGCCTACTTACTTACACATAATGTACTGCCTACTACCTTACACAATACATACTGCCTACTTACTTACACAGAATGTACTGCCTACTTACTTACACAGTACATACTGCCTACTTACACAGAATGCACTGCCTACTACCTTACACAGAATGTACTGCCTACTACCTTACACAGTACATACTGCATACTTACTTACACAGAATGTACTGCCTACTTACTCACACATAATGTACTGCCTACTACCTTACACAGAATGTACTGCCTACTTACTCACACAGAATGTACTGCCTACTTACTTACACAGAATGTACTGCCTACCTACTTACACAGAATGTACTGCCTACTTACTTACACAGTACATACTGCCTACTTACACATAATGTACTGCCTACTACCTTACACAGAATGTACTGCCTACTACCTTACACAGAATATACTGCTTACTAACTTACACAGAATGTATTGCCTACTACCTTACACATAATGTACTGCCTACTACCTTACACAGAATGTACTGCCTACTAACTTACACAGAATGTACTGCCTACTACCTTACACAGAATGTACTGCCTACTTACTTACACAGAATGTACTGCC
>OZ038317.1:13482717-13495217 GCA_964035775.1 Osedax frankpressi | reverse complement strand
TAATTATCTAATACTTAATACTCGTGTACTTAACTAATACTTAATATTCGTGTACTTAACTAATACTTAATACTCGTGTACTTAACTAATACTTAATACTCGTGTAATTATCTAATACTTAATACTCGTGTACTTAACTAATACTTAATACTCGCGTACTTAACTAATACTTAATACTCGTGTACTTAACTAATACTTAATACTCGTGTACTTAACTAATACTTAATACTCGTGTGCTTAACTATACTTAATACTCGTGTACTTAACTAATATTTGCTATTAATCTAGTCATAATAATAATTACATAATATATCTTATTTCACACTAAACCCATGTTGCCCTTGTCCTACTCGTATATAATTATATTATGGAATGTCCTGCAAATTCTCCCATAAGTATTTCCCAACAAGTCTTATCGTATACAGATTTCACATTCAACTAAAACTGTGTTATGATGTCATAATGAATCTCTAAATTGCCTCGACAGGTGAAAACTATGAAGACTATTTCTGAGTTGGAGGATTTCAGTGAAATTGTTGCCAAACTAAAAACTATTGCCGGTCATTTATTGAACAAAAACAAACTAAGGTTAGCCTTTATCACCATATATAGAATATCACTTATTACGTTACCTGATAGCTGATGTTGCATCATAACTAATGTTACATAATACTTAGTAAATGATCTTATATAATAAAAGTATTCATATATTAGCTGATCTTATCTAATATATAACAACCTAAACTTGTGAAGGGTAACTATTATCTCAAAATATTTCTCTTATTTTAAATATCATTGGATTGAATAAATTGAATAGGAAATGTCTACGAAATATTATATAATTTATTTTTGCATTTCGAATAAAGTTCCGTGGATAAACTGCATTTTAAATTAATGGTTTAATTTAAATATCTTTGAATAGTTAATTAAACAGTTAGTTAAAGAAATGAGTAACTATTAGTTTAACATGTGTTAAGCTGAATGCATACAACGGATGCATGTTTAAATGTTCACGAAGTAAATTTGTAAAATGGTTATTTTCTAAAAACATTCAGCAAGTATTTCACGTTCTATTTTTCCGACTAATTTTATGAATTATCGAAAGAGAACGTATTCCGTTATCTTATTCGCATACATAATATAATTAATGTACTGCCGTGAATGACACTTTCTTGCATCGCCACCAGGTGCTCGGTGGTCACTACGAACTCGAACATGCCGGACATGCTGGACACATTGCACGGCTTTATCTCGGAGTTGCCCGGAAATTCAGACTCCGTCGCCGATCCCTTCAGTTTCTATTGCCAGGTTCAACTTTATAACATTGACCAGTAGTTTAGATCTCAATCACAAATAGACTGCATATCAAAAATAGCTGTTTGTCATATAGAATATTTTATATAGTGAATACATATATAATAATATTATAAACAAATATTATTGAAGATCTCCATTTATTATATAATTGCAAGGACAAATATTACTTATTACTTAAATTATTAATCTATTTTTTTAATATAATTTTTTTTCAATGATTATATTAAAAAAATATCATTTATAAAAATTAGGAAAAAAATAATAGCCATTTTAGTTTGGACATTATTTTGTAATATAAATAATATTATAATTCTGCTATAAAATATAAATAAAAATATATATTTCTGCTTATTAATTAACTTTTAAGAATTTTAAAATTTGTTTAAATGAGACTTTTATTTTTATTTACGTATTTTTATTTTATATATATATATAATAAACGTTTATAATACATGTATCTAGATCTAGATACAAGTATTATCTATATGTGTTATCATATCTATAAGATTATAGGATATCGATCACCCTCCACCCCAACAACCCCCACTGAAACCCAACCACCGTTTCCTCTACGCTAACCCCCGCGTCCCATTATTCAACGCTACTCTCCGCTCGCTCTCCCAACAAAACAGGATTCCGTTTTTGAGGCAACCCCTCAAGATGTTCACCAGCAGTTGCCATTCCAAGTGAACTTCCTATCTAGAGTTTGCACTACCGTCCCCTACACTCACGAGGATTTCGCGAGGTTTGACCGCTTCGTCCGAGGGCATGGCGACGGCCGGAATATTGACTTTATACTCGCAAAGAGATCCGCCGTTTTCTATTCTATCGTTTGTGAGTTTAATAACAATTAACTCCGTCCATAGTCTGCGAATCCTGGGCAACGTAATGAGCTCCAAGTTTCTGCATAAAGAGATTAGGTTTGCAAAATCTGTGCGATTCTTATTAAAGTTCTTTGCTAATTTTTATGCTTACGCCGTTCTTCTAAGCCGTCACCTATATTCCTTGACCATATCTGCCACGCCTCCATTCAGAGAAAAGGGCGGGGCTTACGGGGGAGGCGCGACCGGCGACTCCGCCAACCAGTTCAAGTTCTACTCGTATCGGGATCCGTCGACCGTCGAAACCGTCGACAGATTCGACGCGGCGGTGCAGTGGGCCCTGGACGTCGACAATTACCGCAGCGAATACGTCGACGAAGCCAAACTCTCCGTATTCTCAAAGGTCGGGTCGTAACCGAGGCGATGGAAGTCGCGGGGCGGGAATAGTGAATTCGAAAGTCCGGCTGAATAGATTCTATTGTTTCGCGGCGAGTTTCTGTAACCTTTAACCTCGCGCTCCGTTGCCAGTTGGACGCTCCTACGCCGCCCGGAGCTCGAGGTAACCAGGAGTTCCTCTACGGTATTTCCCACGACGATAAGCAGATATACAGGCAGAGGCTATTCGCCGTGCAGAAGGAACACCTTGTCGATGTAGCGGAAAGGTTCGAATGAATTGTGGGTGTGTCTAGTGGGTATGTCTAGAGGGTGTGTCTAGTGGGTGTGTCTAGAGGGTGTGTCTAGAGGGTATGTATAGTGGGTGTGTCTAGTGGGTGTGTCTAGTGGGTGTGTCTAGAGGGTGTGTCTAGAGGGTATGTCTAGTGGGTGTGTATAGTGGGTGTGTCTAGTGGGTATGTCTAGTGGGTTTGTCTAGTGGGTGTGTCTAGTGGGTGTGTCTAGTGGGTGTGTATAGTGGGTGTGTCTAGTGGGTGTGTCTAGTGGGTGTGTCTAGTGGGTGTGTCTAGAGGGTGTGTCTAGAGGGTATGTCTAGTGGGTGTGTCTAGTGGGTGTGTATAGTGGGTGTGTCTAGTGGGTATGTCTAGTGGGTGTGTCTAGTGGGTGTGTCTAGTGGGTGTGTCTAGTGGGTGTGTATAGTGGGTGTGTCTAGTGGGTGTGTCTAGTGGGTGTGTCTAGTGGGTGTGTCTAGAGGGTGTGTCTAGTGGGTGTGTCTAGTGGGTATGTCTAGTGGGTGTGTATAGTGGGTGTGTCTAGTGGGTGTGTCTAGTAGTTGTGTCCAGTAGCTGGTGCTGTGGAAGTTGCAGTTTCTGCACTAATTTCAGGAGAATGGGTCAATAGATCGTGAGTTGGTTTTAGCAGCAATTAGTTTCGAAGGACAACGAGATAAGTGGAGTATGTCTTCGAGTTGTAAATAAAACATAAGTGTTATTGTATGGATATTGGATAGAAAGTAGGTGTGTCTAGAAAGGGACCTGTCTTGGACATTGTGAATATCCAGGGCATGATATATTTATTGTTTTGAGAAGAAATTAGCAAATAGGCGGGTCTTTAATTAGTATGCATTTTCTGTCCAAGATACAATGTCCACTCTCTACAATACATGTATTCGGAAATGGGCTCTAAAGAACTATATCAGTAATCTATTAACGATTTTATATTTCACAATAATATTAGGAAATATTTTACAATGGTTTTTTTTACAGTTTTTACTATTCCTATTTAAAATGAATCATTAAATGTTAAATTTGTACCGTATCTTGAAATTATAAACTATATAAAGAAATAGTATCCTTTAAAGTTATATGAAACATGTGAATAACAAAATACTTCCTACATAGATACCTTACGAAAGATAACAGACAATCTTCCTTGACTCTGATTGGTCCAGAAAATAAACTAACCAGCAAAGGTAGTGGTTGGAAATTGTTAAGCTCCAACTAATTCTTCTCAATGTGGATATTATCTAATTCTTTCAGCTTATTATCTAGAAATGTCCATTTCTTCATATTTAATGTTTCATCTTAATACAAACTGATGAATTCGATTTTTCATAAAGTATAACAATGTCATATTCTATATTTTGTTTTTATTATGAATATATATTTTTTTGCTTGTTATTTCTTTTTTTCTTATATTGTAATTTAATTGTTTACTTAAATTAGATTATTTTAGCTTTTAATAAAAAAATCTGTTGATGAATAAAATAACAATTTTGTATTTTATAAGTTCAAATTTTGGGTTGTAAATCCAAGTAAATTATTTCAATATATTTATGTTATTTTTATAAATAAAACTAATTAAATACATTTATAATTTCATGAAATTATTATTAAACATAAAATAAATATCCATTTTAACTGATAATAGTAACAATGTACACAAATTTTCTTAATATAATATAAATACAACAATTATAAAACTGAAAATGAGGAGCATTCAGAACTACTTTTTTTACAGATATATTATATTAATTTTGTATATAAAATAATGATATGAGATTATATAATAGTTACATAATCACCAGATTATGGTTTGCGTGAGTTATTCTGGAATAGATATTTTAATAACTAGTTCTTTATATAATTGAAGATGTTTGCAAATTTCCTGTCACAATATACACACTCCATTATATAATATGCTCCATTAATTAAAGACACTATTTAATAATCGAGTATAATTACCTAATAATATTACAAACATTTATTATATAATCAAAAATGTAGAATTTATATAATAATTATGTCTTTCTTTAATTTACCTTCATTTTTTGTTTTATTATAATTAATACCGCAGGAAGGTATTATTTGTATATTACTATAATTAAACATTGTTACATTACATGTTGATTGGAATCTCTAGATTTTACTTATTTTTCATTTTGTTTACTATGGTTAATAAAATAGCTCATAACTCTGTAATTATAATGAATAAAAGTATCGATGATATTATCTATTATAAGTCTATCTGTTATTAGTCTATCTATTATTAAGGCTATCTGGTTAAAAAATATTTTGGTATACAAAATATATTCACAACAAATACAAGAACCTCTTTAATATCTTTATCTTTAATGTCTTAAAGTATTATAGGTTTAAACAAAGTAAATAGTTTAGTTCGTAAAGTATAATCACAATATATATATGAATCTCTTCACAAAATGTAACTAAATTAATACGATTTAACAAGATATATAGCAATAAAATACAAAACATGTTAATTAGTAAAACAATCCCTATTCAAATAACTACAAAATCCTTTGTTACATTTTAAATATCGGAATTATGTACGTTTCGTACATTTTTGGGCCCTTCTTTTTCTTGTGCACATTGCATGCATACAATGAGTCTGCCGCTGTTGACAAGAACATGATCTTTGAAAGTGCTAATGGGAGGGACAGATGAATAATGATCATCAAAAGTGAACTTCTCTTTTTCCGCATTATTTTGCTGAAATGCCATCGCACCAGTCCCGACAGAAGAATTTCGCCCTCGACCTCTCCTACTCGACTGACCCCTGCCTCTACTACCAGTAGCTCAAAGTAAAGAAGAAGCAGGAATTCCTGCTTAAACAATAGCTCATCAATGATAATTCACTGCCATTATAAAAATATTGTTGATAATATTTGAGAACAAAATACGTGATTATCGTGATGAAATTCAAATTTTCAAATTTCGTAGTTCAGTATCCGCTATTGATTTTTACTTACTAAACATACTTTTACGAATATAAGTACTCTTCTTTATTAATCCATCAATATGTTAAATAACTTGTATATGTAAATAAATAAACAGTCACCGACAATTTTAAATAATTGTATTATATATTTATACTAAATATTATTTTTAAATCTAAACGAATAAAAATAGAATAGATAATTTGAAATTTTTGTTTTGTATATAAAGTTAATTATATAAATAATATTGCATATAAAACTATTTGTTTTAATCTATACTATGAAAAATTAAAGTGATATTTATGTATATTTTTAATTTCAATAATAATATTTTAATAATCATTGTAAGTAATTATTTATTGAATTAATTTGCGAGACGTTGAAGCAAAAAGTGTTAATATATTCTTTCAAATATATAAAATATTATTATTTATATGTGCAATTAATAAAAGTTTATGGTAAATAAATATAAATAAATATTCTGATTTCCAATTAGTTGTTAGAATCATGGATCCTACAATAAATCCAAAAACTAACTTATAACAATAGAGTGGATCCTAGAAACAATAAAACCTCTTATTCACTTGTTACAAAATGCAGAAATGCCTTGATCGCTGATCAGTTCAATTGTAAAAGAACAAAACTACATAAGTAATGTATTTATATATATATATATATATATATATATCATTGAGAAAATATATGCTTACTTCATTTGAATTATACTTATATTGGTACATTCATAAATATTATAATATTTATACTCTATTTATAAGTAGTTTTCTAATATGAATCTATTCAACTTCCGGTAATAACTGGTCTAGAGCATTTTGATAAATTATTAGTTTGAAATGTTTATATTTTAATGGAAATAAATATTAAATAGACACTTGTGATATCTAGTCATAATTTATTTTTATAATTCATATACATTATCTATTTTTTAGTAAATTCACCATATGTCACAATTCTGTTGAAGTATCTCCCTGATAAGCTATTCTACGAGTCTTCTTAATTGATGCCGATGATGAATGTACTTGAAAACACAGAACTGAATAGCATTAACCATTAACCATTATGGGCATTAACTACTTTAAAACGTAGTTAATGTTAATTAGTGTTTTAATTAATTATATAATATGAATTATGATTATTTAATAATTTTTATAACTTTTTCAGTGATATCAAATCTTATTATCAGAATATACGGATACTATTCAACATATATTGTAAACACAATAACTACAGAGAGACTTGAGTACAGGTACTTACATTTCTTATAAGATGAAAATAGTGTTAATACGAAATTCACTCATACCGTAATATTGTAATCGATAATAGCGGTAATAATATCACGTGATGTCATATCAAAGATATTCCATAAACCGGATGTTTTTATAAGGAATGCACGTGGTCTTTGGGGTTGAATTGCTTTGTTTGAATGATGTTATCCTATGAACAATAATACAATGCATGACGCATACGGTACAATGATAACTGGTCATTAAAAAGAGATTGGTGTTATGTTTATCTGAAGATAATATTAGATTTTAAAAGTCAGCTAATTTTATTGCAATGTATTTATACTAAAAAGTTATATGGAAAATGTTCACCATATTGAATATGTATTAAGTTCACCATCATGCATTTATCTTGATATGTTCGTAATGATCATATTTTAAGTTATTATTTTAAATATTTCTTACCCTAATTATATAATATAATTTATAATATATCTTTACTATATGTTATAGAAGTAGTATGCTTTTTTGCGGCAACCGTTATATTTTGTTCATATCTTCTTCTAAATACCTTAATAAATAATTATTAATATAATAATAAGAGAAAATAGTGTACAGTAAATATTCAAACTAGAAATTATCCGTAACAATTTCATAGAATTTACGATTTCATTACAAACATTTTTTTGCAAAGATTTTTAATTTACGATAATATTATTACATTAAATACTTTTATCCACAAATATAATATATAATAGTGATTTTAATATATTTGATTCTGTAACTAACTTCATAGAAATATGTTTACATTGTTAAATATATTATTCTCATTGATAATTTTGAAAGAGTTTAAATTTTTTATTTTTAGAAAATTCACAATAAAATACACAAAACATATTATGTTATTACATTATACATATAAGTATACATTTTAATAGAGTATTTTAATAGCTAGAGTACATTTTAATAGCTATTAAAACCTACTGTGTGCCAAGTATATTGAACCCTTATTAGGTGATATTTAGTAATAGTAGAAGTAGATTATAATAATGTAAGGTATATATGCAAATCTATAATATTAATATATATATATATATATATATATATATATATATATATATTATTATTGAGATTGCAGCTGTGTAGATTACCAAGTCAAATATTAAACAACCCATACACACACACGCACACACACATACACACAGACACACACACACACACACACACACACATATATATATATCTAATTTCATGTTGTTTGTTTTGAAATCGGAAGTTTCTTAATGGCGCGTAGAATTTGGGACTCCGAGCACAGTAGTAATGATTTATTACATCATAAACCCAAACAAGTAGATCAGATATTGGCTAATACTCGACCGCGATGGTCTCGAAGAGGATTCCGTCGAAGTGAGGACATAACAACGATCATTACCATCGTATAGGTTTCGCACCAGCAGGCTGTTTAATAAAGTACTCGAAAAATGGGACGAATGTATTTCGATACGAGGGCATTACTATCGAGATGAACACGCCCCGAACTCACGCCCCGAACGCACGCCATCTTCGAGTTCGAGAGCCTTTATAAAACCACCACGATTATTTTACTCCGATAAAACATTTGTGCAGACGATACGATCTGTTAATTCATGTGAAGATTCCCCATATCGATTGTAAACTAAACTTAAGTAACAAAAATTGATATAATTCTATTTTTCTGCATACAAATATATACACATCTCGGTTTATCCGAAATCCTAGGTTATTAATACATTTGGATTTAGGTATGGAATAATTTACACATTCGTAGAATACTTATATAATCTTACACATTTCGAGACGATAGTACACGGGTCTCTCCAGTGATAATTTGCGGATAGACGAACTAGGTGACGTCACCATCGGCGAAATGCCGTATGACGCAATCTCGCTGTATGGTTTCGCGTTGTTGTTATCGTCTGGGGTACGTCTCGGTAATGGAGTAGTCAACGAATATGTTAGTATCTCTCGGATCCCAGTAATCTAAGTAATTTAGATTATTCACTGATATACATATATTCAATAGTCAATATTCAATACATCTATATCAAAATATATTATTAGAATACAATTAAACTAATATTTCGTATATATTATACATATAATATAATTGTAATGTTTTCTTTCGTATATGTAATCGAAAAACGTTTATCTTTGAAAGCTATTAGACAAACAAATAACATTATATGATACTGGATATACAATGTAAATAATAATACAATATATTAGTAGTAATAATGTATTACATAGTAAACCACATATTTACACCATAATATCATAAGTACTTCATTATCTAGACGTATATGTATAAGCTTATACAATACCACTGTTTTAATACAGATAATATATTATCTGTGAAATACAAATACATTTGAATATTATATTTAGACTTATTTATACAAACTGGGATGTAAACCAATACTACAGGGAACATAGTTCTTAAACTGCTATTCTATATATATATTATATATATTATATATTATATATATATATATATATATATTATATAAATATTACATTTGAATATATATTCCCATAGGAAGATATATAACACAATTGATAGATTTGCATGTGCATTGCTATTCCAAAGATATTGATTGGTAGATCGGAATCAATGGAATGAATTACATTACATTTTACAATTACAGAATAATTTAAATTTAATTTATTAGTTTATTAATATAGCGGTCAACCAATAACAATGATCGATTTGAATTTTTCCGCGTTAATGCAACACTAATTACCACCGGAAATCGATTATTGGTGTAACTACCTTAAAAGCAGACGACAAAGTACTAAAGTTATATGGATTTGTATGTATTTATATCAATATATAGATTTGTTTATTTCAGACGATAAGCACAGTTATTTATATAAAGGAGGATACAATTTAAACTCGGAAATATATATCACGTAGAGTGTAAGCGATAGTGTCTCTCACCCTAGAGATATATACATATATTATATATATATATATATATATATACACACATATATATATATATATATATAAATATATATATATATATATATATATATATATATGTATATATATATATATATATATATATATATATATATATATATATATATATATATAACAAAAGACTAATGCAATTTCATCATTAATTATATTCATTAATACAGACATACTTTATTATAAGATAAGATTATGATCGGATGCTTCTAGTGTCGATTTATATAAAGTGATAAAGTGATATGGATGTCATTAATGATTATTACTTAATTCCGAGATCACGTAGTTCCGAGAACATAATTAGTTCATAGTAATTAGTTCCTAGTAAGTAGTCGCTAGTAAGTAGTTCCTAGTAAGTAGTTCCTAGTAAGTAGTTCCTAGTAAGTAGTTCCTAGTAAGTAGTTCCTAGTAAGTAGTTCCTAGTAAGTAGTTCCTAGTAAGTAGTTCCTAGTAAGTAGTTCCTAGTAAGTAGTTCGTAGTAAGTAGTTCCTTGTAAGTAGTTCCTAGTAATTAGTTGCTAGTAAGTAGTTGCTAGTTAGTAGTTGCTAGTAAGTAGTTCCTAGTAAGTAGTTCCTAGAACGTAATTAGTTCCTAATAAGTAGTTCCTAGTAAGTAGTTGCTAGTAAGTAGTTCCTAGTAAGTAGTTCCTAGTAAGTAGTTCCTAGTAAGTAGTTCCTAGTAAGTAGTTCCTAGTAAGTAGTTCCTAGTAAGTAGTTCCTAGTAAGTAGTTCCTAGTAAGTAGTTCCTAGTAAGTAGTTCCTAGTAAGTAGTTCCTAGTAAGTAGTTACTAGTAAGTAGTTCCTAGTAAGTAGTTCCTAGTAAGTAGTTCCTAGTAAGTAGTTCCTAGTAAGTAGTTCCTAGTAAGTAGTTTCTAGTAAGTAGTTCCTAGTAAGTAGTTCCTAGTAAGTAGTTCCTAGTAAGTAGTTCCTAGTAAGTAGTTCCTAGTAAGTAGTTCCTAGTAAGTAGTTCCTAGTAAGTAGTTCCTAGTAAGTAGTTCTTAGTAAGTAGTTCCTAGTAAGTAGTTCCTAGTAAGTAGTTCCTAGTAAGTAGTTCCTAGTAAGTAGTTCCTAGTAAGTAGTTCCTAGTAAGTAGTTCCTAGTAAGTAGTTCCTAGTAAGTAGTTCCTAGTAAGTAGTTCCTAGTAAGTAGTTCCTAGTGAGTAGATTTATTCGACGGTATTATAAAGTTAAACAAATTAATATCCGTTATGCAATCATTTATATAATAAATCGTGGAGTATAATTAAGCGTCTAACTTCTAAATCTAAGCAAACATATTAGATTTATATCTTTATAGTTACAAAGATGAAATTACGTTATTCGTAATAACAACGTTAAGTTTGTAGATTCACTAATAACAGCTTACCAACCTTGATATATAGTACCTGTAATTACAAGTAATGGTAGCCTAAGATGCTTAATCTTACCAACAATTACAATTCAAGGTGGGTAACATTACTCTTCATTTGATTTGTTACACATGAAACTCTATTAAAACACATTATTAGCGTTTGCGTTATTATTATGAAATTTTCGGAGGACAATCTTAACAGTTTGTATACAACTATGGTTATTGAATTATACGATTAAAATATGAATACATTCCACACACACCGTAAAGAAATTCATTTAACCTCGTAACGTATACCCCATGTTATCGATTTCATTGTTCGCTGGATAACTCCCCACGCCTGCCCGTACCCTGCCCGTACCCTGCCCGTACCCTGCCCGTACCCTGCCCGTACCCTGCCCGTACCCTGCCCGTACCCTGCCCGTACCCTGCCTTACCAGCCTATTGTTTCTCCAGTTACACCCACGCGGTTAGCGTATCCGCTATATCCTAACGGATACATCCATCTTAATAGACCCTATGATGCGATTACGGACCACCTAACTTTACGCGGTATCGATTTAACTCGCTAGGGCGTCGTTAATGTTACCTACAGATTCGACCGAGTTGCGTCATATCGAGCTTGTATTACGATATAGAAAACCGATGAATTCCGTGTGGTATTCAAAAGTTGAGAGGATGGTAGGGAAATGATAAATTTGGTTTTTTTGTTATTAAATCACATGCACAATCTTATATTGTAATAATACGAATATTAGATACAAAGCTATTTATAGATTTTCACGTCTATATGTAAATATGTTGACATGGTTAAAACGGGAAAGTTAAGGCATGTATATGTGACTAGATCTTTTGAGCTAAATGCCTATGCGAGTCTTTAGTGTATATGAGATATGGATATTTTGTAAAATCCTTTGGTGTGTTAATAATATATTAAAAATATAGAAAACCTAATGACAATGATTATTTACCTGGACTAACCAATATTTGCAACATTGGGTATTCAACTATTATGTCACTATGTTTACTAAATATAAATGTACACTTTACATTGTAAATTGTACATGTGAAGTGTATAATAAACATTGTACATTGTAAATTTTACAGTATATAATTTACACGCTGCATTAC
>OZ038317.1:13462717-13480217 GCA_964035775.1 Osedax frankpressi | reverse complement strand
CACACACACACACACACACACACACACATACACATACATATATATATATCCATTTTATCTTAGTTTTTTAGGATATAACATTTTTTTAAACCGAATATTTAATAAATTACAATAATAATATCGTCTGGTTTCTCGGACATTATTGACCCTCCGGAGATGCCGTATACATTGTTTACAAGTGTTATGTGCAAATAACTGCTTATGGCGATGTTAAGGATGTCTAGACAATATTAATACTATAACAATACGTGTGTTGTATTCTTACGCTGCTATTGTAGTTCCAACGATAAAGTGCTAGGATAAGGATAACGTACTAGGATGGTATCTATTCTATTTCACCCTGACATTGGTCCGATTTCAACAGATAATCTATGTCTTATACATGTCCTAATAATGGGTCGTGTGGGAAAGATTTAATTGTTTCATAACTATATGTCCACTATATAATGAAATTCGCGTAAGGCTAAAAATGAACCTCTTTTATTGGTTGAAGGTTTAAATTGAATTTGCCTAGATAAACATCCGAAGTGAAATATGTCCGACAAATATAGATATCGTTAACCTAGAAACTGGCGATAAATATCTTGTCTACTGGACACTAATAGCCGGTGTTCTAGATATACATCGTGCATATGTTACTGTACAATGTACAGTGTACAATGTACAGTGTACAATGTACAGTGTACAATGTACACTGTACAACGTGTAGCTTCATTCACGATGTATTGGCGAACATATCTGTTTTTCTCCCGGGAATTATATAAATAGATCTATTGTCTAGTCGGTTTTTTTTACTAGATTCGTTAATATATGACCGGACGAGAGAAGTGTGAAACTAGGTGAGGATCATGGTTTGAGGGTTTGGTGTTGGATCGTGGTGCTAGAGGTTGAATCATAAGGATGGGAGTAAGGAACTAGTGGGGTTAAATATAATGGGGGGGGGGGGTTTGGGTTTGGGTTACTTTGTAATAATGCTCCTTCGTCCGTTATCTGTTTACATATCACGTAACCATGAACACTCTTGAATCTTATGTTTGGGGTTTGAGGAATTAGAGTGGATAAAGTAATTACTCATCTCCCTCGTCTATATTATCTCCCTATTTAGAAATCATCTTCCTCATCCATTATTTCTCTCTTTTTGTGTATAAATCATCTCACTTTGTCTGTTGAAGCGGCGGATACTTGCTTTACTAAAGTTGATCGGAACTGGTCGTTTGTTTGGGTGTGCACCTAGACGTATTGCCCACACATACAACACACGCGTACTCTTACATCGTATGCCTTCTGCGTAACGTCCGCACACCTGTATCATTAAATAAATACATCGTAATTAAATCCTTGCTAAAGAACCTCGAATTATTTTACGGCTTCACGAGATAATGTCACGTGATAGTAGAGTGTCGTGACGTAACATTAGGTTACGCCATAATACACGATTGCGCAATTTACAATCGCTCAATGGAAGTAGCTCAAGGGAAGCAGCTCAAGGGAAATAGCTCAAGGGAAGTAGCTCAAGGGAAGTAGCTCAAGGGAAGTAGCTCGAGGGAAGTAGCTCGAGGGAAGTAGCTCGAGGGAAGTATCTCAAGGGAAGTAGCTCAAGGGAAGTAGCTCAAAGGAAGTAGCTCAAGGGAAGTAGCTCGAGGTAAGTAGCTCGAGGGAAGTATCTCGAGGGAAGTAGCTCGAGGGAAGTATCTCAAAGGAAGTAGCTCAAGGGAAGTATCTCGAGGGAAGTAGCTCAAGGGAAGTAGCACTCGTGTGTATTATTTAATACCGCATCGAATTAAAAGTGGTTTAAGTCATTGAGTAAGCATGGTGACATATGAGGTGACGTATGAGGTGACGTATGACGTGACGTATGACGTGACGTATGACGTGACGTATGACGTAACGTATGAAGTGACGTATGAGGTGACGTATGGAGTGACATAAGAAGTGATATTTATAAGATATTTGCAATATCTTTGTTAAGATAAAAAAAATCTTAAATAATATTTTAAAAATTGTACAATGCTAATTAATTACCTGGATTTTTCCTAGTTATGTCTAATTGCTATCAAATACCTAGATATTTACATTATATCTATAAACAGACATCGCTATTATGTTGATGAGAGGAAGTGGACTGTAGTATAGATAAGTAGTATAAAGATGAGAGTTTGAATAATGCTTATCATACCGAGATAAATAAATAGAACAATATTATATAATATATATATATATATATATATATATATATATATATATATATATTTATACGATTGCTAGTATCAGCTATATAGGCGTATGATTACTGATTGATTGGATGAAACACATACACATATGTATATATATATATATATATATATATATATATATATATATATTAATAGCAACACTTAGTATCTAAATAGTGGAAATACAAAACGGTTGAATTCACCTGCTGGTATAAATATGAATAAACCAACAAACTTATTCCTAATGCAGTATTTACACAGATACACGGTACCCAGTGTAGTCTATAGTGTACACTGTACAGTGTACAGTGTACAGTGTACACGGTACCCAGTGCACTCTATAATGTACACTGTATAGTACACACGGTACCCAGTGCACTCTATAGTGTACACTAAACACTGTACAATGTACACTGTATAGTATACACGGTACCCAATGCACTCTATAGTGTACACTGTACACTGTACACTGTACAGTGTACAGTGTACAGTGTAACTGTACACTGTACGGTCTACGTATTAACATTAGATTACATTCAACACTTGACAATATATCACTTTAACTGACTATATGTTATATAATTACGTATTAAATGTTCTTGTACTCATCATTATTATTAATAATTATTATTATTTAATTTTCGTTGACAGAAGATGAATAATAGTTTTTATTATTTCTAGATTAAATAATTTTTACTGACACAAATAATAATAAATATTATAAGTATATTATAAGCATACTATATACATATTATAAGTATATTATAAGTATATTATATGCATATTATAAGCATATTATAAGCATACTATATACATATTATAAGTATATTATATGCATATTATATGCATATCATAAGTATATTATAATTACAGTGCAAGCTTATTATGACTATCATAGATTATGTTATTATGTTATCATAGAATTGTTTCATTTTATTAGCATAATTATAACTGGTCAAACTAAACACTTTTTATTAAGGAATACAATAATTTATTAAATTAAAAGATAGCATTTCAAATTCACGTATTTTCCCTTATACGTGTACTTTATAAAGTATGCATTTTTATCAAAAGTGGGGCTGTCACATGATACACCATGGTGCTCACCCATTGTTTTGATGGGTGCGCACCATGGGTCCCCCTATAGGGGAACTCCAGTTCTCACCTATATTTACGATAGTCTCGTTGAAATGACTAAATAAACGGTTCGTTATTATTTAGATATCGATATCACTGTAAACATCATCGTGTGCGTCATTGTCTTCGTAATGAGTGAATGTAGTGAATTCACACGTTATGGAAGTGAGATACCGTGTAATAAAAAGTATCTCACTTCGTAGTGAGCAGTTCCCGTTGTCAATTAGATTTACCGTAAACCAATTTTGTTCTTAGTAATAGAGTTTATATTATTTTGCTATTTTATAAACCAAAACATCCGGTTGATCTCACGAGTTGACCAGTTACGTAATTTCCAATCATTGTTGGCATTTTATTTTCCTACCTCCGATAATATAGTTTAAATATGTGTCGGGTGTTCAAATATTACATTTATTATTTTATGTGTACTTAATTTGATGGGTATAACTCTATATCAATAGCACACACGCAAATTAGTTTGTATTTACAAACTAGACACATACATAAACTAAGCCGTAATACAATCTCGTCATTTATTACATAATTTCTGACATATCAAATGTTATATTCACATCTGCATTTCCTAGTATCACATTACCATCGCCCTGACCTATACATTAAATAGATAACTCTCTTCATCCCACGAAGTTGTATTGTTCTTTATAATAGTATTTTATATTGAGGTAACATGCTTATCCATTAGTAACTATGTAACATATTTGTATGTATGCACACACATACACATACAAACATACACGTAGTACATTATAATATATATATATATATATATATATATATATATATATATATATGTTTATTTATGTGTGTATGTATATGTATGTATGTGTGTATATAAGTATGTATGTATGTGTTGGGTGTGTATGTGGGTGTGTGAATTTAGGTGTATGGGATAGAGTTAGTTGATGCTATTGTGGGGTAGCTCTATACCCATCCCATACTAATATATACCTATTTAAAATAACCCACTGCCCATATAATTATAGCGTAGGTCATATGCCCAGACTAGAGGCACACGTATCTACATAACCACACCGATAGTAGTTATTGCGCAACAGATAATTATATTACATCATCGCGGAATCATCTCAAGAGTCAAGCCGAGTCCGAGATAAGTACTATTATCTTAAGTAATTAAAACAACTACTCAGACATAAATACTCTTATAAAAATAACACAAGTACTATTATCTTAAGTAACGTAAACTCCTGCTATCTACTTCGCGTGTGGTATACCCTGGTTAATATAACGGTCTGAGGGACATGTTCCCGTATGTTCACGTATGTTTGCAAGTAAGCTAAGTGAGAAGGGTATATGACATTTATATATATGTCTCAGCTTATTAATATAAATACATGTCGCAATGACCATTAAAACACATACAAAGCAAGCCATTACACTTAATAGTTCCCTGTATAGGACATATGTCCTTATTATAACAGTTTAATTTAAAATATGTCATTAAATTAAAATATCAAACTGACTTGAAGATAAATTAATAATATAATATAATTACTTTTAGAAGGCCTGTGGAGTTGCATATTAAACAACACATACGACATAACATATATGTCGTAACAATATATGACATAATATATGTTAAGTTTTAATTTAAAACTTAAAATGAACTAATTCAAACCAATTCATATATAACATTTATATTACTTTAGTAATATAAATCAAAAGTAGATAGAATCACGATTATATTATTATGAATTTTATACAGAAGTTTATTATAATAGATTATTAAATATTTTTATATATATATTCATATATATTCACTATATATTCACTATATTATAGAAATATACTACATACCATATACAATATAATATATACTATTTACTATGTACTCTATATTATACTATACTCGATATACCATAATTTATATACTCTATATATACTATATATTATAAACTTTATATATATAGACCATATATATATACTATATATATACTATATATGATATATTAACTACAAGAGGGGAATAGGTATTACCAAGTTTGTATACTATAATTATAACTAATTATTATGACTACATCATTATAAATAAAATCATTATGACTACATTACTATGACTACATCATTATAACTACATCATTATTACTACATTAATATGACTAGATCATTATGCCTACATCATCATGACTACATCGTTATGACTACATCATTATGACTACGTCATTATGACTACGTCATTATGACTACGTCATTATGACTACGTCATTATGACTACATCATTATAACTAAATTACTATGACTACAACGTTATGCATATATCATTATGACTATATAATTATGACTGCATCATTATGACTATATCATTATGACTAAATTACTATGACTACATCCTTATGACTATATCATCATGGCTATATTATTATGACTACAATATTTATATATATATATATATAATTATGATTACATCATTATGACTAAATCATTATGACTCCATCACTATGACTACAGTATTATGACTACATAATTATTACGACATCATTTTGACTATATTATTATGACTACATTACTATGACTAAATCATTATGACTACATCATTATGACTACATCATTATGACTATATCATTATTATGACATTATTATGTCTACATCATTATTACTGCAGCATTATGAATATAATTTTATATTTATAATTGAGTATGTCCAGTATTTTACAATAGAATAGAGTCCAATAGAAATTATTTTGTATTTATAGATACAATTCCAGAACTGAATATTTTAATATATTAATATTATAAAGCATGAACTGTTACATAACGGCCACATTATATTATTCAACCCATTGACACCTCTTATCATCTGTTATTTACTCTGTACTTTCTTTATAAATTATAGATCACAATTCTCCACCATCGCTGCCATATATTATTATATCAAATATTATATAAACAGTAATCATGTGTAGTTATCTACACTCACATCCAAAGAAGTAATTATTAAAATTACAATCTATATTTAGATCTTATCTTATTCAATATTTAGATTTTACTATAATCTATAGCTAAAAGAGATCATTATAAAATTATATATATATAACTAAAGTTATAAATTATATAATGTATAGAATTTAAATTTTGACTAAATTGAACTTAATTAAATTAAAACGGGAACAATTCTAAAGTATTCTAGTAATAGAAATGTATTATTATTAAAATAAAGAAGTTAATTTAACTAATATTAATAATACATGAAATAAGATAACAATTAATTAAAATCAATATATAATATAATTAAACTTGTGAAATAAAGTGAAATGAAAATAAATGAAATTAATAAAATTCCATTATAAATCCATGCATTATATCTAAAAGCTGATTGGATCCAAATCTATGATTGCAAAAGAATTAATGTCATGCAACATTGAATTGACACAATAATAATCATGCAAATAAATTACAATGAATCATTTAGTAGACTTTACCATTACATTATCTGCACCGGTTACAACTAGTGCGTTGTAGACAATGCCGCTGTGAACAATGCCTTTATTGTTATGACAGGCGCACACTTCTGGTATAGATACGCAGGTCAGCAACACATGGAAATATAACTGATACCGAGTTCGTTTAATTAGTGCCCATTAACCACTTCCTACTACCGGAAATGTTGAATTATGTATTGTATGCGGCAAAATTACCGTTAATAACATTACATCACTAGACACACCCCATGTTCAACGTTAAGCGACGCCACGATTACAAGCTTATTATATCGTTAAGCCACGCCCCCACATCGTTTAGATACGCCCTCCCAAGAGGAACCTCTCCATACACCCTTAGTTCTCCCACCGCAAACATACTAATAATGTCTACTAAGTTAATCTCTGCAGTAATTGCCGGTATACGAAGCTTTGTTAAAATAAGCCACCCAAGTGAGTATCGATAACAACGATACCATTATTACGCCAGTGGATTGTCCGCGATACTATTGTAGCGAGCTATATGCCATATACATATGACATACGCAAATGGGTCGACATATCAACTGTATGCCTAGTTGACCTAATTCACGAAGTTCTATTAATAGCACAAACTCCCACTACGATAAAAAAAGTAAAGTCAATTTGTTGTAGAAACTTAGACCGACTCTATTCCCTGGAATCTTCGCAAATCTTTAATTAGAGAAACATAAATTCGTATATTTGAATATATATTATTGTATAATCTTATATACGATAAAGGGGATAAAATATACAAGAAATTTACATGAAGTTAACGAAATGTATAACCCGGTAGGTAATCAACGATAAACATGAAGCAAATATACTATTATTGTTACGTAATATCAATAATGTTATATAATGTTTAAAGTATTATATCATAGTACAATATATATATATATATATATATATATATATATATATATATATAGATATATCTATATTAAGTATATGTATATACTAAATATGATATATTTCTTATTTTCTACGATTGATTTCAACTAAAAATAAAACCAGAAAGAAATTCTAAGAATTATTTATTGAACGACATTCTGGTAATGGAATTAAAAAGAAATACGATAAGTGATAATTACTAATTATAAAGTCATACATTGTACGAGTATAATGTATATTGCACTGTATATACAATATATATATATATATATATATATATATATATATATATATATATATATATATATATATTTACAGTGTACAGTGTACACTGTGCTGCATATACTTTACATTGTACTGTGTATACCGTATATTGCACTGTATATAATATACAATATTTATATATATACATGCATATGTACGGTATACACTGTACTGTATATACTTTACGTCGTACTGTTTAGAATGTGTATTATAATATGTACATTATATATAGCCTTTAACATATATAATAGTGCATTGTATATTACGTACTAACCAAAGTTAATGTATATATGCTCGTGTAAAAACCTAAACCCAAACCTAAATCCTATATACTATTAACAATAGCCAGCCTATATACTATTGACAATAGCCAGCTACTCATGGTGGAGTGTAACTTGTCCTCCATTACATAATCCATTACGTCATCACCCTCGTTACCCACCTCGAAACCATCGCCTGGCTTATGTAGGTTTTTAACGACCCATACCCAGGTTTAATTACATAACCTGTGTCGTCCGGAGTTTATCTATAAATAGCTGTAACTAGAAAAATAGATAATTCGCGGTAAAATCAATGTTCCGATATGTAATTTGTTAAACTATCAAACTCCATTCGCTCGATTTCAACTTGTCGTTCTTATAGCATGACTACCTTATGCTACTGTTGTAACTGCCTGGTGATCTTATAGATAGGGATTGCCGTTTATTCCATTGTAATGATTACACAATAGAGTCATGGGTTACAAATAGTTGTGGTCAATTGGTGAAAGAGATTGGTAACTTAAAATTGTGTTATAAGGTTTAAGTAATTAGTGATTTGAGTAATTATTGAATAAATAACACATTGACTGAGTTCATTATTGTGAAGGAAAGTTGTGATTTAGAGATTTATTTACAAACATGATAAATTAATTTGTAAAATTGTGAGTTAGTTATTTATTGAGTAAGTAAATTGATAATATTAATAATATTAATAAGTTTGTAAGTTACCAAATAAGTTCATCGATGAGTTCCTTTGTCTATTGGTAATTATTTAGTAAGTTATTGAATTTGCAATATATACATTAGTGGTGTATATTGAGATAGTTTAGAAATGTAATCATTCTACAGACGGTATTATATTACAATATATTACTGGGTAATTACGTAAGGTGCATTACATAATTAGCAACTAAACATTATATAACTACACGTCTACGCTTTCACGGTGCTCACATTCATTTCAACTTACTTCATCTAATTAATCACCCGATTAAATTAGTCCTGTACCTATACTTTTCTAACGTCTATCTATCTCTAAAACCTTATCATATCTCTTGCCGGAAAAACCAAAATCCCCTAATAAACCTCTATCCGATTTCTCACGAATAACGCTTACACATATCTTATTGTAATCGTATCCACATCACCTCTACCCCATAGCTATATGCGTTATACCAAAAGCGTAACCCTACATCTATCCAATATTCCTCTAACCTAAAACCTTAACCATATCATTATCCCGGGTATGCATTTATAAATCCACTTATACCCCGTAAATTACATGTTTACATATCAAACTAAGCCTCTCATATTCTCTCGCGATATAACCTCGCGACTCCTCACCTCTAACCTTATTGTATCCGATATTAACGCCAAACCTCCGTAACACCGCAGCAATACCTAATGGACTACGGGTACCTCTCCGACAAGGGAATTGAAACGGGAATGATGAGAACAAACGAACAGATGGTCAAAGCCATCAAGACAATGCAATTATTCACCGGAATACCTGTTAGTGATGCAATAGCGGTGATGTAATGGCGACGTCGCTAAACTAAGATACATATAGTTGGTTACGTCACTCTTGATATATTATATCACCTTTAAGAGTAATAGTAACATGACATAATAACTATCGAATTAGCATACAACACCAATGTAATTGCCTGCAAATTATGACGCAACACATGTACATATGCTATTACGTATAAGCGAAAAATAGAAATATTAGGTATTCACTATTGAATGTTATTGTACACGAGTATATGATAGCGTACGCTATTGTAGGCTATTATACGATATTATTCGATAGTACACGATATTATACGATAGTATACGATATTATACGATATTATACGATATTATACGATATTATACGATAACATACATATTATGCTCTGTTAAGTAAAACGCATACAAATTGTTTATATTAGTTTTTATGGTTCCCTAATTACATTAATTATTGATGACGTCATATTATAACTGATTTTTATTATCACTTTCCTTAGAGAATTATACAATGTCCTTGCTGCACTTGAGCTAGGTTTATCTACAGGCTAGAATAACTCTGCATATGTGGTGACGTGGGGAATATTACATAATGAGTTACGTAATACCATTACAACGCACGTCTGTGATTTATTGCGCAACTTGTCCATCTCATTAATTAATCAGATCGCCGAGCATTAAAACTAACAAATAGACTTGATGTTGGTTAATTACTTTCAACTCCAGGAGTCTGCCACTCAACCACCATAGCACGACCAGTCCCCGACCATCCCCCGCCTCCAACCTTCGGCCAAACGCCCCCTCAGAGTCCTCCCCGTCCCAGTCCCCGTCCCAGTCCCCGACCAACCCCACACCCAATCTCCGCCCAACGCCCGCCCAACCCCCACCAACCCCCACCCAACCCCCACCCAACCCCCACCCAACCCCCACCCCACGTAGAATATAGCGGGGCGAACACTTAACTTGTTTATAACGGTCTGTTGCTTATGTTCGTTACATTCTTGTAAGTGGTCATTGAAACCGCATTCAATCCAACATTACATTTGATAATTCGATGAATTCTATTTTTATAATACGATAATCGCATCCTTACATTCACCTTATATGTATCATATATTAATCATATATTATTAATATATTATTAATATAGTAATATGAGATATATCTTATGTACTCTAGTCATGCTTTCTTTGGAGAAATAAATTCTTTTATCCAAAGTTACGGATTCGCATTGATTGTACGTTGTTTTATTGTTTTGTATATATATATATATATATATATATATATATAAATATATACCTGTTTTAATATATATGTATATATATATATATTCAGCTTTATGCTTTCTAGTCCCACGAAATGTTTTAAGTTTGAATCATTTAAAGTTACTAATCGTAAGTATAAATGTATAGGTTATTATATTATTAGGTATAACAATATATCATGAAGTATTTTATAATACATTTATAAGAAACTATATATACATATAAAGATAAATCATGTAAAGAACCATATTTCACTAGAAATTGAATATATATTTGGAAGTATTTCTTACAGTGTGTTTTATTTACCTTATCCATTTATCCAACACAGGTTGTATATTTAACAATAGGTTATATAAAGGGAAAGTCACAAGAGGAATTGGTGTCGCGATTAAAATCATTATATATATATTTTCTTGAATTATTAATGATGTTTATACAGGTGTATAACATTACAACATAATATACAATTACATTATATATATATATATATATATATATATATATATATATATAGACTTAGTTATATCAGTATGTTAAATTACTCTACAACAGTAAATATTATTTATCGATATCGCATGATATATATCATGCGATATGTATAACGATGTTATTTAAAATATCATTAAGATTCTAATTTATTTACTTCTATATATATATATATATATATATATATATATATATATATATATATATATATATATATATATATATAAAAATAAAGACTGCATAATATAAACTAGATATTATTATTATATAGAAATTCTCTATATTCTGTTTACAGAATATTAAATGAACGGCGATGTAAATGATATGAATATATTATACATTATATAGATAATGTATAACTATGCTTGAGTTGTGCAAACTTCTAGATTACTAAGTACCCCGAGGACAACTGTTACATGGCTTCATTGTTTACATTAACGGAAGTGAATCATCTTCGTCGCGCATGCGTATGCGAATAAACATACGATTTGTTTACATATACCGTCGTAATATAAACAAAATACTGGTGCGGCAACCACGATGTTTATTATCCCAATGTTTTATGTCTTAATCTCTTAATGTCTTAATATAGTAATGTTTTATATCTTAATATTAATTTAATATGTCTTAGTATAGATATGTATTAGTAATGCACACTTATGTTTATTTCTTAAAGTATTATGTTTTATTAACTACTATTTAATATAATATATATTTATTATGAGATATTAATTTATTAGTTTTACTTATTTATTTATTAATATTTATTGTGCTTTAAAATCAAATGCACGGGTTTTAAGAAAATATGTGATATAAAACATAAAATGTCATCTCAGTAATACGAGAGCATTTATTTTGTTTTTCATATAAAGAGAAAGTAAATTATGATTTCAAAATGAAAATAAAATATTAAGTATATATGAATTTAATAACATATGATTATGTCAATTAATCAATTAATAACAATAATCTTTTACAGTTTATTTACAACGCACTCTTTTGACCTATTTTAATCTCTTTGCCACGAAAAATAAGGAAGTTTTGAGATTGCCAATTCTTTTAAGTAGATTGTAAACATACATTAATTAATCTGTTGGGAACACTTTCATATGTTCGTTGACTAGATCGTATTCACGGATGTGGTAATTCATTATATATATAAATATACAAGCAAACAGATTCGTGATAATATTTTCTTTTTTATGAATATTTATTTTTAAATTCGTATTCAATTTATTTGTGTCGTGTACGCCGTACATAGTACGTTGTACAATGCACGCAGTACGCTGTACGATGTACAATGTACGCCGTACATAGTACGTTGTACAATGCACGCAGTACGCTGTACGATGTACAATGTACGCTGTACAATGTACGCCGTACATAGTACGTTGTACAATGTACGCCGTACATAGTACGTTGTACAATGTACGCCGTACAATGTACGATGTACAATGTACGCCGTACAATGTACGCCGTACACTGTACCGTATACAATATACACCGTACAATGTACGTTGTACAATGTACGCCGTACACTGTACGGTGTACAATGTACGCCGTACATAGTACGTTGTACAATGTTCGCCGTACACTGTACGATGTACAATGTACGCCGTACACTGTACGGTATATATATATATAATTTAATATATTCGCTTTAATTTGTTTTTAATATTCCTATGTTTATTTTTAATTGATTTATATTTATTATATTTATTATAATATTATATAATATAATTTAACATCAGATGTGGTTATACTCTCTATAGTATACTATAGTATCTATATGTATATTTAGTAATACTATTTTATTCAGTATTTTAATCAGCTATTTAGGGTATTGTTAATAATTAAACCTCATTATATAGGTCACAAACATATAAAAGTAAATGTCTTAAATTAATCCTTGCTAGGATTTCTATATATCTATCACATTTTTATAACAGATTTAATTTGGTATTATTAATATTAATAATGAGTTGATATGATATGAACCATATTAATTATTATTAAATAAGTGTTATTTCTGGATACAATTCAATCTGTTAAATATAATTTTTTGTAATAATTTGGAATATTTTGGTAATAAGGACTGTTGTCATTAATATTAGTTACATCTTTTTTGTATGTCTATAGTTGTGATGTGATACGTTTTTATTTGGTTCGTAAAACTTACATTTTAAAAATAAAGATTACACATATTATATAGGCCCTACTGATGTGGGAGTTTAATTAAACTATACGATTCAACTGTGTGATAATAAAAGAATGATTATTTTAATAATGAGGTTTATACATTTCATTAATGCTGTAAATAATAACTCTTCTATAGTTTTGTTATTTAAATTACTTGAATTAACATCACATGCAAATATGTATTTTGGTATATTTAAGATATTATGGTGAATATTTGATTTGATTTGAATAAGTGTTTTGATCTCATTATACACAACGGATTAAATTCAACCGCAACTCGTGTAATTGGTGACTCGACAATTGTTCACTAAAATTCGTTCACACCGAATTAATAGCAACTCTAATATACGTTTTTGATATAAACTCATTTTTTAGAAATATATTCCAAGATTATTAAACTAAATAATATTTTAAAATACGCGTTGATAATAAAATTGAATTTATTATGATTGTATTAAGTTCTTATTTAAGATATTTAAGATATAGCTTTATATCGAAAATATAACCTATATCGAAATAAATTCTTAAATTAACTATATTAATTTAATGTGTGTACCACGTACACTGTACGTATCGTATAACATATTGTAACACCATGTAAATAATGTTAACATATTCTTATTACAAATAAAGCAGCATAATGCCCGTAGTTTAAAGCAAATATTGTAAGTGATAGCTATATATTTTATAAACTTTGGTTTTATTTTCTCAATAGATGAAAGGATGCGGACTATCGTATATATAAACATATAATTAATTTAATTTACTCTATAGGTACTCGTATATATATATATATATATATATATATATATATATAATTGTACTTATAGATCAAATTAAAAAATTAAATTATATCGATGTGAATACCAAAACAACTACCCTCATTAAAGGACCATTAAATCTGTGATTATTGATCATAACGGATATTCGTAAAACTATGGTTCGAAATGATAATTCACCTATAAAGGCATGTGCGCCTTAGACGGAGATGTGAGGGTAGTAGTAATGCAAGTGGAGGTAGGTATATACGGGTGAAGAGGGTGCATGTATATATATATGGTATAAATGCGAAGATCTATATATGGTTTGTTAAGAATTATCGGAGCCGCTTGCACTGAATAACAATTACCGTTATTATCTCGCCAATTAGCCGCGATTCTCAACGGAATTGATATCGATAACGGTAGTAATAAATCTACGCCAGCTGCGAGACTCGTACCCTTTACCGATAGGATGGTGTCTGCATGTAATCACCTTTGTACATGCGAATGTATTTGTATATACGCTCGTGTACTGGTATATATATATATATATATATATATATATATATATATATATATATATATACGGGTGTATATATATGTTAGGGTCGTATTAATTAGACAATATACCACATGTGTGAGCTATATTTCTATAATTGTAATTGATTGTATAAAAATTCATTCGATATACATTTAACGAATTATTAACGTATATGTTTATAATAATAACAATAACAATAATAATGACAATGACTATGCCAATGACAATGATAATAATAATAACAATAATATTAATAATAACAATAAAAATAATAATAATAATAACAATAACAATAAAAATAATAATAACAATAATAATAACAATAACAATATCCACAGCAAACCGGAGTTCTGGATCAAAGAACAAAGGATGCTATGCAACAGCCTCGTTGTGGAGTAAGGGATATTCCCGTCGTTCCCAGCAAGTATTTAAGGTGTGTTACATAGCCTATGGGTTATATATATGTATACACACACGCCTACACACACGCCTACACACACACACACACACACACACATATATATATATATATATATATATATATATATATATGTATATATATATATATATATATATACAGGGAAAGTCCAGTAGACGAGAATAATATATAATAGATTAAACTCATTGGGTCTAAGGTTTGAAATAAATGTGGTAGTATCACATGTTGCATATAATAGAAGTTAATATAATTGAGAATATTGATCTTCAATCGATTAATATTAACCATTATATAATATGGAGTTATTTGTTTGGCTTAATTCCTGTAGTTCTTAATTGTAAACACGTATATATATATATATATATATATATATATATATATATATATATATATATATATTAACCAGAGGACCAAGCGATACCTTTCGTGGTTCCGATTCCGGAACGGGGGATATACAAAGGAATAGAAGAAGGAGGAGGAGGAGGAGGAGAAGGCATCACATCAGATCCACTTTAGGTCTGATTAGAAGGAACAAGAGATTTGCCAGAATGGGAGTTCATAAGTGGGAATCGAAATACGTCACATATTGGTTTGTTTTTATTGTTATTATTCTATTGTTATTATTATAAACACGTAATTAAGACAAAATACCAAATATATATATAATAGTTTTAAATATATTTAAATATAATTACTTTAGTAGTCAATCTATATTAATTATGTAGTATATCTATAGCCATTATATAGTGACTATATAGCTACTATATAGTTATATAGTATATAGTTTAGTGACTATATAGTATATAGTTTAGTGACTATATAATATATAGTATATAGCCACTATACAGTCGCTCTATTATTATACTAAGTGTCAGGTGGTTGAATCTTGAGGTCGTATATTTATTTGTAAACATTGCATCTACAGGTTCACCTTACACTGACAATTTTACTTTAGAAATTGTAATGCAATAATAATTAATATTATTATTACATAATATTACGTTCTAAATATTTATATATGCATATAGAATGAATATATATATATATATATATATATATATATATATATATATATATATATAGATTAATTCATATATATTACAGGTGATAGGTTTAGAGTATTTTGGATTGTTTCATTGGAATATTTCGCTTATATAAAAAGTAAATATTCTCATATGTAGGTAAGCTTTAGTAAGTGAAAACAGATTTTTAATGTAACTGACGTAATTTTACCTTCTGTCTAAGAAACTCATCTTCCATGATCTCTATTATCTCTTTGATCCCTTTGATATATCCATAGCAACATGCATCCTTCCATCTCAGACTCGACATGCTTCGTATCCTTCTAATTATATTCGCATACATCCGCCTTTTATCGCAACACGTATCACCATTACCTAGATATTCAATCTCCTCTCGTAATCTCCCCCATATAATATCTCCTCTAACTATCTCCTCTAACTATCTCCTCTAACTATCTCCTCTAACTATCTCCTCTAACTATCTCCTCTAACTATCTCCTCTAACTATCTCCTCTAACTATCTCCTCTAACCATCTCCTCTAACTATCTCCTCTAACTATCTCCTCTAACTATCTCCTCTAACTATCTCCTCTAACCATCTCCTCTAACTATCTCCTCTAACTATCTCCTCTAACTATCTCCTCTAACTATCTCCTCTAACTATCTCCTCTCACTATCTCCTCTAACTATCTCCTCTAACTATCTCCTCTAACTATCTCCTCTAACTATCTCCTCTAACTATCTCCTCTAACTATCTCCTCTCACTATCTCCTCTAACTATCTCCTCTAACTATCTCCTCTAACTATCTCCTCTAACTATCTCCTCTAACTATCTCATCTAACTATCTCCTCTAACTATCTCCTCTAACTATCTCCTCTAACTATCTCCTCTAACTATCTCCTCTAACTATCTCCTCTAACTATCTCTTCTAACTATCTCCTCTAACTATCTCCTCTAACTATCTCCTCTAACTATCTCCTCTAACTATCTCCTCTAACTATCTCCTCTAACTATCTCCTCTAACTATCTCCTCT
>OZ038317.1:13409053-13462517 GCA_964035775.1 Osedax frankpressi | reverse complement strand
AAATACAATATAATTCATTCCTTAATATGAATTAAAAATGATTTATGATTGTATACAATCGCATATATATTTACCAATATGTAAACATATATGTTTACCAATATTTAAACATATTTGTTTACCAATATGTAAACATATTTGTTTACCAATATTTAAACATATATGTTTAACAATACATTTGAATTAATATTATATATTTTATCTACCTACATATAAAGACTTTAAGAGTGGATTATAATTTTGTATACTATTCAATGTATTTTATATAACTGAAAACTAATGACCATAATACGTAATAATAATAATAATAATAATAATAATAATTAACTAGGGTTATTAATAATAAGTGTCTAATAATAACAAGTGTCATTTTATTTGAATTTATTCAATTTCTACTAAAAATCCGTTCTATTTTTGGTATAAAATTGTTTATATTTTGGTAATTGTTTCCCCGAACTTCTGCAAATTATAAATATTGTATTTAAATATGATTTTATACAGGAAAATGTTTTAATGTTAATAACTTGGATATTTTTCTAAATGTATATTTATGAAACCTCCTTCATTTATTTTAATTTATAATTTATTAATTAATAATTCTATACATAATTCAAGGTTTAGAGCTGTGATTTATATGCAGGCAAGAATTATATACAAGTACTTTATAATGTATTTATTAACTTGTTTAGTTACATCTAGAATTAGAATATAATACTTTAAATTCCATAGATACGTCGAGAGATACCCAATTACACCCATCAATTTATTTCACCCAATCGTAAACCTGAAAACTGTATATATATATATATATTGTCTCCTTATCATTATTTATATTGTTATGCAATGTTTATCTTGTTAATTCATTTAGGGTATGATACTTATTCTATAGTGATGGATAACATATATATATATATATATATATATATTTATATATATATATATATATATATATATATATATATATATGAGGTTCAGGAAGGTGCAAGTGAACATTTAATTGAACATTTATGTTAGCCTTCTACCGCTACGTATAAGGATAATACTCAAACTTGAATACATTTGTTATTTATAAAGCAAGTTTGAAAAATATGTATAGTGTGAAATATAAATAATTATGACTATATAAATTATTGTATTGAAAGAATTGTTACAAAATTGTAAAACTGAATAAACAAGATTAAACCATACAATACAAATATTATAGATACAATTTACTAAATGATATAAGATTATAAATATAACATAAATATAACAATTAAAAATAATTGAAGGTAAATGACTTTTTAAAAATAAATAAATTTTATATTCATTTTTACTAACAACTGAAATGACTTAATCAGAGAAGAAACGGGTAATAAGTTGTATTGTAAGTTTATATTATTTATATTGTTTGTTTCAGTGAACCGCTAATTATGTGCATTGTTTTACAAGCGATTTTAAAACTTTAAAAGTTATTATTATCATGATCAAAGTACTACGTACCAAGAGATACTATTACGAGAACACTGTGCAAGTTTATTTTATTTTATTGTTTTCTTTCCTGATAAATATATTTTCTTTGGATTTTTGAAGCCGATTGATATCAATAATATAGATAAGAATAATATAGATAAGAATAATGTAGATAAGCATAATATAGATAAGTTTAAAAAGTATATAAGTAAGCCCAATCGATTACCTCATTGCTTTGTCTATCTTATAAACATGCTTAGTAGGATATTCTGCGCCCGGGCAGTTTTAAAGCTAATCACGAGATTTATACAAATTGTTGTTGTTGTTGTTGTTATAAGATCTAGTCTGGCTAAATGCCAATACTTGCATATAATTGAATTAGTTGCGATATATTTAGAAAAGAATGAATATAATCTGACATATATGTTATTTCCGGATCGTAATAGTTGTTTATATAACTGTTAATATAACTGTTAATATAACTGTTAATATAACTGTTAATATAACTGTTAATATAACTGTTAATATAACTGTTAATATAACTGTTAATATAACTGTTAATATAACTGTTAATATAACTGTTAATATAACTGTTAATATAACTGTTAATATAACTGTTAATATAACTGTTAATATAACTGTTAATATAACTGTTAATATAACTGTTAATATAACTGTTAATATAACTGTTAATATAACTGTTAATATAACTGTTAATATAACTGTTAATATAACTGTTAATATAACTGTTAATATAACTGTTAATATAACTGTTAATATAACTGTTAATATAACTGTTAATATAACTGTTAATATAACTGTTAATATAACTGTTAATATAACTGTTAATATAACTGTTAATATAACTGTTAATATAACTGTTAATATAACTGTTAATATAACTGTTAATATAACTGTTAATATAACTGTTAATATAACTGTTAATATAACTGTTAATATAACTGTTAATATAACTGTTAATATAACTGTTAATATAACTGTTAATATAACTGTTAATATAACTGTTAATATAACTGTTAATATAACTGTTAATATAACTGTTAATATAACTGTTAATATAACTGTTAATATAACTGTTAATATAACTGTTAATATAACTGTTAATATAACTGTTAATATAACTGTTAATATAACTGTTAATATAACTGTTAATATAACTGTTAATATAACTGTTAATATAACTGTTAATATAACTGTTAATATAACTGTTAATATAACTGTTAATATAACTGTTAATATAACTGTTAATATAACTGTTAATATAACTGTTAATATAACTGTTAATATAACTGTTAATATAACTGTTAATATAACTGTTAATATAACTGTTAATATAACTGTTAATATAACTGTTAATATAACTGTTAATATAACTGTTAATATAACTGTTAATATAACTGTTAATATAACTGTTAATATAACTGTTAATATAACTGTTAATATAACTGTTAATATAACTGTTAATATAACTGTTAATATAACTGTTAATATAACTGTTAATATAACTGTTAATATAACTGTTAATATAACTGTTAATATAACTGTTAATATAACTGTTAATATAACTGTTAATATAACTGTTAATATAACTGTTAATATAACTGTTAATATAACTGTTAATATAACTGTTAATATAACTGTTAATATAACTGTTAATATAACTGTTAATATAACTGTTAATATAACTGTTAATATAACTGTTAATATAACTGTTAATATAACTGTTAATATAACTGTTAATATAACTGTTAATATAACTGTTAATATAACTGTTAATATAACTGTTAATATAACTGTTAATATAACTGTTAATATAACTGTTAATATAACTGTTAATATAACTGTTAATATAACTGTTAATATAACTGTTAATATAACTGTTAATATAACTGTTAATATAACTGTTAATATAACTGTTAATATAACTGTTAATATAACTGTTAATATAACTGTTAATATAACTGTTAATATAACTGTTAATATAACTGTTAATATAACTGTTAATATAACTGTTAATATAACTGTTAATATAACTGTTAATATAACTGTTAATATAACTGTTAATATAACTGTTAATATAACTGTTAATATAACTGTTAATATAACTGTTAATATAACTGTTAATATAACTGTTAATATAACTGTTAATATAACTGTTAATATAACTGTTAATATAACTGTTAATATAACTGTTAATATAACTGTTAATATAACTGTTAATATAACTGTTAATATAACTGTTAATATAACTGTTAATATAACTGTTAATATAACTGTTAATATAACTGTTAATATAACTGTTAATATAACTGTTAATATAACTGTTAATATAACTGTTAATATAACTGTTAATATAACTGTTAATATAACTGTTAATATAACTGTTAATATAACTGTTAATATAACTGTTAATATAACTGTTAATATAACTGTTAATATAACTGTTAATATAACTGTTAATATAACTGTTAATATAACTGTTAATATAACTGTTAATATAACTGTTAATATAACTGTTAATATAACTGTTAATATAACTGTTAATATAACTGTTAATATAACTGTTAATATAACTGTTAATATAACTGTTAATATAACTGTTAATATAACTGTTAATATAACTGTTAATATAACTGTTAATATAACTGTTAATATAACTGTTAATATAACTGTTAATATAACTGTTAATATAACTGTTAATATAACTGTTAATATAACTGTTAATATAACTGTTAATATAACTGTTAATATAACTGTTAATATAACTGTTAATATAACTGTTAATATAACTGTTAATATAACTGTTAATATAACTGTTAATATAACTGTTAATATAACTGTTAATATAACTGTTAATATAACTGTTAATATAACTGTTAATATAACTGTTAATATAACTGTTAATATAACTGTTAATATAACTGTTAATATAACTGTTAATATAACTGTTAATATAACTGTTAATATAACTGTTAATATAACTGTTAATATAACTGTTAATATAACTGTTAATATAACTGTTAATATAACTGTTAATATAACTGTTAATATAACTGTTAATATAACTGTTAATATAACTGTTAATATAACTGTTAATATAACTGTTAATATAACTGTTAATATAACTGTTAATATAACTGTTAATATAACTGTTAATATAACTGTTAATATAACTGTTAATATAACTGTTAATATAACTGTTAATATAACTGTTAATATAACTGTTAATATAACTGTTAATATAACTGTTAATATAACTGTTAATATAACTGTTAATATAACTGTTAATATAACTGTTAATATAACTGTTAATATAACTGTTAATATAACTGTTAATATAACTGTTAATATAACTGTTAATATAACTGTTAATATAACTGTTAATATAACTGTTAATATAACTGTTAATATAACTGTTAATATAACTGTTAATATAACTGTTAATATAACTGTTAATATAACTGTTAATATAACTGTTAATATAACTGTTAATATAACTGTTAATATAACTGTTAATATAACTGTTAATATAACTGTTAATATAACTGTTAATATAACTGTTAATATAACTGTTAATATAACTGTTAATATAACTGTTAATATAACTGTTAATATAACTGTTAATATAACTGTTAATATAACTGTTAATATAACTGTTAATATAACTGTTAATATAACTGTTAATATAACTGTTAATATAACTGTTAATATAACTGTTAATATAACTGTTAATATAACTGTTAATATAACTGTTAATATAACTGTTAATATAACTGTTAATATAACTGTTAATATAACTGTTAATATAACTGTTAATATAACTGTTAATATAACTGTTAATATAACTGTTAATATAACTGTTAATATAACTGTTAATATAACTGTTAATATAACTGTTAATATAACTGTTAATATAACTGTTAATATAACTGTTAATATAACTGTTAATATAACTGTTAATATAACTGTTAATATAACTGTTAATATAACTGTTAATATAACTGTTAATATAACTGTTAATATAACTGTTAATATAACTGTTAATATAACTGTTAATATAACTGTTAATATAACTGTTAATATAACTGTTAATATAACTGTTAATATAACTGTTAATATAACTGTTAATATAACTGTTAATATAACTGTTAATATAACTGTTAATATAACTGTTAATATAACTGTTAATATAACTGTTAATATAACTGTTAATATAACTGTTAATATAACTGTTAATATAACTGTTAATATAACTGTTAATATAACTGTTAATATAACTGTTAATATAACTGTTAATATAACTGTTAATATAACTGTTAATATAACTGTTAATATAACTGTTAATATAACTGTTAATATAACTGTTAATATAACTGTTAATATAACTGTTAATATAACTGTTAATATAACTGTTAATATAACTGTTAATATAACTGTTAATATAACTGTTAATATAACTGTTAATATAACTGTTAATATAACTGTTAATATAACTGTTAATATAACTGTTAATATAACTGTTAATATAACTGTTAATATAACTGTTAATATAACTGTTAATATAACTGTTAATATAACTGTTAATATAACTGTTAATATAACTGTTAATATAACTGTTAATATAACTGTTAATATAACTGTTAATATAACTGTTAATATAACTGTTAATATAACTGTTAATATAACTGTTAATATAACTGTTAATATAACTGTTAATATAACTGTTAATATAACTGTTAATATAACTGTTAATATAACTGTTAATATAACTGTTAATATAACTGTTAATATAACTGTTAATATAACTGTTAATATAACTGTTAATATAACTGTTAATATAACTGTTAATATAACTGTTAATATAACTGTTAATATAACTGTTAATATAACTGTTAATATAACTGTTAATATAACTGTTAATATAACTGTTAATATAACTGTTAATATAACTGTTAATATAACTGTTAATATAACTGTTAATATAACTGTTAATATAACTGTTAATATAACTGTTAATATAACTGTTAATATAACTGTTAATATAACTGTTAATATAACTGTTAATATAACTGTTAATATAACTGTTAATATAACTGTTAATATAACTGTTAATATAACTGTTAATATAACTGTTAATATAACTGTTAATATAACTGTTAATATAACTGTTAATATAACTGTTAATATAACTGTTAATATAACTGTTAATATAACTGTTAATATAACTGTTAATATAACTGTTAATATAACTGTTAATATAACTGTTAATATAACTGTTAATATAACTGTTAATATAACTGTTAATATAACTGTTAATATAACTGTTAATATAACTGTTAATATAACTGTTAATATAACTGTTAATATAACTGTTAATATAACTGTTAATATAACTGTTAATATAACTGTTAATATAACTGTTAATATAACTGTTAATATAACTGTTAATATAACTGTTAATATAACTGTTAATATAACTGTTAATATAACTGTTAATATAACTGTTAATATAACTGTTAATATAACTGTTAATATAACTGTTAATATAACTGTTAATATAACTGTTAATATAACTGTTAATATAACTGTTAATATAACTGTTAATATAACTGTTAATATAACTGTTAATATAACTGTTAATATAACTGTTAATATAACTGTTAATATAACTGTTAATATAACTGTTAATATAACTGTTAATATAACTGTTAATATAACTGTTAATATAACTGTTAATATAACTGTTAATATAACTGTTAATATAACTGTTAATATAACTGTTAATATAACTGTTAATATAACTGTTAATATAACTGTTAATATAACTGTTAATATAACTGTTAATATAACTGTTAATATAACTGTTAATATAACTGTTAATATAACTGTTAATATAACTGTTAATATAACTGTTAATATAACTGTTAATATAACTGTTAATATAACTGTTAATATAACTGTTAATATAACTGTTAATATAACTGTTAATATAACTGTTAATATAACTGTTAATATAACTGTTAATATAACTGTTAATATAACTGTTAATATAACTGTTAATATAACTGTTAATATAACTGTTAATATAACTGTTAATATAACTGTTAATATAACTGTTAATATAACTGTTAATATAACTGTTAATATAACTGTTAATATAACTGTTAATATAACTGTTAATATAACTGTTAATATAACTGTTAATATAACTGTTAATATAACTGTTAATATAACTGTTAATATAACTGTTAATATAACTGTTAATATAACTGTTAATATAACTGTTAATATAACTGTTAATATAACTGTTAATATAACTGTTAATATAACTGTTAATATAACTGTTAATATAACTGTTAATATAACTGTTAATATAACTGTTAATATAACTGTTAATATAACTGTTAATATAACTGTTAATATAACTGTTAATATAACTGTTAATATAACTGTTAATATAACTGTTAATATAACTGTTAATATAACTGTTAATATAACTGTTAATATAACTGTTAATATAACTGTTAATATAACTGTTAATATAACTGTTAATATAACTGTTAATATAACTGTTAATATAACTGTTAATATAACTGTTAATATAACTGTTAATATAACTGTTAATATAACTGTTAATATAACTGTTAATATAACTGTTAATATAACTGTTAATATAACTGTTAATATAACTGTTAATATAACTGTTAATATAACTGTTAATATAACTGTTAATATAACTGTTAATATAACCGTTAATATAACTGTGCATGCAAATGTTAGATACAATATAGAGGATATTATAAAAATGGGGTTTCTCACCAGGTATAGTGATATTTATTTCCACCCTAGATGGTGCCTAGAACTAATTGATGTGCACCAGTTACATATAGTTACATAATAGTTACAATTACATACTACAATACTCAATTATCACACGAAGAAATTAACTTAAGATATCTTATAATTGTCCAGGTATCTACATCTTGATTTAATTTGTTAATCGCTTGACCACTCGTATTTCAAAAAGGAGAACAATAATGACCTGGATATTTTGTAAATTCTCTAATTAGTTCACTGTCATATTCAAATAATAACCACTTTTCTACTAGAAGCGAGACTACGAGAAAACACTATTAATTTGGTCAATAGATATGAGGATGTGGGTGTGTGTGTGGGTTGGTGTGGGTGCGTATGTGCGTGCATGTGTATGCGTGCGTACGTGTGAGTGTGTATATTAGATACATAATACTATTGTAGCATATTTCTAAAATGTGTTCACTCCAACAGGTTACAAAAGAAGTAGGTCAGGTAAGAAAATAAATATTTCCACTGAATTCTTTAAACTAGAATTAATCTTTTGTATGCGTAGCCCTTTCTATTCTTTTATAGTGTACCTACCGTACTATGTTCCTACCTGTATTCTATTTACTAATTATACTCGATAAACTACTATATCAATTTACTAACTCTACTCAGTAACTAACTCTACTCGAAAAATTAACTACACCGCATTAATTGTACTCAAGTACTACCTATATTTAAATACTAATTTCATTATGATGTTTCCATCAGATTATGATGAGGATACAAGAAGGCATCGCCCCACTCGCCCCACTCGCCCCACTCGCCCCACCACCACCACTACATCAAAACCTAGAACTCGTTACGTAACCAGGTACGCTCCTAAAGTGACACGTAAAAGTCCCACTTACAACTATTGGCCTAAAAAAGTGGACCCAGCGAAAAGGTTTCATTAAATACATCGTAAATGTAATAACTCTGAAACCCATTCCACTCGATTTCTTTCAGAGCTAAACGTAAATTCTAATTAGAAATAGTTTCTTGAAATAACAATGACTTCTGATTGGTCAAATATCGCTATTGATACGAATCTAGTTTCATTGGTTTAAACTTATTAAATTAATAATAGTTAATAATAAGAGTTACTTAATAATTCATATTTCTAAAACATCTTCTCGTCATTATATTCAAGATATAAAGAACATACATTATAATGGTAAACAACTGAACACAACTGTTTAGTTCATATTTCCATTGTCGTCTAGGTCGAGATTAATAACATGATTTATATTGTAATATATGAACTTAGAAGTTAATTAAATAGTAAGCATTCCCAGTGAGTCATAGTGAACTCTGAACCACTGACCTCTTAACTACTGACCTCTACTCCATACCTACTATATTATGACCCCCACACTAGTGACCTATAATTCATTCACATTATACCCCTCAGGGTTAATGATTTATGTACCGCTGGACTCGTGGACGTAATAGCCAACATTCGAAGAGAACTCTTCATTTTCAAAGATGATGTAAGTACTTAGTTATGGTTGCTTAGTTACAGGTGCTTAGCTACGGTTGCTTAGCTACGGTTGCTTAGCTACGGTTGCTTAGTTACGGTTGCTTAGCTACAGTTACTTAGCTACGGTTGCTTAGCTACGGTTGATTAGATACGTTTGCTTAGTTATAGCTGATAGTTTTTAGTTTCATATAAAATATAGTAGTAATAGTAATATTACATATATAATATATCATAGCTATGTATTTGATATATAAATATTATTGCATTTTTATATAATTTATAAATATAGACAACAATCCAAATACATGTACACATTACATATATATATATATATATATATATATATATATATATATATATATATGTGTGTGTATATATATATATAACATATATATATATATATATAACATATATATATATATATATATATATATATATATATATATATATATTATATATAAACTATTCTTAATATATAGATTATAAATAATTAGATTATATTATAATATTTTTTTGTATTCGAATACTTCATATAAGGAATCCTTCTGCCATTTAAATGTATGTAATTAATGAAATGCATCTTTAGTATAAGGACGTGGTTCCACTCTTCTCAAATATAAGATTAACTTAAGATCATTTATAAACTTGGGATCAATTCAATAGAAACTCCTCATGTAATGTAATTGTATTTATAATTACTTCTATCATAATTTATACTGGAAAAGGTATAGTTATGTAGTTATCTCATAATAATATCATAAAGAATTAACATATATGGTAATAATGATTTCAATATGCATATACATTATATGTTAATGAACACAATTCCTTTACTACTCTATGATTATAATCATATAGCTATGCATATAGACATATATGTAATCAAGGGTACTAATGAGTACCTAGCAATATTAAGATATATATATATATATATATATATATATATATGTGTGTGTTGGTGTGTATGTGTGTGTGCGTGTATGTGCATGTATGTGCGAGTGTGTGTGTGCGTGTGTGTATGTGTGTGTATGTGTGTGCGTGTATGTGCATGTGGGTATGTGGGTGTGCGTGTGTGTGTGTTGTTGTGTGGGTGCGTGTGTGTGTGCGTGTGTGTGTGTGCGTGTGTGTGTATGTTTGTGTGTGTATGTTTGTGTGTGTGCGTGTGTGTGTTATTGTGTGGGTGCATTTGTGTACGTTTGTGTATGTGTGTGTATGTGTGTGCGTGTATGTGCGTGTGGGTATGTGGGTGTGCGTGTGTGTGTTGTTTTGTGGGTGCGTGTGTGTGCGTGTGTGTGCATGTGTGTATGTTTGTGTGTGTATGTTTGTGTGTGTGCGTGTGTGTGTGTGTTATTGTGTGGGTACATGTGTGTGCGTGTGTGTATGTGTGTGTGTGCGCGCGTGTGTGTGTATATGTGTGTGTACGTGCGTGCGTGCGTGCGTACGTGTGTGTATGTGTATATGTGTGTGTACGTGCGTGTGCGTGTGTGTATGTGTGTGTGCGTGTGTGTGTTGGTGTGTGTGTGCGTGTGTGTATGTATGTATGTGTATATGTATGTGTACGTGCGTGTGCGTGTGTGTATGTGTGTGTGCGTGTGTGTGTTGGTGTGTGTGTGCGTGTGTGTATGTATGTATGTGTATATGTATGTGTGCGTGTGTATGTGCGTGTGTGTATATGTGCGTGCGTGTGTGTGTGTATGTATGTATGTGTGTATGTGTGTGTGCGTGTGTGTGTGCGTGTGTGTATGTGTGTGTGCGTGTGTGTGTTGGTGTGTGGGTGCGTGTGTGTATGTGTGTGTGTGCGATTGTAATGTTAACTACTAGTATAAGGAATCCAAACTATGGGTTCCTTAGACTGTATATAGGTATATCTATTGTTGATGTATCTATTGTTGATGATATAAATGATAAACACAATAGATATATGAACTAATGTAAACAATTAAATAGAGTACATAATATTACATAATAATAGTTATCACATAGTCCATTTTTCCATTATATTCATATAACTGTGTTTAGCTTTAGTAAGAGCATATCTTAGACTATAGTTAAATACAGATACATATCTTAATTATGTAATTATAATTGTAGATATAACTTTTTTATAACTATTTCTCTCAAAGAAGAAATAAATGATATATTCAATTTTAATTAATTATTACATATATATACATATATATATATATATATATATATATATATATATATATCTAATCGCATACTATGTATGAAGTACTTAATATCATATAGGAAGTAAATATTTGTGTTTATTTAACACATGCAAAACATATCGTAATACATATTTTGTAATTGGGTTCTAATTAATTAGTACTATTTTTTATAATTAATTTAATTAATATGATAATATTATATTCGTCTATATACTTTATAAATAATAAGTTATAGCCTCAGTCTTTATATGGTAAGTTATAGCTTCAGTCTATATAAGGTAAGTTATAGCCTTAGTCTATATATGGTAAGTTATAGCTTCAGTCTATATATGGTAAGTTATAGCTTCAGTCTATATATGGTAAGTTATAGCTTCAGTCTATATATGGTAAGTTATAGCTTCAGTCTATATATGGTAAGTTATAGCTTCAGTCTATATATGGTAAGTTATAGCTTCAGTCTATATATGGTAAGTTATAGCTTCAGTCTATATATGGTAAGTTATAGCTTCAGTCTATATATGGTAAGTTATAGCTTCAGTCTATATATGGTAAGTTATAGCTTCAGTCTATATATGGTAAGTTATAGCCTCAGTCTATATATGGTAAGTTATAGCTTCAGTCTATATATAGTAAGTTATAGCCTCAGTCTATATATGGTAAGTTATAGCTTCAGTCTATATATGGTAAGTTATAGCCTTAGTCAATATATATATATATATATATATAAATATATATATATATATTTATATTAAGTTATTAACTCATTGCAGGTTTTCTGGAGAAAAGATCGTAATGGAATTATAAATGTTAAAAGGCCGACGAAAATAAGTTCATTCTGGTTTGTGGATATGATTTCGCATGCCAATCATGGTACCTGTACAGTGTACAGTGTACAGTGTACAGTGTACAGTGTACAGTGTACAGTGTACAGTGTACACTGTACAGTGTACAGTGTATAGTGTACACTGTACACTATACAGTACTGTAAATATAGTAGTTTACATCCGGAATTCATAGAAGTATATATTATAAGTTACTCATTTATTCGTATCTATATTTGTTCTCCTTTATTCTGGATCGAAAACACCGAAATGGTTTTCCGGGGTCCTATACAAAATACTGTTGATTTATTCATTTTTTGCATCACATATTTTATATTATTAACGTCTTATTGTAACGCATGGAAGGATACCATTACATCTCTATAGAATTCGACGGAGTTATATGAAATATTTAAAGTAAATTCCGCTTCTTTTCAATAAGAAAGTATATATGCTATTAAAATAACGTAGAATTAAATTAAATTATAAAATTAATATTTAAGAAGTATTATTCTGATTATTTTTAAAGTTAATTCACACGAACAAGTGAAATGAACATTACATGGTAGTTATGGGTGTATACAACTTTATAGAGTAGTTTTTAAATTAAAGTACATTGAAAGTACATATAAGAGACCCGGAATACATTAAATCAAGGCAATCGGGTCCAATTACATTCTATCTATTAGGAAGCTATCTAAACAAGATATTAACATGTCTCATATTTTATTAATATCTATTTTAATACACGATATTTTCATTGTAAAGTAAACATATTGTGTTTATATACATATTAAATAATAAATATATATATATATATATATATATATATATATATATATATGCTTGTTTGTGTATGTGTGCGTGTTTTGTATATGTATATGGATATGTATGTCTATGTGTGTGTGTTTGTGTGTGTGTGTATGTGTGTGTGTATGTCTATGTATGTTCGAGTATATATGTATGTGTGCGTATGCGTGTGGCTGTGTGTGTGTGCGTGTGTGTGTATGTGGGTGTGTATGTGCGAGTGTATGTGTGTTTGTGTGTGTGTGTACTTAAGAAGTATGTTATATTTATTATGCAATGAATATATTGCAGACAATTATGATTTTCGCAATTATTAATAGTTATTGTTTACTTCGAAACTCTAAAAGAACTTAACTTTCTCTTAGTAGATTAAACGAAACCTGACTAATTTATGAAAATAATCCCAACCTTCAAACTCCCATTTATTAAATATACTAAATTCCTAACAATAAATTGTGATATAGTAAAATCATCTCCTTCGTAGGTACAAAATCCCGCTCTCTGTAAATCATTTCGACGCTGTGTATGAGAGAAATGCACGCAACTTTAACAATCGAGTTGAAAGCACCATAGTTATATTCAGCGGTTTGTGTTGCAATATGTTACCGCTTCACTTAAGCTATTGCGTAAAGGTCACCTAAAGGTCAAAAGTCTACGAAACGACCAAACGACTTCTGCATATTTATTAAATGTGAAAAATATGCGACCATGCAAATCTTTTCAAAAATATAATATTATTAATATTTCTCTGAACCTTTTGATGTATATTAAATTGCTATTTATACTTATATATATATATATATATATATATATATATATATATATATATATAAAGGTTAATATAATATTTATATATATTATTAATTACAAAATGAATATTATATATGGTTTTTTTCTTCATTGAATTAATTACATCTTATTAATAATGTACTTATAATAATGTACTTATAATATATGTACTTATAATAATGTACTTATAACAATGTACTTATAATAATGTACTTAAAATAATGTACTTGTAAGTAAAGTATTCACTTCACTCACAAAAGGTCAGAAGTACTGGATTATGCTAAGTAATAATAAATTAGTTTACGGATTTCCAGAAGAAGGTAAGCAATTAACAACTTTGGGATTACCGCAGAACTTGGAAAAGGTGAGTTGCTTGACGTGGAAATTAGTTATATAATGTGTCCTTTAGAATCACTTTTTTTATTGGCTTTATTAATTTGTATACTATTTAACATACATATATTAAACACACATTGATATGTCCTGTTAAAATAACGGAACAAAGAATTGATTTAAAAGAATTTATTTTAATTTTATATATATTTGATGAGATCAATATTGATCTTATTGAATATAATTTATTATCCATGTAATTTATTAGTTGGTGTATAAAACGAGCTATAAATACAAAATTCTACAACTGATTTTAAAATATTGTTTAGAAGTTATCGAAAATTATATTTCTAAACGTTCTTACGAATGTTCTATTAAAAAATCTTATTTTAATTCCATCGCGTGAATGGCATATTGATATACTCCAATTTGTATGACATTTCGATTAGGTCGATGCCGTGTTCAATTGGAAATACAATATGAAGTCATACATTATAGCAGGGGACATGTATTGGCGACTAGATGACCAGACAATGAAGGTACGATAAGATTAACTTCGATAGCAATCAAATGCTTTACAAAACTAATATAGTAACGAGAATGACTCACTCTCAAGTAATATATTGTATTGTTGTATGACTATTGTATTGTTTACATAATGAACTTTATATAATATTAGTTAACTTTATTATTAATACATTAATAATAATAGTTAAACTAATAGAAAATTTAAATATTTCGATAAACATAATTGTTGCCATTTATCTTTAATGTTTACAAATGAATCGTTGCAAATCTCTTCCAATTCGCCACTCCAAGACATTCCCTAAGTTATTAGCTGTGCGAGGTTACACAAAACTCGCCAAACAGATCGAGGAGAACTACCCGAGGTCTATGCACATTTGGGAAGGGGTTCCGTTACCAGTTGTCACTTCGTTCAATGATGCCGGTTAATACAGCCGCGAGAGTCGATAATACCTACCTACCCTTTGTCCTGGTCTCGAATCTCCCACTACCTCACCTCCCACTCCCTCTACTTCTCCGGTATCTATGCCAGACTTACGAAGTTCATACCGAAGTTGAAAGATTTACTAAAATAACCTATTGACATGAAAGCAATAATCTCTTTTATTTATTAAACAAAAATTATAAATCGTCTTCTGCATAAATTCGTGAACTTAATTTTATAATGCAAGACTACTTTTTTTTTACTTTTCCCGACTCGACAGTCAACACACAGCCGCGGTTACATTATTATCTGCATCGTGTACACCTACAACGTAGCGCACGTTTTTCTTAATACACTCGCACGCAGAAACATCCGAAAATACCTACTTCCTGGACCGCAACGGAAACTACCACATGTTCAACGATGCCTTGATGAGGGTGTACGACGAATCCGAGGGATTCCCGCGACCCCTGGCCGTGGATTTACTGGACTGCGCGCCCGTCATACCGTTCGGGAATCCGATTCAACTGAACGTCACGCAATCGAACGACACACCACCGCATTCATTACTGTGCCCCATTATATTTTATTGTTTAGCGACGATGTCCGCTATTGTGGTACACAGAGAATGGTATCCTTTTATTTATTTCTATTTTTAAACAAATTAATTTTTTTCCACCATTTTGTTGAATAATTTACAAATCGCCGAGTGATATTTTTTATGCCAACTTAGCTGCGGACGCGACTATTCTGAAAATGCAATTATTTCAATAACATATTTATAATAAAATATTCCCAATAATTCCACTTTTTTCTTTCTACATAATTTGGTAATTTGAAATATATTAAAAGAATTGAACAATTTGAATATTTTTATTTGTTATTTATCCATTTCAATCTTTAATACAATTTCAAATATTTCAATCTCGAAGATCATGATCAGTAACCGAGAATTTGTAACAATAATTGAATAACATTTTTATAATTTCGATGATATACAAGACACATCTAGTTCATTTTTCTGAAAATGTGTAGCATTTTAAAATATTGATGTAATACAATTTAATTACTAAATAATTTCAATTCATATAATACAAATATTCTATAGATATTTTATGAGCAGGTAGAACTGGAAATATTATTAGTAATATTTTCTTTCTAAATGTAAATGTAGAAATACCTTTCTATAAATCCTTTTCTTTTCTTTAAATGAATCCGGTGATGAATTATTTTCAAACATAGCAATTTTATTCTTGATACTTGTGTTCCTAAATTTAATACATAATCAATAATAAGAATATAGTTACATTTAAATAGAATTACACTTAAAAAGAATGAACGAAATTATAATTTTTTTAGATATTTTGAGAAACCTATAAATAGAATTGGTTTCTTCATCACTCAGTGAATCTATTTCATTATCGTTAAAACATTTGTAGATAGGATTTGGTTGATGATATTCTGTAAGACAATAGAAATTATTACAAATCTATATCAATTGATTGCAACAAAGTTTTTTGAAAAACTGTAATACAATATAATACATAAGTTGAAATATAAATTAAAATGGTTGAAATAAAAAAATCAATAAACTTATTCTTGCAAATTTTATTATTTGTAAGAAAAATATTTAAATGTTACGGTATAAAATTTATTTACCAAATACTTAATGTAATATTTAATAATAATACTTTATTATATAGTAATTATTTATAAAATATTTTAATATTATCCGGATTAAGTTTTATAAAAATGATGAATTACAAATTTCCCATATAAACCGCATAATTACCTCCTAAATCTGTCCAGGGTAAAGTAACATCTTTGTGTTTAATATCCATTCGAATCGGAATTAGATCTTTGATAACTGGTTGATTCAGCTGCCGAGTTATAGGGGTGGATATCGGCGGAGATGGCATCTCACTTGTTTTACTGTCATAGAAAAATTAATTGTTAATTATCAATATAGATATTTTAAGAAAATCAATTACGATATCAAAAGGTATACAGTACATATTAACCTACATAAGTACATATTAACCTATCGGAATCATTTACAGAATCAAATGTTGTATTTATTCTTTCGCCTACTAATTCGTAATCATTTGAGCTATTTTCAGCTGCAATTAATTCATCCGAAACCTGAATTATTTTTCTAATTAATTTAAACCCGTTATTTGATCAAAAACATGCTATAATTGGAACTAATATTCTGATAATTAAACATTTGTATATTATAATCGTTTCATGAAAATGTAATCAAATACGAGAGTATGTATTATTATGTAAATGACAGGAAATAAACAAAGAGATAATAAAAAAAAAAGTAAGATGTGTCAAATTCCCTAATTAAGTTCTTTAACTAACTTTATGGCAAATAATGCTTTATTAAAACAATACATTATTTATTGATATTTACCTGTCTAAATTCATTGTATTTCAAATCATCAGCCAAACGGCTTTGTAAAATGGAGTCCCATTCCTGTACTGCTCCTTTCTTTCGGTATTTATTTCCTGGAAGAGGCTTCAGATCCGGGAGGAAATATTTAAAGATAATAATATTTGATAGTGATAATAAAATGTAATGGCGCTTAATATATATTTTTATAATAGTCATTTCATATCAGTTTTTTTGGAAGAAGATAAAGGCTGTGGGTCGAGAAGAGACGAGGGGGAGGCGAAGGACACCAAAAAGAACCACAAAACCTTAACGTCGGCGAGATCGACTTGAGACTGCGGCATCGCTTTCACTTTAAACTGCTTACGTCGTAACATCCTGTTGTCGCCGGCTTCGGCGAGGAGATTGCGAGCATTCAGATGCGCGGTGAACTGTTTACGACGCGTGAAGTCGATGGCGCCACCTACCTCCTCTCCTCCGGACTGTACATCTCTCCGAGTTGCCGCAACTTCTCCGTCGCAGTCGCTGGAGTCTCGGCCGAACGACGTGGTCTCCGTGCCGACGTCGGTTTCGCTGGTTTCCATGCTAAAGTCGGTTTCGCTGGTATCCATGGCAACGGCGGATTCGCCCGAATCACCCCGGCTACGGTGGCGTGGCCAATATTCATTAGAACTTAATAATGGAGCTTTCGGGCGACTGAATTTTCCCTCAAACCTCACCTCAGCCGCCTCCGCTTTAGTAGCGGGGTTGTATCCTGCTTCGAGGGGCGTGGTTTCTTTTACTAATGGCGCAGGCTGTACGCATGTAGGAAGATCTGGGGGCGTTCGAATGGTGGGCGTTTCCGGGGAAGATTGCGTGCGTTGAGTAGGTTTGACGAATGTGCAGGTTGTCGCCGTGGGTGTGTCTATCGATGCTAGAGTTGTGGGTACAGTTTTGTGGGGACCTGAGTGGGTGTCGAATGTAGGGTGACTTTCGTTGTTATTGTCGGATGTTGCGTGACTTTCGGCCGGAGGGTCGTGTGTAGTGAGAGGTTCAGTGAAAGATTTGGGTGTAGTGAGAGGTGTAGTGAGAGAGTTGGGAGTAGTGAGAGGAATGTTGTGTGTAGAGAGAGGTATGTCGAGTGTGTTGGGTGTAGTAAGAGGTCCAATGAGAGAGTTAAATGTAGCCAAAGATCCGGATTGAGGATTCGGTATTGTGTTAGTCTCAAATGGGTGACAAGCTGACATATTAATAACACTTCCACCTTCTAAAGAATCAAAAGACTGATTAAATTCGCTCTCCATCGTCTGAAAAAATTATTGAAATTTTAATCATAGATACAAGCAATAGATTTTTTAATTTCTATGACTCAAGATTTATATGTCGAAATATATGTTCACGTTTAATATCTATATTTATGGTCTAAATAATTAAATACAAATTACGATTGTAAATATAATCATAGAAATAAAATATAGTAAATATTTAATAATAATGTAATAATAACTTACAACAAAATCTAGAGTCTATTCTCTATTGTATCTATTCTTCAACAATAGATACAATCTAATCTTTAAATCAGTTATCTAACCTCATTATGTGAATGGTATGCGTCCAATATTATTGTTTCAGAGGATTGATTCAAATCTTCTACGACTGCAGATTTGGTTTCATAGGAATTATAATTATCTTTCATAATATTCCAATATTTCACGTATTATTTTATAATAGTACAATAGTATTATTATACAATAGTACAATAGTGTTATTATACAATAGTAATAAGTAGGCGGTATAACAATAAATAAATGTAACTTGAATTTAATATCTAACAATATATTTTTATATTATAATATAATATGTTAAAGAATACAAACTTTGGGCAGGATGAGAGAGAATGGCATGAGATGATAGGACATCTTCGATGGAAGTAGCCGAGCTTATAGAAGAGTCTATCGATCTCTGCAATCGAAAATAAATGGAATACTTAAGTAGATTCTCATGCGATTGGAAATTTGAAATAAAACCTGTCTTTTCATGAAATTTCCGATATGAATCTTTTTACGTTTTTCCCTTCTTTTTAATGAAAGCAATGCTGCCTGGTAGATAATTATTCAGCAAATAATGATAATATTTAGTTTTAATAATATAATTTGAGTCTTCAAATATATAAAAATGGATTTACACAAAAATATATTTTAGAGAACTATTCTAAAAATTAAGAACAACTTTATTTTAATTTTAAATTGTATGTGATATATATATAATGAAGGTGTTGGTAAACTAGTTATTTACGTTAATAGATAGTGTAAGTAATCAATTCCCTGGTGACTATTTGTTTGAAACCTGTTTACGATCGTGCTCCTCGGCCATTTTGATATCATCGACGGACATGTTGGATGCTCGACGTTCTCTTAAAGCCGCGATACGCGCCAGAGAACTATGGCCCGCTTCCGTGTCCAATCGAATTACTTGAATCTGAGAGAAATTTATATTGTAAATTCTACATTAATAAATGAAATAGAAATTAATAAACATATTATTAATAAGAAATTAATAAACGAATTATTAATATAGAAATTAATAAATGAATTATTAATATAGAAATTAATAAATGAATTATTAATATAGAAATTAATAAACGAATTATTAATAAGAAATTAATAAACGAATTATTAATATAGAAATTAATAAACGAATTATTAATATAGAAATTAATAAATGAATTATTAATATAGAAATTAATAAATGAATTATTAATATAGAAATTAATATTTTATTCAAATCAAAGTTTTCATTTTCTATACCTATTCTTAACCTATAAATATTCATTTGTTATAAGTATAAAGACAAATATTGGGTGTTATGTAATTCATAAATAGGAATAGATTATAAAATAATAAATAACCATATTATGTGACACTAATTTATACAAAAATGAATAATACAGACTTTCCAGACAAATTTATCAAAAATGTAATGGAAATATACTTTTCTAGATGAAATACATAACGAAATTAATATCATCTAATATCATCTAATATCATATGATATCATCTAATATCATATAATAATATATAATGACATCTAATGACATTTAATAAAAACTAATATTATTACCTAGTAGTATAATATCATCATATAATTGTTCTAAAACCACCTAATATAGCTCTATTTTAATAAAGTATACTATTATTTAATAATACATAATCTACTAGCAACTCAAACCATTTCTGTAATAATTAATTTCTTGAATAAATATAAAATGAGTGACTGGTGATGAACAATACCCTTTAAGTATAACAATACCCTTTAAGTATAACAATACCCTTTAAGTATAACAATACCCTTTAAGTATAACAATACCCTTTAAGTATAACAATACCCTTTATTGCATATTGTGAATTGCATTGAACTGACCGCAATATTTTCTCGAGATCCGTAACCCTGCGCAAGATCTTGGAGTTTACGGGCAGCCATTGTGGGGTTTCCTGTGTCATAGATCTGTGAGAATTAGCATTGTTTAAAGTATGTTATTGTTGGGGTGAGATACTATCTCAGTCTCCATCTCACTCTCTCTCTCTCTATATCTTTATCTCCTTCTGCTTTTTCCTCACCCACTGCCTCTCCCTCTCCTGCTCCCCTTCCTCTTCGTATCCATCTATCTACATATCTCTCCGTTTCTCTACTCCCTTCCATTGCCACCGATTATAGAACCTCTTCGATGGCTTCGGTGTAATCGACATATTTCCAGAGACCTCTGGTGGCAACGATGACAAATTCATCCCCGGATTCGCAGTATATCGTAGAGATGTGAGGATCGGGAATCACCTTAGGCGAGAGTAATCCACAACCTATTTGACGTGTTGCCATGGTTACGCCGTCTACCTTATTGTCCTGGAAAAGGTGAGTGGAAGTATAAAGGAAAGGTTTGGCTAGCCTAAGGACTTTACACTTTATGTTAACAATTTCAAATTATATATATTATTAGATATATTATTAGATAATATATACATTACGATGATGCTATTAATTTAAATAAAAAGACACCATGGTTTTATTTTATAATATTTTCTTATAAATTTAATTTCTTCTGCTAGAAAAATATAATATAATATACAACATTAAATAACAAAAATAATTCTTTAATAACTAAAAATGGGTATTATTGGATTTGTACAATAGGTATTATATTACCAGGTATTTAATAGAAAAGAAATTGTATTCTTCATGAAATATTTGATAAGTATTATTTTAAGTAATATTTAGATCTTTCTATAAAAATCAAAACTCAAGAATTTTCAAGAATGTAATATTCCTGCAATAAAATATATTTCATAAAATATATTTATTTACTAAATAATCAATACAAAATAGCTGCCACAGTTTCATAATAATTTATTGATTATAAGAATTTTAAATTAAATGAATGCACATTATGAAATCTCCAGGTAAAGTGTTGCATCATAAGTTTGTATCGAAGGCAAATACCAACACTATTATCTCATCCTTAGATCCTACCACCACTATACCACCACTTCTGACCCACCTAATCTCTCTATATATATGCATGTCTAATCTCTACCCAACCACTATACCTCCCCAACAATCACCACGCCTCTCTCTTCTCTTTAAGGGGATCTGACACCTTAAAAACTCCCATGTTAAAGAATAGGCTTTTTCTTAAATTCAAAATACTACTAGTTTATGAATAAGTATTGGATTTGATTCAAATAAAAAAAGAATATGTAAAGTATATAATTATGAATGAAGTAGTTAAACCAAAAAATTGATAATCTAGATATTTGTTGGTCAATTTATAAGTTCACATATTTTAATTGTATTTAAAAATAATATAATAGCAAAATAAAATATTATTTTATTAAAAATCGTTGATTATTATTTCTATATATAAATAATACACAATTTTTGAAATTTTCAAAACAATCGCCCTATAAACAAAAAAGTTTGTACAAAATTTTAAAATGACAAGAAAATTGCTCTCAAAGTTTATATATAATAATTTTTCAATATATTTAAGTTATTTTCGATTTTTTAAAGATTTAAAATGAAATATTGAGTAAAAATAATGAAATGGTTTGTTATGCTGTCAATATATAATTTAATAATGAAATATAAATTAGATAATAACAATATGATAATATTAATAATAATATAACGTAACAATAATAATTATATTAAAATTTCCCGACCCATATTCCGCCGACTAAAATATCTTCCTCTTCCTATTCGCTTGACTAGACCTTTCCCTACCTCTTTTATAATTATATAATATTGTATAATGTATTTTCTTGTTGATTCTCGGCATTTTAGTAATCATCAAATAAAAAATTGAAACAAATATAATTATAAACAATATTAGTGATAGGAGAATTAAAATTTGTCGCTGGTAAACGCTGAAAATGAAACCAATGAAAAAAATTAAGTGACAATCATAACCTTTGACATTTGTAGTGGAATGTTGTGTGACATGTTAATAGAAACAAAAGCCCTTTCTTTAATTTAAAAAAAACAAGATTAAATTTGGTAAATAAATACTATTACTATTATTTAAATGTATATTATATATTTTTATAATGAAAAATCTGATAAATTTCTTGAGATTGATAAATAATAAGCTTTTATAAAACACTTTTTTTGCGTTTTTATTATATTTTCTAAGTTGAAATTTTAACAGATGATAAAAAACAAATAATTATTTTATATAATATAAAAATAAAAATATCTTAATAATTTTATTTTTGCAAGGCCCCACTTCTCCTAAATAGACCCACAAGTTGGGTACCACTTACAACCCTACCTACGTCAAACCTCCGTGATGATCGCATCCATCTGATAGAGTCTCAGACTCTCATTGTCATCTTCTGGAGCAATGAACCTTCTGGTTAGCAGAACTGGTGTAAACTCTAGGCTTTACGGAATGAAGGATTACAGGTGAATTGTAGTATATATATATATATATATATATATATATGTACATATATATATATATATATAAATATCAATATACTTAAAGTTCTAAAAACATGATTATAAAAACAATATTACAATTACATGAAATTTAACATCGTACTTTCACTTGCAAACCTGTCGTTACCATTATCATCATCGCTATGCTCACTAGGGGCGTTGTTGTCGATATTACGGCGACGGCACAGAACCGCCTCCACGTCGCCAACGTTTGCGACTCGCATTGTTATGCCTGTTACCATGACGATTAACAACTATTATAGAAACCGCGTAGCAGTGTATCCAACGACAATAAGTATAAGAAAGAAGTAAAAATATAACTAAAATATATCTGCCTAGATTACAGATTTACATATTCACATTATACCATCTATTCATTGGTAGAGAATAAATTGTCAAAATTCACTTGAAATAAATTGAATATATAAATAAATAAAATAGATTGAAATGAAATGTTTTCTATAAGCATAACAAAACATAGCCAGTAATGTAATAATAACATACATTTAAAACCAACAATGACTAATAGATACATTACTTTTAAAAACGTAAATATTAGTATATAAGAGCCAACAATAAAATTGGTTCTAATTTAGTAAATAAATTAAATATTTTTTCCACATTTATTAATTAATATTGTAATTTACATCACATCCAGGTCATTTATTTTTAATATTACATATTTTTTTAATTTTTGATTTTTCTTAGGACATCAAATAATTTTACAAAACTTTTACATTACTGGGAAGTTACAGAAATAGATCAACTAACATATAAATGAATATAATAATAATTGATCTTTCAATAACCAGAATTGGATACAATTTAGCATAGCTTGTATTATAAGAACTCAACCTGATCTACATTCCACCCTATATCGCATAACAACTAACTACATATTACATAATTACACAGCATAAATGACATAATAACACACTTTATATTACATAACTACGAAACCTATATTACATACTAAGTCATTTTGCCTGATATAAGCACCCACTTTACTTTACTAAAGACATAGCAAGATCCAAACACGTAAATTAGCTACAAACGTAAATTAGCTACAAAATAAATAACCGGGGAGATTCGATGAGGATTCTTCTTGTTTCAAATGAATGACAGCAACACATGCTCCCAACTTCTGACCGGCACCACGCATCATTCTATTTATGGGGGGATGGTGGTGGGGCTTTTAAGAGATTCGGGGTTAAGGATGGAGGGTTATATAACCATCTTCTTTACATATGGCGCAGGGGATATATTAAGATGCTAACAAAAAAAAATTAAAGGTTTTGGAAAATTAGCTGCAAGGAAAATGAAAACTATTTATAATGAAATCAAATTTATTACATACATTATTTTATGTATTTATTTAAGATATTAAATTATTATGTCATATAATGTATAATATATTATATCATATGCATATAGAATTCATTCTAATTTATCTTAATATATTTGTAAATGATTCAGATATAACTTCTCAATATTAATTATTTATTTATTAACTTATTCAATTATTAATTTATTTTTTACACACAATCATATCCTATCATATATAATCCCAAACCCCAATTTTCCCATCCCTTCCTCCTCGTAATCCACTCCATTCCTTAGAATATCCTATCCCCAATACAAAAGAATCCTGTTCTCAACCAATCCACCAAACATTTCCCGATTCCATTCCGTTGTTCCCTATATTAACTTGTGCGCAGATAGAAAGGTATACCGCATGTAATCGTCTTCGTTATGCTGCTCCCCTCTTCCTCCGCTTGCATCTCGACTCCTCGACAACTCCCTGGCGAGTATTGTGGGCAAACATTGCATGAGACGTTCGGGTAGCTCATCGTTGTAGCCTATACGTGAAGTAGGGACGGCAGGAGGTAAGGGTAAGGAGAAGTTGAGGGGGTAATACTTGAAGAGATAGGTTAAAGGAAGTAGGGAAGGAGGAGGGCGAGGATACAAAAACGAGGGAAGGAGGAAAGGAAGAAGAGAGAAATGAAGAACATCAATAACTGAGAAGGAATGGGGAGTGAGAGTTAGGGAGAAAAGGAGGAATATATCGAAAGATTGAGTGATTAAAAAATAGAGGGAATGTATGAGGGATTAAAAGAAGATGGAAGAGAAAAGAACGAAGGAAGTAATGGCTGAAAGATAAATAGGGGAGGGATGTAAGGATTAAAGGAAGGAAAGTAGAGATAAAGTGAAGAAGGGAGGATATTATAGATGGAGTGATTAATGGAAAGAGGCAGGTAAGGAAAGACTCTGTGAATAGGAATGAAAGTTGATACAATATTGAATATATTTTCAATTAAAATTAAATTTTTGAAAATTATTTCTTATAAATATGTTTGTAAATATGACACACTAATTATAGAGTGTCATTTGACAACCTCCGTCGAAGAGCGCAAATGCTCCCTCGCGTCCATCACGACTTCCCCTATCACTCGAATTAAACTCAGGCAGGCTTAAGGTCCGCACAGCCAACCTGAACGAAAATGTGCGCCTTTCTATATGCAATTTAATGGAAAAACACATCGAGGCGATAAGTTTACAAAATGAAACAACTTTGACAAATGCGCAACAAACTTATTACGAATTCCGGAAGTTTGACAAGAACCCGCTTTCCATGGAGCTAAAGATCCCTCGACAGAGTTCAGCGAAGAGCTATTGACGTCGAGGTATGCGGTGAGATATAGCGTAGGGTGGGTAGAGTAGTTGAGTTGGGACAAATACTTACTACGTACTATTCAAGTAGTAGGTATAAGTATTTTGTTATAACTATCGAATGGCATTAGTAGTGTAGTATGCGTTGTAAGTAAATGCATACGAGTAGCGTAATAGGAATTACTACGGATATTCGTAGTTGTGGAAAGTTGTAGAAAGTAACTTGACTAGACTGAACAAAGAGGGATTTAAAAGATACCCTTTCTCCTAGTCACTCAAGTTGTGGGTGATTTAAATCCAGGGTAAAAGGTCTATGAGAAATGTTCACTGAAGCGTGACGACTCTCAAACCTGGACTGTCGAAGATTAGAACTTTGAGCTGCAGTATTTATGAAACACACGTTTTTACCGACTTCTTTTCTGTAAACACGATATTGGTAGGATGAGGGAGTGAGCGAGGGAGGTAGGAATGAAGGTAAGTAAGGAGATAGGGAAGGACGGAGAGAGAGAGAGAAAGAGCAAGATAGGGAAGTAGTGAGTGAGGGGAGAAATGATGGTAAATGTACTCACCTGGGCAGCGAGCGTTTATAAGTATGAGGATCTAGTTTGAGGTCGGAGTTCATTGAGAGGTCGAGGAGGTTCAGTTTCGAAGCCATCAATGACGAAATTGACACATCGGCGAGATGGTTATGACCGACATCTAGCACCTGTCAGTGTAGTTGAGTGGTTGTCAAATGTGTGATATCAGGTGTCAATGTAGTTTAAGTATGAGTATAGTAAGTATATAAGTTGTGCATGTGTGTCAGTATTGTAGGGTGATTATGGAGGCTAGCAGATGTCGAATGTAAAATTGTTTTAAATGTCAGTGACAAATGTTGGCTATGTGAATGTATAATGAATATTTTCAAGTGTTCTTAATAAATATTAAATTAAAATGTAAATATTAGTAAATATTAGACTAAAATATCGGAGTTAAGTATTTTTGTTAAATGTTAGAGTTAAATGTCAGAGTTAAATGTCAGAGTTAAATGTCAGAGTTAAATGTCAGAGTTAAATGTCAGAGTTAAATGTCAGAGTTAAATGTCAGAGTTAAATGTCAGAGTTAAATGTCAGAGTTAAATGTCAGAGTTAAATGTCAGAGTTAAATGTCAGAGTTAAATGTCAGAGTTAAATGTCAGAGTTAAATGTCAGAGTTAAATGTCAGAGTTAAATGTCAGAGTTAAATGTCAGAGTTAAATGTCAGAGTTAAATGTCAGAGTTAAATGTCAGAGTTAAATGTCAGAGTTAAATGTCAGAGTTAAATGTCAGAGTTAAATGTCAGAGTTAAATGTCAGAGTTAAATGTCAGAGTTAAATGTCAGAGTTAAATGTCAGCATAAAGTTGATCATGTATTTGAAAGTAAATCTGTTTAAACCTATAGCATGAAACGTCTGCATTAATAGTATTAGCAATATTTCTAATAGTATTTACTAATTCAGCATTAAGTTTAGACTTTAAAGGAGTTGTAGAAACGGAAGTTGAACCTAACACGGATTTATATTAATTGCAAAATTAAAATTCCTTAATTTTAAATTACTTAATTCCTAGATTTGTCGATATAGATCATATTATTCTATAGAAATAAACCCTCCTACAGGCACCTACCCTGAGGCCCGGGGCGTTCTTTAGGTCTGGTAGTGCAGTCAGCCAATTGGAGTTGGCGCGCAGGGTGGTGAGGTTCGTGAGACGACCAATGGCGGCAGGCAACGCAGACAGCTGATTGGACGATATGTTGATTTCACCAAGATTCGGAAGCGCTTCAATATCACTACGAGTAAAATAGTACGTTTACTGAATACAACAAAACTAGAATTTAAGGGTTACAACTTCTATTGTCATAGTTATTGCAATTATTAGAAATATTATTTTTTTTATATCAGAAGTTTTGAACTATTTATATTCTATAAATAATTATAAATCCAATAATAAATTGATTATATTGAATTAAATAATATAATAAAATGAATTTTAAAAATAAATTTGTATAATTTAAATCTATATGATATTTAACATATATAGTTAAATATAAATATTCAATATATTCCATTTATCAAGATTATTTAATGGAAACTGTGAATAAATTCATATATAACAAATATAGTTAATGTTATGAATTTATCATTTAAACTGTGAATAAATTCATATATAACAAATATAGTTAATGTTATGAATTTATCATTATATAATTAATTAATTATAAAATTTATAGTGATTTTTATAGTCTTAAATATATTATTATTTTCCAAACACACACATCATTTCATTTACAATTTTACACTTCTCAAGTTATGAACCACCAACATCTACTGAAATATTGAATTAGATAATGGCATTTAAATGTTTCTTCTCCAGCTAACAAAGTAGTTTTGTTAAATACCAATTCAACATTACCAAGTCAATATTACCAAGTCAATATTACCATGTCAATATTACCAAGTCAATATTACCAAGTCAACATTACCAAGTCAACATTACCAAGTCAATATTACCAAGTCAATATTACCAAGTCAACATTACCAAGTCAATATTACCAAGTCAACATTACCAAGTCAACATTACCAAGTCAACATTACCAAGTCAATATTACCAAGTCAATATTACCAGGTCAACATTACCAAGTCAATATTACCAAGTCAACATTACCAAGTCAACATTACCAAGTCAACATTACCAAGTCAACATTACCAAGTCAACATTACCAAGTCAACATTACCAAGTCAACATTACCAAGTCAACATTACCAAGTCAACATTACCAAGTCAACATTACCAAGTCAACATTACCAAGTCAACATTACCAAGTCAACATTACCAAGTCAACATTACCAAGTCAACATTACCAAGTCAACATTACCAAGTCAACATTACCAAGTCAACATTACCAAGTCAACATTACCAAGTCAACATTACCAAGTCAAAATTACCAAGTCAACATTACCAAGTCAACATTACCAAGTCAACATTACCAAGTCAACATTACCAAGTCAACATTACCAAGTCAACATTACCAAGTCAACATTACCAAGTCAACATTACCAAGTCAACATTACCAAGTCAACATTACCAAGTCAACATTACCAAGTCAACATTACCAAGTCAACATTACCAAGTCAATATTATCAAGTCAACATTACCAAGTCAATATTACCAAGTCAACATTACCAAGTCAACATTACAAAGTCAACATTACCAAGTCAACATTACCAAGTCAATATTACCAAGTCAACATTACCAAGTCAATATTACCAAGTCAACATCACCAAGTCAACATTACCAAGTCAACATTACCAAGTCAACATTACCAAGTCAATATTACCAAGTCAACATTACCAAGTCAACCCTACCAAGTCAATATTACCAAGTCAATATTACCAAGTCTATATTACCAAGTCAACATTACCAAGTCAACATTACCAAGTCAACATTACCAAGTCAACATTACCAAGTCAACATTACCAAGTCAACATTACCAAGTCAACATTACCAAGTCAACATTACCAAGTCAACATTACCAAGTCAACATTACCAAGTCAATATTACCAAGTCAACATTAAAAAATCAACATTACCAAGTCAACATTACCAAGTCAATATTACCAAGTCAACATTACAAAGTCAATATTACCAGGTCAACATTACCAAACCCATATCTCTTCCAGGTAGATTGGAAATAAGAAATTGAGTTGCTCCACATTTATGGAACAAACTATGTGTCCCATTATAAACATTAAAAGTAAGCCCTCAATTAACTCACTCACTCACTCACTCACTCATTCACTCACTCACTCACTATCTCACTCATTAACACACCTACTTATTATACAAGTAAATAATAAAGCGGACGTACCTTTCACCAATGGTTGTGAGTTCATTCATGGCCAAGTGGATAACTTTCAGACGAGGGCAGGTGGACAGAACGGAGAAAACGTTTCCGACGCCTAGGGTTGCAGATTAAACGATAAAGAGGTAGTCGGGATAATTTACATTGGCGCGCGGCGACGGCGGCGTCGGGAGGGACGCGAAGTTAAATGGTCGTAATGTTGCGGAGACTAGATGGAGACCGAAATGTCTCCTCTTCCTGACCTTTCGAGGTGAAATAGTTGCCGGTTCCATAGAACTCTTGCAGGCGGTTCAGATCGTCGTTGTCGTTGCACGCCGGAAGTCGTTGTAAAGAGTTTTTCGTTAAGTTTAGGACTCGCAATCTGCGTAATCGGACGGGTAATCTTGAAATGAAAGGGAAAATAAGAGGGCCTTACATCTGATTAGTGTTTACTCGTGTTTAGCTAAATCTTATACGTTGTAAATGCCTTTATTTGTACACCTTTTAATATTAATTTAGAAATTTAAATTCCCTTCTTGGACCTGGTTCTACAATATACATTGAATTAATTCTCTAATATTACTTTTTTTTATATTGCACCACCAAGTTAATTTTAGATTAATTAGTGATTATATGGTTATACTTGTTTAGATTGATGAGGAATAGGTCAGGTAGTTTTGATATCAAATTGTGTTGCAGGAATACTTCTTCTAATGATATCTTCTCCACAATCTTTGGTAAACAGAGAATATCGTTGTGATTGGCTCGTAGTGATTTCAACTTTTTCGCATCTGATAATAATCTAAAATTGTAATTGCAAATTTAAATAATAATGACAATGAATTGGAAAAATGAGCATAAATAACATTATTAAAATGTAAATTGAAATAATGTTAAACTTTGTAGTATTTAAGTTATTAAAATATCAGGGAATTAATCTTTATATATCATATAATATAGTATTTCTAAATATTAGATAAATGTAATATTTAGATATATTATATAGTGATATAAGGTATTCAAGGTATTACCCTTCAGGGAGATGTTGTAGGTAATTATGGTCAGCTTTGATCTTCTGCAAGAAAAAACAATCGCTCAACCATTCAGGAAGTGATGTTAAATTATTACTGAAAACAAAATAAAAAGAAATAAAAAATTAATAATATATTAAACCTAAATATAGAAATAATTTAGATACATTAATAGTATAAATATAAACAATGATCATTATGAAAATGACTATTTTAAAGATATCATTTATTCATACCAACTAAGAAACATCAATTTGAAGTAGCCACTCAGGTTTTGGACTTATGGATATATGCTGAAGAGCTAGAATAAATAAAAGTAGAATATATAATGCATTCAAATAAATAAGAAGATACTTTATTTAGTTAGCAATTGTAGTCTAGTGACAATAATGTTTCATCATTAGTTTATTAATTGTTTATTGTCTAAAAATATCTTTTGGCTGGAATATGCAAATGTAATTTGCGATAGGAAATGAAAATAAGAGAAAAAGTTAGACAAATTTAGATCATAGTTTTCGATGAAAACGAGATCAATGTAATCCATAGTGGTACTTGAAGTTCTATGAACCATTGTGCGAGACGAGTAGGGTTTTCAGTGAGGTACCACTGATCTTCAGATATTCAATTGCGTTGCGATCGGCGTTCAGATATTCTAGGCTTCGAATCAACCGGAAATCGATTTCACCTCGAGCCCGATTGTCTCTGAAATGTATTGAAATGTTTTGCATTACTTCTTGTACAAGGGCAAGTAACAGGGTAAACCAATGACAAAATGGAAACGAAAAAATTAAAGACTTCTGAAAGACTGTTATAAAGATCTCTATTAAGATCTATTTGAGACTGCAATAAAGTTCTCTATTAAGATATCTGTAAATAATATTTAAGACGAATTTAAATACAGTTATTAAGACCATTATTAAGATTGCTTTAATGAAACCGTAAAAATTAAAAATTAAACTATTAATACCATAATAAAGACATCTAATAAGACAGCTATAAAGACTGACATAAAGGACATTGTAGCTATACATTACATTGTAGTTATAGAGTTCATTGTAGCTATACATTACATTGTAGTTATACATTACATTGTAGCTATACAGTACATTGTAGTTATACAGTATTTTGTAGCTATAAGTACATTGTAGTTATATATTACATTGTAGTTATACATTACATTGTAGTTATAAAGTACATTGTAGCTATACATTACATTGTAGCTATACATTACATTGTAGTTATACATTACATTGTAGCTATACATTACATTGTAGCTATACATTACATTGTATCTATACATTACATTGTAGTTATACATTACATTGTAGCTATACATTACATTGTAGTTATAGAGTTCATTGTAGTTATACATTACATTGTAGTTATACATTACATTTTAGCTATACATTACATTGTAGCTATACATTACATTGTAGCTATAAGTACATTGTAGCTATACATTACATTGTAGCTATACATTACATTGTAGCTATACATTACATTGTAGTTATACATTACATTGTAGTTATACATTACATTGTAGCTATACATTACATTGTAGTTATACATTACATTGTAGTTATACATTACATTGTAGCTATACATTACATTGTAGTTATACATTACATTCTAACTATACATTACATTGTAGTTATACATTACATTGTAGCTATACATTACATTGTAGCTATACATTACATTGTAGCTATACATTACATTGTAGTTATACATTACATTGTAGCTATACAGTACATTGTAGTTATAAAGTACATTGTAGTTATACATTACATTGTAGCTATAAGTACATTATAGCTATACATTACATTGTAGTTATACATTACATTGTAGCTATACATTACATTGTAGATATACATTACATTGTAGCTATACAGTACATTGTAGTTATAAAGTACATTGTAGTTATACATTACATTGTAGATATACATTACATTGTAGTTATACATTACATTGTAGTTATACATTACATTGTAGCTATACATTACATTGTAGCTATAAGTACATTGTAGCTATACATTACATTGTAGCTATACATTACATTTTAGCTATACATTACATTGTAGTTATACATTACATTGTAGTTATACATTACATTGTAGTTATACATTACATTGTAGTTATACATTACATTGTAGTTATAAAGTACATTGTAGCTATACATTACATTGTAGCTATACATTACATTTTAGCTATACATTACATTGTAGTTATACATTACATTGTAGTTATACATTACATTGTAGTTATACATTACATTGTAGCTATACATTACATTGTAGTTATACATTACATTGTAGTTATACATTACATTATAGCTATACATTACATTGTAGCTATACATTACATTCTAACTATACATTACATTGTAGTTATACATTACATTGTAGTTATACATTACATTGTAGTTATACATTACATTGTAGTTATACATAACATTGTAGCTATACAGTACATTGTAGCTATAAGTACATTGTAGCTATACATTACATTGTAGTTATACATTACATTGTAGCTATAAGTACATTGTAGTTATACATTACATTGTAGTTATACATTACATTGTAGTTATACATTACATTGTAGTTATACATTACATTGTAGCTATACATTACATTGTAGTTATAAAGTACATTGTAGTTATACATTACATTGTAGCTATAAGTACATTATAGCTATACATTACATTGTAGTTATACATTACATTGTAGCTATACATTACATTGTAGCTATACAGTACATTGTAGTTATACATTACATTGTAGTTATACATTACATTGTAGTTATACATTACATTGTAGTTATACATTACATTGTAGCTATACATTACATTGTAGTTATAAAGTACATTGTAGTTATACATTACATTGTAGCTATAAGTACATTATAGCTATACATTACATTGTAGTTATACATTACATTGTAGCTATACATTACATTGTAGCTATACAGTACATTGTAGTTATACATTACATTGTATCTATACATTACATTGTAGTTATACATTACATTGTAGTTATACATTACATTGTAGCTATAAGTACATTTTAGTGTATTTTGTAGACCTGATGTCGAGGTGAGTAAGTCGTTGTAAATGAAGGCAGAAGAACACCTGTTCTTCAGGTGGGAACTCGAGGTCATTCATGCGAAGGTCGAGTTTCTTAGCATATGATAGGGCTGCGCAGACCTCTTCGCTGACCTTGAGAATCTGGTTGCCCGCCATTATTACGTTCTCGACCTGTCAAGAGATCACGTCGAATCAATGTTTTCCTATATATCATTTATATACTAACAAATGTTGTTTATTCATACACAATGCGATATGTAGATATGTAGATATGTAGCTATGTAGATATGTAGCTATGTAGCTATGTAGCTATGTAGCTATGTAGCTATGTAGCTATGTAGCTATGTAGCTATGTAGCTATGTAGCTATGTAGATATATAGCTATGTAGCTATGTAGCTATGTAGCTATGTAGATATATAGCTATGTAGCTATGTAGCTATGTAGATATATAGCTATGTAGCTATGTAGCTATATAGCTATGTAGCTATGTAGATATGTAGCTATGTAGTTATGTAGATATGTAGATATGTAGATATGTAGATAACTTTAGCATTGGATGATGATGTCTGTATTAATAATCAAATTAGTGTAAGATTAAAATTAGAGAATTAATAATAAACAAATAATCAATAATGCATTTAGAGTAAAGTAGAGACACAGGAATTTATTTCATGATTTATAAAATTTTACCAAAAATAAAGTTTCTAAAATTAAATATAAATTCATAGAATAACATTTTTATATCTAATTTGTATTTGGATTAGTCATGAATTACTAGGTGAATAATTAGATGTATTGTTTATATAAATGTATTATATGACAGATGCAGTGAGAAGGTGTTGTTTTACAGTTTGCAGGAATTAGCAACTTATAGGAAAGAGGAAGTAGGAGAAGAAATATTTATCAAAGAAAAGTAATATTCGGCTAGGCATTGATAATATATGAGCAGTAGAATGTGACATAAAGTGAACAGAAAGTGAGTAATGAGACGTACAATGAAGCATGGCATGAGATATGCAGTGAAGTATGACATGATATGTGCAGTGAAGCATGACATGATATGTGCAGTGGGGCGTGACATGGTATATGCAGTGGGGCGTGACATGATATGTAACGTAGGGCGTGGCGATTAATGAGTCGTAATGAGGAGAAGATGGTGACGTGTGTATCTAACCTCGGAATACCGGATGTTGGTAAGTCGTGCGACTACAGGAGGAATGTCGGCGAAATGATTGAAAGCTAAGACGAGAACAAATAGCTTTCTGAGGGTAATCAATTCAGCGGGGAGGTAGCGTAGGTGGTTATTGTGCAGGTGTAGAGCTTGTAGGCTGTATGGATGGGTACTGGGGTATAGAGGTGATTAGAGGTGATTAGTGGTTATTATGTGGGTAGTTACATTTGTAAAGGAATTGTAGAACGTGTATTGGAGGCTTTGGGTGACATTAAAACTGTACAATATCCCCGCCGATTTTTCTTAACATTCCCTACCTCACCAAACCCTATCACATCGTACTTTACCCCATCACACCCTACCCCATCATACTCTACCCCACCATACCCTACCCACCATATCCTACCCACCATACCCTACCCATCATACCCTACCATACCATACCATACCACACCATACCCTACCCACCATATCCTACCCCACCATACTTTACCCTACCATACCTTACCCTACCATACCCTACTCTACCATACCCTACCCACCATATCCTACTCCACCATAACCTATCACCACCACACCCTACCCCATCACACCCACCATACCCTATTCTGCCACACTATACTCTACCATACCATACCCTATAGCACCACACTTTACCTCACCATACCATACCCGACCATGCCCTACCCCAACATACCCTACCCCACCATACCCTACCCTAATATACACTACTCCACCTATATTCTACCCTACCGTACCTTACCCCAACCATACCTTACTATAACATTCCCAACCCCACCATACCCCACTCCACCATACTCTACCATACCATACCCTACCCCACCACACCCTACCCTAACATACTCTACTCCCCCTATATCCTACCCTACCATACCTTACCCCAACCATACCTTACTATAACATTCCCAACCCCAACATACCCTACCCTACCATACCCTACCCACCATATCCTACCCCACCACACCCTACCCTAACATACTCTACTCCCCCTATATTCTACCCTACCGTACCTTACCCTAACCATACCTTACTATAACATTCCCCACCACACCCTACCCTAACATACCCTACTCCCCCTATACCCTACCCCCCCCTATATCCTACCCTACCATACCTTACCCTATCCTACTATAACATTCCCCACCCCACCGACTGTTTAAGGTATTCAATCTCGGCAGGAATTTCTGAAAGTTGATTGCTTGCGACGTTGAGTTCAACTAGTGATTCACAGCAACACAAACTACGAGGAAACTGTAACAAATTGTTATCCGCCAGGTTCAGACTCCGCAAATGGCGAAATCTACGGACACATCAATTTAAAGTTCATAAATATAAATAGTAAATCACAAAAAAATTCAAAATTTCTTAAATATTACTCTCTTATTAAACAAATTTATTTATAATATTTATTAGATAATATTTACTAGATTATATTTACTAGATTATATTTAATAGATTATATTGACTAGATTACATTTAATAGATTATATTTAATAGATTATATTTACTAGATTATATTTACTAGATTATATTGACTAGATAATATTTAATAGATTACATTTAATAGATTATATTTACTAGATTATATTGACTAGATTATATTTAATAGATTATATTTACTAGATTATATTAAATAGATTATATTTACTAGATTATATTTCCTAAATTATATTTACTAAATTATATTTAATATACATGATAATATTTATTAAATTATATATACTAGATTATATTGACTAGATTATATTTACTAGATTATATTTACTAGATTATATTAACTAGATTATATTTACTAGATTATATTTACTAGATTATATTTACTAGATTATCTTTACTAGATTATATTTACTAGATTATATTTACTAGATTATATTTACTAGATTATATTTACTAGATTATATTTACTAGATTATATTTACTAGATTATATTTACTAGATTATATTTACTAGATTATATTTACTAGATTATATTTACTAGATTATATTTACTAGATTATATTTAATAGATTATATTTACTAGATTATATTTACTAGATTATATTTACTAGATTATATTTACTAGATTATATTTACTAGATTATATTTACTAGATTATATTTACTAGATTATATTTACTAGATTATATTTACTAGATTATATTTACTAGATTATATTTACTAGATTATATTTACTAGATTATATTTACTAGATTATATTTACTAGATTATATTTACTAGATTATATTTACTAGATTATATTTACTAGATTATATTTACTAGATTATATTTACTAGATTATATTTACTAGATTATATTTACTAGATTATATTTACTAGATTATATTTACTAGATTATATTTACTAGATTATATTTACTAGATTATATTTACTAGATTATATTTACTAGATTATATTTACTAGATTATATTTACTAGATTATATTTACTAGATTATATTTACTAGATTATATTTACTAGATTATATTTACTAGATTATATTTACTAGATTATATTTACTAGATTATATTTACTAGATTATATTTACTAGATTATATTTACTAGATTATATTTACTAGATTATATTTACTAGATTATATTTACTAGATTATATTTACTAGATTATATTTACTAGATTATATTTACTAGATTATATTTACTAGATTATATTTACTAGATTATATTTACTAGATTATATTTACTAGATTATATTTACTAGATTATATTTACTAGATTGTATTTACTAGATTATATTAAATAGATTATATTTACTAGATTATATTAAATAGATTATATTTACTAGATTATATTAAATAGATTATATTTACTAGATTATATTAAATAGATTATATTTACTAGATTATATTTACTAGATTATATTTACTAGATTATATTTACTAGATTATATTTACTAGATTATATTTACTAGATTATATTTACTAGATTATATTAAATAGATTATATTTACTAGATTATATTTACTAGATTATATTCTCTAGATTATATTTACTAGATTATATTAAATAGATTATATTTACTAGATTATATTTACTAGATTATATTTACTAGATTATATTAAATAGATTATATTTACTAGATTATATTTACTAGATTATATTTACTAGATTATATTTACTAGATTATATTTACTAGATTATATTTACTAGATTATATTTACTAGATTATATTTACTAGATTATATTTACTAGATTATATTTACTAGATTATATTTACTAGATTATATTTACTAGATTATATTTACTAGATTATATTAAATAGATTATATTAAATAGATTATATTTACTAGATTATATTCTCTAGATTATATTTACTAGATTATATTAAATAGATTATATTTACTAGATTATATTTACTAGATTATATTTACTAGATTATATTTACTAGATTATATTTACTAGATTATATTTACTAGATTATATTTACTAGATTATATTAAATAGATTATATTTACTAGATTATATTCTCTAGATTATATTTACTAGATTATATTAAATAGATTATATTTACTAGATTATATTTACTAGATTATATTTACTAGATTATATTAAATAGATTATATTTACTAGATTATATTTACTAGATTATATTTACTAGATTATATTTACTAGATTATATTTACTAGATTATATTTACTAGATTATATTTACTAACCATTTCCCACTAACTATTTAGTATAGGTAACCTCGTATCGAAAGTTTGAGAAGTTTATAACTACAACCCACACAATTTAACATACGGAATAGGTTGGACCCGTGCGGATATCTTAACCCTGTACAAGCACCGTCATCTGAAACACTAGCATACACGTACATGTAACTACAGCGCCACCTATAAATTAATAAAAATATCGCCTATTCATAGGCGTGGATGACGGGTTTTTCCTGCACTCCAACGTAATCTAAGGTAAAGGACTGACTTTGGAAGGTCGTCCAGCCAGCCGATTGTGTAGATGTCGTCTGCGATGGGTCTCTCCCGCAGGGCATTGTGTCTCAGGTTTAGGATTGCAAGGCGTTCGTTGACGAACAATGTCTCCGGAAGGAACTCCAGGTGGCAGTTCGAGAGGTCGGCGGAGGTGGGCAATTTGTTGGTCGCCTGCGATGAAAGTTCGGAGGTTAACGGAAGTGATGTAACCGTAGAGTAGATTAAATATGAGGTTGGGTCTTGCGGGGCTAACTCCATGTATATGGTTTTGTAGTATTGTTGGATATTTAGGATGAGCGGTTAATAAAGTTTTATATAAATATATAATATTTGTTAGAAGAAACTAAGATGTTGGGTCAAATAGTAATTTGTGAAGGGTTAGATGTCATCCTCCAACATCAATAGATATCAACTTTGTTAGTACCCGTAAAACAAAGAAGTAAATTTCTAGTACAAATCTGTTATATTTTATATAGGTGAAGCCAACAGTATGAAAGTAGCTATACTTAGATACACTTTATGTAAAATTAATGTTCATTAAAGTTTTGAATTGGATTCATTCAAAAATAGCCAATTAGGTTATTACTATTTATTTAATTACAATTATTAAAGAGTGGGTATGAAATTCTAATAAAATATTCAAATAAAAAATATAAATTAGAAACATTTATAAAAGAAATGCAAACTACGTAAAAAACAACAATTGTATAATCAAAACCACATTTCTTAATAATTATAGAGAAGAGTAAAAGTCGCACATAATTAATAGGTTGAGATAATGGTAGGTAATCTGCTGGTAATCTCTGTAATCTACTATTAGAGATTCAATCTAAAGATAATAATACATCAAAGGAAAACAATCTAAGTACAATTTGTAAGAAAGTTAATAATAAATATTTAATAAAACTATAGTTTTACTATATTAAAGTATACATTATTTTAGTAGAAATAGTCTTTATTGTGTTAGAAATTAGTATAAGTAGTCTATAATATATAAGACGTCGGAGGAGTCAATGTCTATAATGTGTAGACATTGGTAGAGTTCTTTTCCTATAGGTAAGATTAATCTAAGCAAACCTTTTTGCATTTTCTTAGCCATTTAGAAAACTCAGTATCACAAGTGAAAGATAAATAAATACACTTCTCCCCTTCAAGAATCGCAGTCAGTTTTAAGACGTGTTGATGTCCTGTCGGAGCGATTAGACTCTCAATTAAAACATTACAATTTCTATTGTCATTGCATAGATAATTCAAATTGAAATAGTGCTAAAATTATAGAAATAATTCAATTTCTTCAAAGCCCGATATAAACTTATTTGTATAGAATTGATAGTAAAAAATAGGAGTTTTAGGAATGGTTGGAGAAAGTGGAATACCTTTGATCGGAAGAGCTATTTCTTCGACTCTTCCTTTAGCCAACTCTACGATGGATGGTACTCCTTGCTTGCATTTGTCTATTTGATGTTGCAAATAAATAATACAGGAAAATAATATAATTAATAGAAAATAAACTATATTCAATTTAGATTATTTATCTTAAAATTGTTGTGAATTCGTAAATCAAGGTAAAAAGTAGGATAATGTAGATATGTAATCCTCGAAGGTATTCCAGGTCTTAATAAGTAGGGTAGAATGCGATCCTAATATATGTTTCATGTTCCCTTCAGTGGTGTTTACAATCTATAAATAGACGAGGAGAAAACCAAATGAAATATGCCAACGATCAATCAGAAACACGTGTTTAATGAGCATTATTAGTGCAAGTATTGTGCATTGTATCCCTGGATATCTCTACAGTACAATGTACACTGTATACAGTACAGTGTATACTGTACACCGTACACCGTATACAGTACACCGCACACTGTACACGGTACACGGTACACTGTACAATGTACAATGTACACTGTATACAGTACAGTGTATACTGTACGGTGTACACCGTATACTATACATTATAATTAGCAGTGTATCGAATTACATTCATTGAAATGGGTGTAGGGTATAGCGGGTATAAGTAGAGTTATATTATATCATTAGAATATGAATAGGTAAGTTTAGCATAAATGAAATCAGTAGAAATGAGTGCATGTGAAATCAATGTCAAAAGTTTAGTAGTGTTATGTAATGATGGCAGACATTCATTGGCGTTATGTAATAATAATGTGCACATTTGTAACACGTGGAATTGAAGTGAATAGCAAGATTAAGATGATAATGAAGGCGATGACTCATACAGCTGGGAATCGGATCGCAAGAGTAATTACGGTGGTCAAGCAGTGGTCAAGCAGTGGTCAAGCTGTAGTCAAAAGTCTAAATCTCAGCAGAGTTTAACGATGTGTTGTGATTACAATAGTAACTAGTCATTATGAATTAACATTGAATAAAGGTAATGTGTATATATGCAGATATATATATATATATATAGATGTGCATATATATATATATATATATATATATATATATATATATATATGTGTGCATATATATATATGCATATATATATGTGTATATATATATATATATATGTATATGCATATATATATTATATATATATATATATATATATATATAATATATAATATATATATATAAGCTATAGAATATTGAATAAAATGATATTATACTTATAGAGAAATATTTTCTTAGATAAATAGATAAATTGTATAAGTCAATTGTTAATTTATTATGTTAGTTTTTATTTCATCTGTTATGTAAAATCTATATATATATATTTATATATATATATATATATATACATATATATATATATATATATGTATATATATATATACAATTATATATAATATAAATATATATATATTCATTTATAAAATATATGCTGATCAATTTATAAAAGCAGATTTAAGTCAAGTCAAATCAAAATTTCACAAATAATTAAGAAAACAAATATTATAAAAGCATAGAAAATCTGACAAAATAATTTGGTAAAAATTAATAACAATTAATAATTAACTAATTAATTCATATATTGTTATTGTATAAATTAAAATGGTTCTAAAATGATTTTATTTAACAATTTGATCAAAATGTACAGTTTGAATGACAACTGCATTTATGATACATGTAAGGTTACTTCGTAATGCGGTATGCGACCTCTGACCCCTGACCTTTGTAAACAAGTAGTCTTGTGCCAGCCATTACGCACAGCCTCTTCTGCCATTGGTGCAGTAAGCGATTGCCTTTTCGAACGTCCAATACTGCCTGTAGGTGGCGTCGTGAAAACGTACTGTCGAAACACGGCTTACCTGTTGAAATCATGATACATTACATGACATCCTTTACATTATATCTTTAGAATATAGCTTTGTATAAAATATTGAATATAATACTCTGTGTATGATCAAATTAATAAATAGATAATAAATAATGCATTTCATAATGATTATCTAAATTGAATTCAATTAATTGAAATCGACACCGCAAAGTGTAATTAGAATATTTGATTTTATTATTCATTGTTATGTAATCCAGGATAGATACAGTAATTTGAGCTGAATCACATGCCGATGTAAATGTATGAATACATGTATTACTTTAAACAATGTCAAAGCCTAATTAGATACGATTAGGTAGAGATTTCATAAATTAATTCAAATTACCTGAAGAACAATCTGCCATTATTAACATAGCACGAAATTGGTAGATTAGTAGAGTTTAGTTGTAACTACTTTCTGATGACTACATGCGGACATAATCCTATTCTGAACTATACCAAAGACTCTAAACTTAACAATGATTCAAAGTAAATAATTTGTAAAAAGAAATGTGCACTGCATTCGAAATAAATTACTTTGAAAAATATTCTACATAATATTTATTGAACTTCGACCCGATTTAAACTTGAATTGATCTAAACACGCAGAAGATGCAGAACTGACAAGATTAGCAGTTGATGATATCACCAACCGTTGTAGAATCTGATGAGGTAGCCAAGTTCTGTAGTAATGCCTTCCCTTTGAATGCGACGGAGATGTGCATAGCCTGTTTGTGAGTTCATTTGGTTTTATCTGGTTAATTCGGGTTTTATCTGGTTAAGTATTGTTAATACTGGTTAGCACTGGTTAGATCCAGATGTATCGGATTAGTTCTGATTAGTTCTGGTAAGTTCAGATTGATTATTTTATTTGTTTTTATTATTTTATTGTGTTAATTTAGTTTATCAAAAGTAAATTGGGGTTAATTAGTGTTACTAGTGGTAACAAGAAGTTAATATAGGTCATTAATAGTTAATTAGGTAATAGTATTAGTAATATATAAAATAGTTATATATATAGTTATATATTAATGTTAAAATAGTTATTTAATAAAACAACAATTTGTCAGCAATTTATTTTTAAATTAGTTTTTAATTAATTTAATTTAGATCAAAAGAAAAACTTTCTTTTTTAAATTTGAAGTTAAAAAGACCACTAGAATTATTAAAAAGAGTATATAATTACGATTATGAACAAAAAAGCCCAAATTCTATTTTAAAATATTGAATTTCAAAACTTAAAAAACTTCACAAACTTAAAAAAAATACTCAAATTTATGAATTCATAAAATATGTTTAAAATTTATTTTAAAAATTGTTACATTTAATTTATATAATAAGTAAGTTATATCCTAATTTGTCTCATAAATGAACTGCATCTAACAGTCACCTGGGGATTATAATATTATACCTGGGGACTATTTCCTAAAATCTCCTCCTTTATCTCCCTAGTATTCGCAATATTTATACACAATGAAATTCGCTGGACTTCGTGTCCTGCCACGATTTACTCTGAGATGCAAATCTATTAAAGGTCTAATATCCTAGCATCTATTTGCTACGGATGTCACGTTCGTCCTCGACTGACCGTGCTGCACAAGTCGTTGGTTCTGTATCATCAACGGTTGTTCGTGAGTTTCAAGACGCCGTACGATGTCTCCGCTGAGTTGAACGTGCAGCGAAGACCTCACGATGCCGAGTAGTTCGCAGACCTGCCGTTAGGGGAGGCACGCGGGGTAAACGAGGGAATATACTCGACGTCGACGGCGAAAACGTAATTAACTCAGATTTCGGTTGGGAACTTAAATTTAAAATCCAAATTTCTAATGATAAAGCAATGAGTAAGAATCAATATTGACTTAAAATATAAATATGCAGTAGTAGTGCATGTATTGATAACACATGATAAGACATGATAACACATGATAAGACATGATAACACCTGATAAGACATGATAACATATGATAACACCTGATACAAGATATATACCACCTGAGAGACCTAAATATGCAGTGGAGTGTGTTAAGTACTAATTAGAAATACTAAATTATTACAACACTAATGGTAAGAATGCATACAAACTGACTTTCTGATAGAATACTAGTTCAGATTTGGCTGGATAATGATAGTGTTTTGTTTTGTATGGTTTTATAACAAGTAAACTATAAACTCTATAGAAGTATACTAATATATTTAGAATATGTTTAGATTATTAGGTAATAGTGATAAAGAAATATACTAATCAATACATTATACACCTGATTAATATATATCAACAATATATATATATTAATATATATATATATATATATATATATATACACTTGTGCTAGAACATTGGAATTTTGTATAAATTACTAAATTACTCAAAATTATTATTAATTTAAATTAATTCTCAGGAGAAATTGTTATTAAAAATATAAAAAGCATTCGGATATTTTCTCACACTATATATATATATATATATACATATATATACATATATATATATACATATATATACATATATATACATATATATATATACATATATATACATATATATATATATATATATATATATATATATATATATATATATGTACATATATATAAATAAATGTATATATTCAAACTATAGTTAAGCCACTATGGTATATCTATTGTATTAGTTGCCCACAAAAGAGAAAGCTCCCGAGGCTGTTATCTAGAGTTGTTCATTGCAATTTCTGTATAGTTTTAATGAATCATTGAAAAGCAGCGAGTCATCTAATTTTCGAGGTTCCAAAGAAAATAGGAGAAACTAATCAATCATAGAGGTATTGTGTATTACTTATATAGGCAATATACTTCTCTATTTAGGTAAGGTACTAATAGTGGGGTTAGTGGTTGAAGTGGTGGAGCTGGTAGATGTGGTGAAGGTAGTAGTGGTAGTTATGAAGCACTAGTGTCAATAGTGGTAATAGTGGTAGTAATGTTGGTGGTGGTGTTTATGTTGGATATGTTACTGGTAATAGTGGTAGTAATGTTGGTTGTGGTGGTTATGTTGGATATGTTACTGGTAATAGTGGTAGTAATGTTGGTGGTGGTGGTTATGTTGGATATGTTACTGGTAATAGTGGTAGTAATGTTGGTGGTGGTGTTTATGTTGGATATGTTACTGGTAATAGTGGTAGTAATGTTGGTTGTGGTGGTTATGTTGGATATGTTACTGGTAATAGTGGTAGTAATGTTGGTGGTGGTGGTTATGTTGGATATGTTAGTGGTAATAGTGGTAGTAATGTTGGTGGTGGTGGTTATGTTGGATATGTTACTGGTAATAGTGTAGTAATGTTGGTGGTGGTGGTTATGTTGGATATGTTAGTGGTAATCGTGGTAGTAATGTTGGTGGTAGTAATGTTGGTGGTGGTGGTTATGTTGGATATGTTAGTGGTAATAGTGGTAGTAATGTTGGTGGTGGTGTTTATGTTGGATATGTTACTGGTAATAGTGGTAGTAATGTTGGTTGTGGTGGTTATGTTGGATATGTTACTGGTAATAGTGGTAGTAATGTTGGTGGTGGTGGTTATGTTGGATATGTTAGTGGTAATAGTGGTAGTAATGTTGGTGGTGGTGGTTATGTTGGATATATTAGTTGTAATAGTAGTAGTAATGTTGGTGGTGGTGGTTATGTTGGATATGTTACTGGTAATAGTGGTAGTAATGTTGGTGGTGGTGGTTATGTTGGATATGTTAGTGGTAATAGTGGTAGTAATGTTGGTGGTGGTGGTTATGTTGGATATGTTACTGGTAATAGTGGTAGTAATGTTGGTTGTTGTGGTTATGTTGGATATGTTACTGGTAATAGTGGTAGTAATGTTGGTGGTGGTGGTTATGTTGGATATGTTAATGGTAATAGTGGTAGTAATGTTGGTGGTGGTGGTTATGTTGGATATGTTACTGGTAATAGTGGTAGTAATGTTGGTGGTGGTGGTTATGTTGGATATGTTAGTGGTAATAGTGGTAGTAATGTTGGTTGTGGTGGTTATGTTGGATATGTTACTGGTAATAGTGTAGTAATGTTGGTGGTGGTGGTTATGTTGGATATGTTAGTGGTAGTAGTGGTAGTAATGTTGGTGGTGGTGGTTATGTTGGATATGTTACTGGTAATAGTGGTAGTAATGTTGGTGGTGGTGGTTATGTTGGATATGTTACTGGTAATAGTGGTAGTAATGTTGGTGGTGGTGGTTACGTTGGCTATGTTAGTGGTAATAGTAGTAGTAATGTTGGTGGTGGTGGTTACGTTGGATATGTTAGTGGTAATAGTAGTAGTAATGTTGGTGGTGGTGGTTACGTTGGATATGTTAGTGGTAATAGTGGTATTTAAGGTAGTTGTAATGTAAGGGTTTTAGTGGTAGGAGGTGGTGGGAGGATGTAGTAGCGATACTAGTGGTGGTGATGGGAGGTGGCAGAGTTAATGGAGGTAGTGGATGGATGTGTTGTTTGTGGTAATAGTAAGCCAGAGTACAACATTTGTTTAACAATAGGGCAGGTAGTCTAAATGGAGTATATGATATTACTCATGAAGGTAAATTTAAAGTATCAGATATAGGAAATAGAATATAATATATAGGATATGTAATATAGTATTTCGATCAGATAGAACATAGAATAAGTTGTAATGCAATATATCTAAGTATTGCATATAGAAAGGAAGATAGTAATGTTGAAAATATGTATAATGGTCCATAAAAAATGGAGTGAGTTATTTATTTATGGTTATATGATAATTGCTAATTATTTTTTGGTTATATGATATTTGCTAATGCTAATTGCTAGATAATAATGCCCATTGTAATGGGGATGCTGAGACCAGAGATGGTTCTTATGGTAATTGTTATGGTAGCAGTGTAGTTGTATGTGTAGATGTAGTGTTAGTTAACCTAGCATTACTATGTCAAATACAACAACAAATTAATGGCTTTCATTACAGTTTCACTATCGAATAAAGCTCTATTGAAAGCATATTCAAGTCAATCACCGCAGTGGGGCCCACCTAACCCTACTTGGGTGTAAACCTACATACAATAAACACCTAGATAATAAAGCACCACTTTGATAATAAGTGTATTTCGGTAAGAGAGAGAGAGAGAGAGAGTGAATGAGACAGTGTCCACTTTACTACATTGTTAGTGGATAACAATAAGTTATTAGGCCTCTTATACAAAAGCTGTTATGCAATAGACAGTAATTAAAATATTATAATACAGTTATTATTGACTGGATGAATTGCAAGCAAATATATAAATAGATAATTAATGGTACGTCTATATAAATATATATATATATATATATATATATATATATATACATATATATATACATATTACACATTATGACCCATACAGTGGTGGGCAGTTTTAGTAAATGGTCAATTAACCAATGATTATGTAATCCTACCTGATAAGCTGTGGTAGCTAGTGTACATGGAACAATGCGAGAGTTACAGAAGGAAGTGTCATCGGGAGGGTAGACTCTTATGTAACCGTTTCCTGTCAAGGGATTGAGGTCGGACTCATCTTGGGAGGGAGTGGGAAGGTACTAGAGGAATGGGAAGAGTAGAGGAAGGTGTAGAGAGTCGAGGTTAAAATGCAGACATGGATGCGAGGTAAATATTTATAAATAAACAGTAATCAATAATCAATAATCAATTTTAATTATGAAAATGATTAATTTTTATGATCAATGCTAGTGATTTAAAGAAATGTTTCATTAATTATTGTCCTCATAATATTCTTAAATACAAAATCACTCATGTGCGACGATAAAAGTTAATATAGTATTAGAGTTTAGTTCCGAGTACGTTACCTCATGTCTACGTTACTCTACAACAACGCACCAATATCTGCAGCTAGCCATTCGGCCTCGGCCGTGGAGGACTGATGATGACCTCCGACCCCTGAACTGGACGGGTCGCCGCGAGTAGCTCCAGCCGTGACGATAGAATGCCACGCAGCCGTCGCCGACGCCGTAGTGCTAGTTTCCGACGCCAGGGAGTGCGAGAGGTCGCCGGAGATCACCGCGGTATCGTAGGTCGCAAGTGAATCCACTAGCTCCCAGGTGTCGTCCTGTCGTAAGGAAGGTCGTAAGAGATTGGCAGATACTACTGAGTCTATTAATTACTGCGAAACTACACTTTGTGTCTAGTGTTAGATATTAATCTTACCGATAGCATTATCATTGAGTAAACAGAATTCTCATTTCGTGTCGAATTCGGGTACCAAAGACTTTAAGAACACAAAACTTATCTATGCATTAGAGCGAACGGCACTCAGTTAAATCAGATCAATATTGATCTTACTTGTATAGCGGAGATGTTCGATATTCACCCCCTCACCACCACCACCATCGCCACCCCCACCCTCACCCCACCCCTCACCCTCGCTCTCACCCCCACCCCCACCCTCACCCTCATCCCCACCCCCACTCTCACCACCACCCCAACCTCACACCAACCTCACCCTCACCCTCATCCCCACCCTCACCCCACCCTCACCCCCACCCCTAACCTCACCCCCACCCCCAACCTCACCCCCAACCTCACCCTCACCCTCACCCCACCCTTACCCCCACCCCTAACCTCACCCCCACCCCCACCCCCACCCTCAGCCTCACCCCCACCCTCACCTCCACCCTCACCTCCAACCTCACCCCCAACCTCACCCTCACCCCACCCTCACCCAAACCCTCACCCCCACCCTCACCCCCACCCTCACCCCCACCCTCACCCTCATCCCCACCCTCACCCCCACCCCCACCCTAAGCCTCACCCCCACCCTCACCCCCACCCTCACCCCCACCCTCACCCCCACCCCCACCCTAAGCCTCACCTCCAACCTCACCCAAACCCTCACCCTCACCCTCACCCCCACTCTCACCTCAGAATCTCGGACTCAATTCAAATAGAGGCTAATAATAAGTTAGAGAATAATGTAAATTATTCTGGACTATAAACCACATGATAACAGTCCATATTGTTAATTACAATAATCCTGTTCATATTTTAATATAAAACTCTAGACCACAGATGCTATCATTATTAATCAGAATGGAAGTATGTGTATGTAGATATATATGTATATATATGTATATATATGTATATATATGTTTATACAACTTGAATATTAATTTCTAAAGTACCAATCTAATATAGTTTAGTACTTTATAACAATATATTGGTTACTCTACTACTAATCCAGTACTCTACTAAAAATCCAGTACTCTAGTAATCCATTAATAATACAGTACTCCACTACTAATCCAGTACTCTTCTAATAATCCAGTACTCCATTACTAATCCAGTACTCTATTACTATCCCAGTACTCCACTACTAATCCAATACTCTTCTAATAATCTTGTACTCCACTACTAATCCAGTACTCTATTACTTACCCAGTACTCCCCTACTAGTCCAGTACTCTTCTAATAATCCAGTACTCCAATACTAATCCATTACTCTACTACTAACCCAGTACTCTTCTAACAATCCAATACTCCACTAGTAACCCAGTACTCCACTACTAACCCAGTACTCCACTACTAACCCAGTACTCCCCTACTAATCCAGTACTCTACTACTAACCCAGTACTCTACTACTAATCCAATACTCCACTACTAATACAATACTAATACTAATACTCCCCTACTAATCCAATACTCTACTACTAACCCAGTACTCTACTACTAACCCAGTACTCCACTACTAACCCAGTACTCCCCTACTAATCCAGTACTCATCCAGTACTCATCCTACTACTAATCCAGTACTCTACTACTAATCCAATACTCCACTAATAATGTATTACCGAATACAAGACTGTTAGTATAGAGTACTCAATTACTCCAGTATAGAGTCCTTTAATACTAACCATATCATCTGAATCATGTGAGTGCCGTGAGTACAATGGGTGTGGACTAAGTCCCGCAGCACGAGTAGGTTGTAGATGATCAGATAATGTCCACCAGGCGTCCTTCTATGCATAAGTGGGTCAAGGTTCAAATGCAGGTAACCAATAATAACTGGTACATGCGGAGGCTATAACTTGATATTACATAAGCTACATCCGGGTATTACAGAAGCTATATCTGGGTATTGCTGAATATATATCTGGATATTAAATATATTGTAATTACTGACTACAAATCTTGTATTTAAACATAACTTCTTTTATATATTGAATATCAAGATATTGTCTTTTTAAAGAATATTAACATGGGTCTTGAATCAATAAAAAATAAAATATAATTTTATAGTAGAAAAGGTAATAATACTGATGGTTGACTTGAGGGTAAATACTTCTAACTACAATCATCTACTCAAATGGGTACATATTATAGGTACATATTATTGGTACATATTATGGGTACATATTATGGGAACATATTATGGGTACATATTATGGGTACATATTATGGGTACATATTATGGGTACATATTATAGGTACATATTATGGGTACATATTATGGGTACATATTATGGGTACATATTATGGGTACATATTATGGGTACATATTATGGGTACATATTATGGGTACATATTATGGGTACATATTATGGGTACATATTATGGGAACATATTATGGGTACATATTATGGGTACATATTATGGGTACATATTATGGGTACATATTATGGGTACATATTATGGGTTTGTAATTTCTAAAAATATTGAGTCGGCAAATAAAAATAAATAATTTTATAATAAATTGTGGATCTTACTTTTCTGATATGTGAAGGATTGTCGAAGTTGCCTTGGTTTTTATTCATTTCACTTGTCTTGTTGTTGTTAAAAGAGGATTTCGATAGAGCTCGGTTAGAACTTACTCTCCGCCCATGTACCAGAGATACTGAATCCGGAATATTCGGGTCAATGAATAGCATCGCTTCGCATTCGGGCAGAGGAGACGGAGCCTAACCGTGAGAGGGTTTAGCAGAAGGTTAAGTAGGGACTATTGAGTAGGGACGATGTATAAGAGCTAAGTGTACTAGCGGTGGAAATGTAGAGCCCGGAAGGCAAAGAAAAAGATGTTAGGAAATGTTTAAAAAGAGTATTTGAGGTGATGAGTAAGAGAAATTGAAACTGGAATGAAAAAGGAAGTTAGTGGGGTAAGAAAAGTAGTTATTGGAGGTAGGTAAGGTAATAGGTAAGGTAATAGGTAGTTAATAAAGGTAGGTAATGAAGCAGGTTAGAATATCTATGCAAATAGTAAATAGTGTTATAAAAAAGTTAATGGAATAGTAAAAGCAGTCGGCCTGATAAGGTAGTTTGTTGACTACTTATGAATAGCGATAGTAAGGTACATATGATAGTTAGTAGTATACTTATAGTTGTTAGTAGGGTACCAAAGTAACATATATTTAGTAAGGGGAGAATGAGGACATATTGCATAACTAAGTAGATTGGATATAAAAGTTAATGAATGTTATAAAATGATAAAGGAATAATTGTTGAATCATAATGCGCGATTAGGAGAGAAGTAGTAATTTAGAAATAGCTACTCTTATTTTTATTAAACTTAAGATTAAGGTAAGGATATCTTAATATTGAACATATTTTTTGAATGTAAGGAAGAGTAAAGACGACAAATAATAATAATAATGGTAGAGATATTTGGGTTTGTTGGGGAGATAAAGAAAGTGATACATATAAAGATTAAGTAAGTGAATAAGCCCAAGATTATTAATTTAAGATAATTTAAGGGCAATAATTTATAATTATAACATATCAAAATATTACCTGTCTTTTTGATTGCTTTTTTTTTAAACTTATAATTTGATTATTTGCTGGTGTTACTTTTTCTGAAAATGTTTTATTCAATTACAAAGTATGATATTAACAAGTTATCAAATTATTTATTAAGTAATGCATCAATAACACAAAATAAGTAAGTATATCATATAGGTAGAATATATAAAATAATTATGTATCAATTTACCATGATATTCACTGAAACTTTGTAATTTACGTGCAGTAGAGGTTACTCCTTCTTTATTTCTGGACGGTTTGATAGGCCTTCGAAGCTTCAGGTTTTCGATACTCGTGTGCTGGGAAACTAGTGTAGGTATAATTAGAGCCTGCGTTTTCAATGCTCTAGATAGATCGTAATTGTTGTCTACTATGGGTTCCATGATGATATACTTATAAAATAAATACAATATACGAATACAAATAAATTCAAACAGATACTATGTTATCAAAGATCAGTTATACGAATATGTATATATACATTATTTAAAAACAATAATATAATCTATATTGAATAGAATATATATTGAATATAATTATTATATTATATTATAAAAAAAATATGAAATTCGATATACTTTAAGAATGTAATTAACCACTACATATACGATGAATAATAATTAATGTAAAACGCATAT
>OZ038317.1:13368838-13408853 GCA_964035775.1 Osedax frankpressi | reverse complement strand
TACAGTATTATATAACTAACCGGTAGCGCGATGAAAGTTAGACGGGCATCGCGACTAAATCCCACGTAACGAATGCCTATCGACTCGTATTTCCCTCGTTATGCTTCACCGCATAATTGACGACAGGATACATATCCCGCTTAAGCCCTGAGTATCCAGTTAGGAGATAGTAAAACTAGGTCGTATTCGCAAAAGAAAAAGTGTCTGAATTAGCTCATATATATATATATATAATATTTAATATATAATATTCAATATATAGTATTTAATATATAATATTTAATATATAGTATTTAATATATAGTATTTAATATATAGTATTTAATATATAGTATTTAATATATAGTATTTAATATATAGTATTTAATATATAGTATTTAATATATAGTATTTGATATATAGTATTTAATATATAGTATTTAATATATAGTATTTAATATATAGTATTTAATATATAGTATTTAATATATAGTATTTAATATATAGTATTTGATATATAGTATTTAATATATAGTATTTGATATATAGTATTTAATATATAGTATTTGATATATAGTATCTAATATATAGTATTTGATATATAGTATTTAATATATAGTATTTAATATATAGTATTTAATATATAGTATTTGATATATAGTATTTAATATATAGTATTTGATATATAGTGTTTGATATATAGTATTTAATATATAGTATTTGATATATAGTATTTAATATATAGTATTTGATAGATAATATTTAATATATAGTATTTAATATATAGTATTTAATATATAGTATTTGATATATAGTATTTAATATATAGTATTTGATATATAGTATTTGATATATAGTATTTAATATATTGTATTTGATATATAGTATTTAATATATAGTATTTGATAGATAGTATTTAATATATAGTATTTAATATATAGTATTTAATATATAGTATTTGATATATAGTATTTAATATATAGTATTTGATATATAGTATTTGATATATAGTATTTAATATATTGTATTTGATATATAGTATTTAATATATAGTATTTGATAGATAGTATTTAATATATAGTATTTAATATATAGTATTTAATATATAGTATTTAATATTAGCTTTTAGATATATAGTATTTAATAATAATTTAAAAGAATTTACGAAATGTCTCGGGTCCTCCTGTTACCGTTATTATTTTATACTTGAAATATTAAAATATTAAAATATTAAAATATTAAAATATTAAAATATTAAAATATTAAAATATTAAAATATTAAAATATTAAAATATTAAAATATTAAAATATTAAAATATTAAAATATTAAAATATTAAAATATTAAAATATTAAAATATTAAAATATTAAAATATTAAAATATTAAAATATTAAAATATTAAAATATTAAAATATTAAAATATTAAAATATTAAAATATTAAAATATTAAAATATTAAAATATTAAAATATTAAAATATTAAAATATTAAAATATTAAAATATTAAAATATTAAAATATTAAAATATTAAAATATTAAAATATTAAAATATTAAAATATTAAAATATTAAAATATTAAAATATTAAAATATTAAAATATTAAAATATTAAAATATTAAAATATTAAAATATTAAAATATTAAAATATTAAAATATTAAAATATTAAAATATTAAAATATTAAAATATTAAAATATTAAAATATTAAAATATTAAAATATTAAAATATTAAAATATTAAAATATTAAAATATTAAAATATTAAAATATTAAAATATTAAAATATTAAAATATTAAAATATTAAAATATTAAAATATTAAAATATTAAAATATTAAAATATTAAAATATTAAAATATTAAAATATTAAAATATTAAAATATTAAAATATTAAAATATTAAAATATTAAAATATTAAAATATTAAAATATTAAAATATTAAAATATTAAAATATTAAAATATTAAAATATTAAAATATTAAAATATTAAAATATTAAAATATTAAAATATTAAAATATTAAAATATTAAAATATTAAAATATTAAAATATTAAAATATTAAAATATTAAAATATTAAAATATTAAAATATTAAAATATTAAAATATTAAAATATTAAAATATTAAAATATTAAAATATTAAAATATTAAAATATTAAAATATTAAAATATTAAAATATTAAAATATTAAAATATTAAAATATTAAAATATTAAAATATTAAAATATTAAAATATTAAAATATTAAAATATTAAAATATTAAAATATTAAAATATTAAAATATTAAAATATTAAAATATTAAAATATTAAAATATTAAAATATTAAAATATTAAAATATTAAAATATTAAAATATTAAAATATTAAAATATTAAAATATTAAAATATTAAAATATTAAAATATTAAAATATTAAAATATTAAAATATTAAAATATTAAAATATTAAAATATTAAAATATTAAAATATTAAAATATTAAAATATTAAAATATTAAAATATTAAAATATTAAAATATTAAAATATTAAAATATTAAAATATTAAAATATTAAAATATTAAAATATTAAAATATTAAAATATTAAAATATTAAAATATTAAAATATTAAAATATTAAAATATTAAAATATTAAAATATTAAAATATTAAAATATTAAAATATTAAAATATTAAAATATTAAAATATTAAAATATTAAAATATTAAAATATTAAAATATTAAAATATTAAAATATTAAAATATTAAAATATTAAAATATTAAAATATTAAAATATTAAAATATTAAAATATTAAAATATTAAAATATTAAAATATTAAAATATTAAAATATTAAAATATTAAAATATTAAAATATTAAAATATTAAAATATTAAAATATTAAAATATTAAAATATTAAAATATTAAAATATTAAAATATAAATATTAAATATTAAATATTAAAATATTAAAATGAACCTAAGAATTACAACAATTTATTACCTGAACCTCAATTATTTCCTTCGAGTGTTCAGTTTGCACCTTAGGCCATATATAGACATGTATAGACATATATAGACATTGCGGTATCTGTAGTCATTAATAACTGAGTAGATTTTAATATTGTTAAAATATCAGCCTCTTGGTTTAGTTTACATATAGCCAGTCCGACTAACTCAATATTAGCATGGAAATAGAGGATCGTATCATTATCGGGGGTATTAGTCACAGTTAGGGATGATTTCTCAACACTACCCGAAGAAAGATTATGCAAAAGTGAGAGTAATAAGTTTTACCTTAGGACCTCCACTTTTTGTCGTTGAGTTTGATCTGAGTTTGTGCTGAGTTTGCAATTAAGTCAAGTTTCAAACTCAAATTCTTCGTTGAACTTAAGAGGAATGATACTTATGATATTATAAATATTGTTCTTTACTTACTTTACTTACTTTACTAACATTACTTACTTTACTTACTTTACTTACTTTACTTACTTTACCTACTTTACTTACTTTATTTACTTTACTTACTTTACTTATTTTACTTTCGTTACTTATTTTACTCACTTTACTTATTATACTTACTTTACTTACTTTATTTACTTTACTTACTTTAATTACTTTATTTACTTTACTTACTTTACTTACTTTACTTACTTTACTTACTTTACTTACTTTACTTACTTTACTTACTTTACTTACTTTATTTACTTTAATTACTTTACTTACTTTACTTAATTTACCTACTTTACTTACTTTATTTACTTTACTTACTTTAATTACTTTACTTATTTTACTTTCGTTACTTATTTTACTCACTTTACTTATTTTACTTACTTTACTTACTTTATTTACTTTACTTACTTTAATTACTTTACTTACTTTACTTACTTTACTTACTTTACTTACTTTACTTACTTTACTTACTTTATTTACTTTACTTACTTTACTTACTTTACTTAATTTACTTAATTTACTTAATTTACTTAATTTACTTAATTTACTTAATTTACTTAATTTACTTAATTTACTTAATTTATTTAATTTACTTAATTTACTTAATTTACTTAATTTACTTAATTTACTTAATTTACTTAATTTACTTAATTTACTTAATTTACTTAATTTACTTAATTTACTTAATTTACTTAATTTACTTAATTTACTTAATTTACTTAATTTACTTAATTTACTTAATTTACTCAATTTACTCAATTTACTCAATTTACTCAATTTACTCAATTTACTCAATTTACTTAATTTACTTAATTTACTTAATTTACTTAATTTACTTAATTTACTTAATTTACTTAATTTACTTAATTTACTTAATTTACTTAATTTACTTAATTTACTTAATTTACTTAATTTACTTAATTTACTTAATTTACTTAATTTACTTAATTTACTTAATTTACTTAATTTACTTAATTTACTTAATTTACTTAATTTACTTAATTTACTTAATTTACTTAATTTACTTAATTTACTTAATTTACTTAATTTACTTAATTTACTTAATTTACTTAATTTACTTAATTTACTTAATTTACTTAATTTACTTAATTTACTTAATTTACTTAATTTACTTAATTTACTTAATTTACTTAATTTACTTAATTTACTTAATTTACTTAATTTACTTAATTTACTTAATTTACTTAATTTACTTAATTTACTTAATTTACTTAATTTACTTAATTTACTTAATTTACTTAATTTACTTAATTTACTTAATTTACTTAATTTACTTAATTTACTTAATTTACTTAATTTACTTAATTTACTTAATTTACTTAATTTACTTAATTTACTTAATTTACTTAATTTACTTAATTTACTTAATTTACTTAATTTACTTAATTTACTTAATTTACTTAATTTACTTAATTTACTTAATTTACTTAATTTACTTAATTTACTTAATTTACTTAATTTACTTAATTTACTTAATTTACTTAATTTACTTAATTTACTTAATTTACTTAATTTACTTAATTTACTTAATTTACTTAATTTACTTAATCCACGTAATCCACGTAATCCACGTAATCCACTTAATCTATTTAATCTAATTAATCCAATTAATTTACTTAATTTATTTAATTTACTTAATTTACTTAATTTACTTAATTTACTTAATTTACTTAATTTACTTAATTTACTTAATTTACTTAATTTACTTAATTTACTTAATTTACTTAATTTACTTAATTTACTTAATTTACTTAATTTACTTAATTTACTTAATTTACTTAATTTACTTAATTTACTTAATTTACTTAATTTACTTAATTTACTTAATTTACTTAATTTACTTAATTTATTAATTTACTTAATTTACTTAATTTACTTAATTTACTTAATTTACTTAATTTACTTAATTTACTCAATTTACTCAATTTACTCAATTTACTCAATTTACTTAATTTACTTACTTTACTCAATTTACTCAATTTACTCAATTTACTTAATTTACTTAATTTACTTAATTTACTTAATTTACTTAATTTACTTAATTTACTTAATTTACTTAATTTACTTAATTTACTTAATTTACTTAATTTACTTAATTTACTTAATTTACTTAATTTACTTAATTTACTTAATTTACTTAATTTACTTAATTTACTTAATTTACTTAATTTACTTAATTTACTTAATTTACTTAATTTACTTAATTTACTTAATTTACTTAATTTACTTAATTTACTTAATTTACTTAATTTACTTAATTTACTTAATTTACTTAATTTACTTAATTTACTTAATTTACTTAATTTACTTAATTTACTTAATTTACTTAATTTACTTAATTTACTTAATTTACTTAATTTACTTAATTTACTTAATTTACTTAATTTACTTAATTTACTTAATTTACTTAATTTACTTAATTTACTTAATTTACTTAATTTACTTAATTTACTTAATTTACTTAATTTACTTAATTTACTTAATTTACTTAATTTACTTAATTTACTTAATTTACTTAATTTACTTAATTTACTTAATTTACTTAATTTACTTAATTTACTTAATTTACTTAATTTACTTAATTTACTTAATTTACTTAATTTACTTAATTTACTTAATTTACTTAATTTACTTAATTTACTTAATTTACTTAATTTACTTAATTTACTTAATTTACTTAATTTACTTAATTTACTTAATTTACTTAATTTACTTAATTTACTTAATTTACTTAATTTACTTAATTTACTTAATTTACTTAATTTACTTAATTTACTTAATTTATTTAATTTACTTAATTTACTTAATTTACTTAATTTACTTAATTTACTTAATTTACTTAATTTACTTAATTTACTTAATTTACTTAATTTACTTAATTTACTTAATTTACTTAATTTACTTAATTTACTTAATTTACGTACTTTACTTAATTTATTTAATTTACTTAATTTACTTAATTTACTTAATCCATGTAATCCACTTAATCTACTTAGTCCAATTAATTTACTTAATCCAATTAATTTACTTAATTCATTTAATTTACTTAATTTACTTAATTGTCTTAATTTACTTAATTTACTTAATTTACTTAATTTACTTAATTTACTTAATTTACTTAATTTACTTAATTTACTTAATTTACTTAATCCACGTAATCCACGTAATCCACTTAATCTACTTAATCCAATTAATTTACTTAATTGATTTAATTTACTTAATTTACTTAATCCAATTAATTTACTTAATTTACTTAATTTACTTAATTTACTTAATTTACTTAATTTACTTAATTTACTTAATTTACTTAATTTACTTAATTTACTTAATCCAATTAATTTACTTAATTTACTTAATCCAATTAATTTACTCAATTTACTTAATTTACTTAATTTACTTAATTTACTTAATTTACTTAATTTACTTAATTTACTTAATCCAATTAATTTACTTAATATGCTTAATTTACTTAATTTAATTAATTTACTTAATTTACTTAATTTACTTAATTTACTTAATTTACTTAATTTACTTAATTTACTTAATTTACTTAATTCACTTAATTTACTTAATTTACTTAATTTACTTAATTTACTTAATTTACTTAATTTACTTGATTTACTTGATTTACTTGATTTACTTGATTTACTTAATTTAGCTTAGTTTAGCTAGGTTTAGCAAATTTGGCTTAATTTAGCTTAATTTAGCAATTATAGTTCTGGTCCATAGGTATGCTACTTTGATTTTATACTTAACTCGATAAGAATAGAGTCCATTCGTGGTTTGGCCTGATATAAAGTCATTTACTGGAATAGCATTATAAACTCCAGCAAAATTTGCTATAGTATCTTATAACTGTTGAGTATATATAGGTGCAATATGTATAGCATTTGAGGAAAATATCTGAACAGCTTTAGTAATCATCCATATAACGGATTCTTGATTTAAGTGCCCAATTGTTAAAGTTCCAACTTCTCTGTTACCATCTGTGATATTTGTGGCCAGTCTCAGAAAGCTTTTTAACCTTTTGTCAATAGAAAATAAACATGATTTTAGCACTAGACCAGAACTAAGATCATGAGATGATATAAGGTGGCTTCGAATACTTCAATGTGTTGCCAAGAATCTAAATCTGAATCTATAACCATGTCTAACTTTAGAGGTGAGTCGGAAGTTATATTAAAAAGGAATTTAACACCCAGATGTATTCCCAACAACATTTCATTTTTTCTTTTTCTAAATTAGGGATAGTTTCTAAACCTAGTTTAAACTTAACTTTATTATTCTGATCACTAAAAAAAGATTAATTATTTACATTTATTTGGATTACATTTTAATCTAATACTCGCGACTACTCTATAAATTACATCGAGCATTTCGTTCATCTTTTTAAGACTTTCGGACATATCGATGACACTGCCATCGGCATACGTAGTTATTTGTACCTTGCTCCCGATGAATTCTTTCAAGTTATTTAACTTTTATAATTATAGGTTCAGATTATAGGATATCCCCTTGCCTAAAACCTGGTTGTGATTGCATATTACAATCTTTATAGATGCAAATTGATTCGCTATAGATATCGTTGAAAATTACTTTTATTCTCTCGGGAATAGGTAGACCTTCGAAATGTTGAAAGAGATTGTAATATAGAATAGAACCAAAAGCATCGCTGAGGTCCAGACATGCATTAAAATATTTCTTTTTTCTTTTTAGCTTCTAGTATTACCTTATCGATGACAAGGGTATGCTCTGATACAGAGAAGAAACCTTTCTGCTCAACAGATATCAAAGTGATTACTTTACATACATGTATTAGCTCGCTTGCTAGAGATCCCGAATACAGTTTATACATCGTATTCAGTAAATATATTGGGCGGAATTGTTATTGATCATCCGTGAAGACTTTTTATATATGAGTATAACTTTGCTTTCTTTCCACAATGTGGGGATTCCGAGTTTAGTACTACTCCTAATATGGATACCGTTAGTAATCCACTCATCAATAAGTTTTAAGTGAATATATTATATTTTATCTGAACCGGGGGCATTACTATTCACTTTTCTAAGCTATTAGATCTTTCTAGGTAAGTGTAAATTATAGATTTATTTCCTGATCTTCATCAGTTATTTTCCATGGAATATTGCTGTATGGATTGACAGTATGACTCAATTCAGTTGAGATACTTTGATCTCTTAGTTTATCGCTTTCTCCAGTATAATTTTGATATATAGTTCCTAAAATGTTCACATTGTTTGTAGTATCGAGTTAATTTAGTAAAATCTGCCAAATGTCCTCATTTTGAAAAATACAATTACATAATCCGAATCTATGATTCACTATGAGGATTCTAATTACTCTCAGGTTAATGATTTACAAACCCTTTAATAGACACGAATACTATTTTTATAAACAAATAATGATGAGTAAATATACAGTATATTATTAATAGTATTAATATATAAGTAAATATGTCTCAAATTAAAATAAATAGGAAATCGATATTTTACATTACATTCATTGCAATGTCGACTGCCTATATAATATATTTAAGGCATGTTTATAAAATGGAACTTGGTAAATTGAATGACAATATTAATAATCTAAATTTTCAGTTAAATACAGTTAAAGGTTATTACTTATAATTTTAGTTTGTCTCTTTAATTCAATCATATATGTATATATAATATGTGTATAATGCATAACATATTTAAGATATAATCATTCTCGAACATATTAAAATTATATAAGTTATCTTCAACTGTAATTTTTAATTATTTCAAAATATTTAATATAATATTAATTAACTAATTAAATTAATCATTGAAAGCTTTTATAAAATGATGATACTATTATTACATACGTACTTAATAATCACGATTGGCAATTCTTTTAAAATAGGATTTTTTTATTTTATAAAACCTTATTTGCACGTACATGTTATATAATGTATAATATATATTGTATAATATGTATTAGATATTTAATATAAATAGTATCATGAATGATATATTAATCATACCCTATATAAAATATAAAATTATTATAATAATATCCGATATAAATGTGGCTTTAGCTTATATACATATCAATATCTCATATATAATATTTTATAATGAATTTCTACAGTAGTAAGTATGATATATATAGTTGAATCAGTGTATTTATTAAATAAAGATTAATTTTATTATCTAATTAACTAGATAATAAAATTAATTTGATATATATTTAATATAGTTTTTGTAAATATGTTCATATTTTCTGAGAGTTAAAATATAAAAATCATCAACAAACTTTACATTGATCAGATAGTAAAATTATTATTAACACACCATAATATAGTTATACTTAATATTCCATTGTTTAATGAACAACTCTGTATAGATTAGTGGATTAGTAATTATCATTATTTACCAAACATCTGAACATTTACAGAAAAATCATCTGATTTCCAAAATGCCTTCGATGAATCTCACAAAAAATACAACGAGTGCAAAAGCGGTTAATAATCATTTCAGTTTAATTTTACTTTTCTATTACAATAGATAATATAAATATATAGATAATATAAATATATATTAGAAGCTGATTCGGAGCTGAATGTGCCACGAAAGCAAAACTATATGCATGGAAAATAAACAAAAATAGTGTTTATATGAATTGTGTGGAATATAACACATAACTATTGAATCTAGAGTATAAAAAGGATCTTTGAAACTTTATATTACATAAGTACTGATAATATATATATTATATAATTATTGTTGAAATATGTTATTGATATTATATAAGTGTAGCATAAATAAAATGAATGGGAGATTTAATAAGAAAATATTTTATTATAGACATTTATATGTCTCGAATTGTTATAATACCACAATAACCAATAACCCTAGACTCTATGCAATAATATTGGGACCTACTACGAATATTAATTCACTACCTAATTGAGAAGATCCTCACTCCTACATACGTAAATCGAATAATGTTGTAAGTAATTCGACACTTAGAAACAAGATATACGCAGATACGGTGTCTATTAATGACAATGTCAACATTGGCAAACGCTAGGCCGTGCGATTAGATACGACGGTCTCGAATTAAACCTAATGACAAAGAAGATAGAGTGTTCTGTCTATGTTTTGCGACAATTTGCGGATGCTCGCATTGCAAGACATTCACAACATCCCTCCGATTACCGCAGATTTAACTGCGAAGACGACGGAGTATGAAGACTCTGAAAAGAAATTCAAAGATTGCACGGTAAGTCCGATGGACATTTGGATATCGCGGTTTACTGAGTTAATGGATTACTTCGAGTAGTTCAGGCTAATTAAACGGTTGTCGTTGCCATTGGGTAAGTAGATTACATTAGGCATACACATTAAGATGGAAATATTTCACAGTTATTGTTTCAAAATGTTTCAACAACTGAAATGAGCTTGACATTTAGCGTATTAAAAAATATGTTTTGTACCGTAAATCTATATTCGAATGCATCTACTTTGAACAGGTTTCACTGAGTGAACAGAACAGTGTTTTTAAAGAGAGAATAACTGTATGCAATGAGAAATATGTTAGTTTCTATCTCAGTCTCCCGTTGCCGATGTGGGATCTTATCTATCTGAATCTGACCTGATATGTCGGTCGTAGGTGGCTTTGTCGCTGTCCCTGGACAATCTAGAGGACGAGCGACTTCGTCTTGTGTCCAACACAAAGAAACAATCCGAAACACTTAACGCCCAGCACAATCTACAAGTCGCCGGAATGCAAAGTTATAGGGTGTATGAATAACGGTGTAATGCTGTTATAGTCAGTGTAACACTGTTATATTCGGTGTAACGCCGTTATAGTCGGTGTAATGCTGTTATAGTCGGTGTAATGCTATTATAGTCGGTGTAACGCTATTATAGTCGGTGTAACACTGTTATATTCGGTGTAACGCCGTTATAGTCGGTGTAACACTGTTATAGTCAGTGTAACACTGTTATATTCGGTGTAACGCTGTTATAGTCAGTGTAATGCTGTTATAGTCGGTGTAATGCTATTATAGTCGGTGTAACACTGTTATAGTGGGTGTAACGCTGTAAGAGGAGCTGATGTCGTTCTTAAGTATGTTATAAGTATATGGCATAGGAGTATAAGTTGTATTAGTATAGGTGATATTGATATAGGCGGGTTGGTCTAAAGGTGTAGTTAGTCTACAAGTGTAGGTGGTGTAGTAGTATAGGTGTAGTTGGCGTAATGGTGTAGGCAGTATATACCCTATATTGTAGGTACTCCGATGTAGGGGTACTCAGTGGGTTAGCGTAATTTCTTATCCTGACGATTGTAATAGATGTTTACTATTTAATATTAATCAAAATTTATTTTAAATTAATCTAATTTATATATATATAATATATTAATATAATATATTTTCAAATTTGTAAATATTTGTCCTTTCTATAGTTTTATTTTATAATATCTACATATAAATTTAACGGTTTTTAAGTCGTAAATATAGTAGAAATAGAGAGATTACAAGAGATCATGGAGTTACCTTCCTTTAACCTGCCTTTTACAGCTAAAATCAATTATTTAGAGGAGAAATTAAAAAATGAAAAAATAGTAAAGGTTTTCATATTTTGTAAACCAAATATTTAAAATTACATAAAACATATTTTATTTAAATCTATCATTTATTTTAGCTAATTTTAATGTTTCGAATATTTTTTTAGCCTGATAAAGATTCACAATTAATAAAAGAACCAATAAAGCTATCCAAGAGAGATCGAGTAAGTAGTCTTAAATAGTATTAACAATTTGTTTGTAAAATTGTTATTAACAACTTATTGTAAAATATTACTTATTTTTCATAAAAATAAAATAATGAAATGCAATATGGATAAGTGTATTTCACGATGATATTACTGGGAGACAAAGTATTTTTTATAATAATTCAAAATCTTAAAAAATTAACATCTCAAATTGAATATAATATTCTGTCTTTTTTATTTATCATATTTGTATGATAAATAAATCACTATATCATGAACATTATGTTTACATTATTTATACTCAATATATTTTATATTTAATGTTAACGAGATATATATAAAGTAAAGTAAATTTTTTTAGAATTTACGATAACATATTAAACATCTATTGTTGATGTATAGATAATATGATATGTTTAATTTGCACACCGAAAGATATATCAAATATACTTTTATTTCTCAGCCGTACAAATATGTAGATAATATAATATTATATAATTATATTATATAATAAATATCTAAAATGTAAAAAAGATATTTATCAATTTAAAGAAAAAAATATAATCACACTAAATATAATTTGTATTTTCAACTTTTAATTTATTTTAATGTATATTCAAAATTTCATCTCTAATTAGTGTATTTTTTAAATTAATTTTTATATTGGCAGTAAACGGATTTTCTAACATAGTATTCTAATTTAAATCTTAGATTTCAATATTTTTAATTCTTATCATTAATTGTAGATAAAAAATCACATGTACAAATTATTTTATTCGTTTACTATCAACAACGAAAAAATACAAAATATGCTGAGTACATTTGATAATACCATAGATAATTGTGGTTTAATATGCTAATTTAAATGTTAATTTATATATTATATTATATATTACAAAATCTTACACAACATTCTCATTGAAAAAATATATATCCGATAACGTTGTTAAAATTTAGTTATTTAGTAAATAGTTTATTTAATATAAGTTAAAAAATACTGAACTTATCCTTGATTAATTGTGATCACAATCTTAAGAGATTGTGATTATTATGATTATTAATCATTTTAGATAGATAGTGATATAAGTTTCATTTGTTATATATCTTTTTGTAAAGTTAAGTCTATTTTAATAAATTAGTTCAATTTGGTATTAGCTTACATCAAGAATTTCAATAGTTTGGTCTAGATATAGTAAGAGAAAAAGCTATTAATTTACCAATAGATAATTGTTGTCTTTTTATCACATGCCATATAAATCATAATTACTTTACATTGTTATATTATTATAAATTTTCAAAATTTTAATTTATTCAAAGATTCCAAATATTATTTTTGTTTTACAACTTTTTTATACATATATATATACATATATATATATACATATATATATACATATATATATATATATACATATATATATATATATATACGTATATACATATATATATATATACATATACATATATATATATATATATATTAATGAAGATTTATTTTTCCAGTTCAGGTTTATAATTATTTTTGTATTCACAGTGAGTTTGTTATTAGATGCATATAAATTGACGTTTTTATTTTATATATAGGAAATAATAATAATATTATTATATATGGGAAATGTAAAGTTGAGTATCAATTGTTTATTCAGTTTTATATTTAGGAGATTATGGCCTTTGAAAAATATCTAAATTTATATTTTTTAAAGGCGATGTCATAGTTTTCATAATATTTCTCTCGAGTATATAAAATATATCATACCTCAAGTGTATTATAACTAAAGTTTATTATATCTAATGAGTATCATATATCCAGTGCATTATACCTACAGTTATTATAATTGCAAAATATTATAGCTAAAGTATATTATACTTCTATGTATCATACCTAAATTTTATTAAATTTATAATGTATTATGCCTCTGTACATTATATCTAAATTGTATCAATCCCCGTAAAATAACTAGTTATACCTGTTAGATGGCATATTAATCAATAACTTGAAAAGACATGTTTGTATTTTTTAGTCGGGAGTGGGAAAATAGATGATTCATCCATGATGGAATAATTTCTTTGTTTAATACATTAATTATAGTATAGCTAGCATTATTGTTTACATCTATTTATTATTTGATATTGGAAATGGATCAATAAACTAAGAAGAAATTATACATTTTTATAAATTATTGTTTAAGTAATATTATATTTTGTTATTTAATTAGACTGATATTAAGTATATAAGTATATAGTCTTGTTTATTAAATGGTTGATTTTATATTAATTAAAAGATTTTTAAGTTATTTATTTTCAGTATAATTAATTTCTAATTATATATATATAATATATATAATATATATATATATATATATAATTATATATATAATACAAATATATATAGTTGAGATGGTCAAGTCATTAAATCATGTTTTTTAATCATTCTTTTGTATTATCTTCTGAGTTCATGAGTAATTTATTACAATCAGAATAATTGTCATATTATTTTCTTTGTTAGTTGAAGGAGCAATATGTATGAATTGATATTTATCGGATACATTATAAAATCTAATTAACCATTACTAATAGGTTAATTAAATTTTAAAATTAACAAATATATATTTAATATGGAATTTACATGAATATATTGAATCGATAATGATTTATTACGAATGATAACTAGATTGAATTTTAATGTTTCAGGAATATAAAGTAATATCTGAACCAGTAGAGTTGATAATGTGTTTGTGTCAATTAAATTGAACAGCGATATACAACATACTACAACTTATTTGTATCGCAAACCTTTAATTCAAGTTTTTTTCTTCATATATTAATAAAAATCACAGTTATTATTTATAAATATAATGAATTTAAAATTATGTTTTAACAATCATCCATTCCGTTATCTGGATAATGTGTAATACCTCTTAAAGTATATACAAATATTCTATAACATGTATTATGGATATTTATTTTCTGAAATACTCATAAATATAAAATTTACAACTTTTCATATGAAAGTTTGATATAATGAGGTAATTAAACAAATAGTAAAATAATATTAATAGCAATTACATCAAATTTAGTTCAAGTTAGACGAGGATCACAAAAAAGAGACGGAAAACAAACAAGATAATAAAGATGCAGTTAAACTAGATAACAAAAAGTCAAAGAATGATAATGCAGAGCAAGATAATACTGATTTAAGAGGTAATCTAGAGAATAAGCTGGATATTAGTAAAGAAGGGCTTAATAATATAGGAGGAAAACAAGACAATGTGGGAGAAAAGAAAGATAACTTGGGAGATAAGCAAGAAAATGTGGGAGAAAAGAAAGATAACTTGGGAGAAAAGAAATATAATATGGGAGAAAAGCAAGATAATGTGGGAGAAAAGAAAGATAATGTGGGAGAAAAGAAAGATAACATGGGAGAAAAGAAAGATAATGTGGGAGAAAAACAAGATAACTTGGGAGAAAAGAAAGATAATGTGAGAGAAAAGCAAGATAATGCGGGGGAAAAGAAAGATAATGTGGGAGAAAAGCAAGATAATGCGGGGGAAAAGAAAGATAATGTGGGAGAAAAGCAAGATAATGCGGGGGAAAAGAAAGATAACATGGGAGAAAAGCAAGATAATGCGGGGGAAAAGAAAGATAATGTGGGAGAAAAGCAAGATAATGCGAGGGAAAAGAAAGATAACGTGGGAGAAAAACAAGATAATTTTGAGAGAAAAAGTGAAGAAATTGGAGAAATTGGTGGAGATGGAAGGCAGGATAAACAAGATAACCACCAGGCACCAAAGCCTCAAGTTGCTGGCGGAGTTCATCCTCTAGCTGGTGAGGCCGAGGCGCAAGACGACCATCAAGCTCCACTACCCGGTAACCACGGCAACGGGGGTGATTATGCGAAGCACGCTCCACTACCCGGTAACTACGGCAATCGGAGGGACGACGACGTTGCCGCAGTGGAAGATGAACACCTGGGTCTACAGCAGGCGCCGATGCCTAAACAGATTATGAAACGACACGCGGGCGGCGAAAACGGCGTCGTTAACGCAGACGATCGCGAAGATAACTTCAGAGAATATGAGAAATCGAACGTCGATGAAGGTTTGCGGATGAAAGTGGCAGAACTATATTTCTAATTCTACGTGTAGCCTATTTTTATAACAATAACCTAATTCTTATCGATATAACTTGTTCATTAATGAATATACAGTGAATGTTTGTAATGGGTTAATCTATTCATAAGAATTAATTTATATAGAATACATTGGTAGGTTAATTATTATTTAATAATTGGTCATTAATATTGGAAGTGGTTGATTATTATTATTAATCGATAATATAAATTGTATAATAAGAATTAAATATCTAGTGAATAAAATCAAAAACTTAATAATAAGGAATTAATAAAAGAAATGGTTTAAAGAAGTTTTGTAATATTACTTATAAAAATTATTACTTATTTAATTAAACTAATAAATGTGTATTTTATAATTATATATTAATGGGGTAACTTAATTACAGATATCGATATGAAACACAATGGGAATGATGGTTTGCATTTTTTCTATATAGTATTTCTGCATTCCTACATAGTTTTTAATTAAATTTCATCTAAACATTTCTAATAACTATTTTAGTCTAATAAATTCAACTCAATTTACAGATATTTATTCGGAAAATAAGGTATCAAATTAATTAGTTTATTTTGCTTTACTTATATTCATAGAATCTAAGTAATTTACTCGTAATATGCTGAAGCTTTTTTTAAACTTTTATGGAACAAACTTAACATATGTTTGTCAACTTCAAATATAGTGTTTATATAAATATAATAATTATATATTTATATATGTAGTTGTTCATAATCTAGTATTTATCTATTTATCTATCATAAAGGACTTAATAAAAATAAAGTACTTAATAAAAAATAAAGTACTAAACTATCATAAAGAACTTAACTATCATAAAGAACTTAACTATCATAAAGAACTTAACTATCATAAAGGACTTAACTATCATAAAGGACTTAACTATCATAAAGAACTTAACTATCATAAAGAACTTGACTATCATAAAGAACTTAACTATCATAAAGAACTTAACTATCATAAAGAACTTAACTATCATAAATAACTTAACTATCATAAAGGACTTAACTATCATAAAGGACTTAACTATCATAAAGAACTTAACTATCATAAATAACTTAACTATCATAAAGAACTTAACTATCATAAAGAACTTAACTATCATAAAGAACTTAACTATCATAAAGAACTTAACTATCATAAAGAACTTAACTATCATAAAGAACTTAACTATCATAAAGAACTTAACTATCATAAAGAACTTAACTATCATAAAGAACTTAACTATCATAAAGGACTTAACTATCATAAAGAACTTAACTATCATAAAGAACTTGACTATCATAAAGAACTTGACTATCATAAAGAACTTAACTATCATAAAGAACTTAACTATCATAAAGAACTTAACTATCATAAATAACTTAACTATCATAAAGGACTTAACTATCATAAAGGACTTAACTATCATAAAGAACTTAACTATCATAAAGAACTTAACTATCATAAAGAACTTAACTATCATAAAGAACTTAACTATCATAAAGAACTTAACTATCATAAAGAACTTAACTATCATAAAGAACTTAACTATCATAAAGAACTTAACTATCATAAAGAACTTAACTATCATAAAGAACTTAACTATCATAAAGAACTTAACTATCATAAAGAACTTAACTATCATAAAGAACTTAACTATCATAAAGAACTTAACTATCATAAAGAACTTAACTATCATAAAGAACTTAACTATCATAAAGAACTTAACTATCATAAAGAACTTAACTATCATAAAGAACTTAACTATTATAAAGAACTTAACTGTCATAAAGAACTTAACTATCATAAAGAACTTAACTATCATAAAGAACTTAACTATCATAAAGAACTTAACTGTCATAAAGAACTTAACTATCATAAAGAACTTAACTATCATAAAGAACTTAACTATCATAAAGAACTTAACTATCATAAATAACTTAACTATCATAAAGAACTTAACTATCATAAAGAACTTAACTATCATAAAGAACTTAACTATCATAAAAAACTTAACTATCATAAAGAACTTAACTATCATAAAGAACTTAACTATCATAAAGAACTTAACTATCATAAAGAACTTAACTATCATAAAGAACTTAACTATCATAAAGAACTTAACTATCATAAAGAACTTAACTATCATAAAGAACTTAACTATCATAAAGAACTTAACTATCATAAAGAACTTAACTATCATAAAGAACTTAACTATCATAAAGAACTTAACTATCATAAAGGACTTAACTATCATAAAGGAATTAACTATCATAAAGAACTTAACTATCATAAAGAACTTAACTATCATAAAGAACTTAACTATCATAAAGAACTTAACTATCATAAAGAACTTAACTATCATAAATAACTTAACTATCATAAAGGACTTAACTATCATAAATAACTTAACTATCATAAAGAACTTAACTATCATAAATAACTTAACTATCATAAATAACTTAACTATCATAAAGAACTTAACTATCATAAATAACTTAACTATCATAAAGAACTTAACTATCATAAATAACTTAACTATCATAAATAACTTAACTATCATAAAGAACTTAACTATCATAAAGAACTTAACTATCATAAAGAACTTAACTATCATAAATAACTTAACTATCATAAAGGAATTAACTATCATAAAGAACTTAACTATCATAAATAACTTAACTATCATAAAGAACTTAACTATCATAAATAACTTAACTATCATAAATAACTTAACTATCATAAAGGACTTAACTATCATAAAGGACTTAACTATCATAAATAACTTAACTATCATAAATAACTTAACTATCATAAATAACTTAACTATCATAAAGGACTTAACTATCATAAAGGACTTAACTATCATAAATAACTTAACTATCATAAAGGACTTAACTATCATAAAGAACTTAACTATCATAAAGAACTTAACTATCATAAAGAACTTAACTATCATAAAGGAATTAACTATCATAAAGAACTTAACTATCATAAATAACTTAACTATCATAAATAACTTAACTATCATAAAGGACTTAACTATCATAAAGGACTTAACTATCATAAATAACTTAACTATCATAAAGGACTTAACTATCATAAAGAACTTAACTATCATAAAGAACTTAACTATCATAAAGAACTTAACTATCATAAAGGAATTAACTATCATAAAGAACTTAACTATCATAAATAACTTAACTATCATAAAGAAATTAACTATCATAAAGAACTTAACTATCATAAAGAACTTAACTATCATAAAGAACTTAACTATCATAAAGAACTTAACTATCATAAAGAACTTAACTATCATAAAGAACTTAACTATCATAAAGAACTTAACTATCATAAAGAACTTAACTATCATAAAGAACTTAACTATCATAAATAACTTAACTATCATAAAGAACTTAATTGTCATAAATAACTTAACTATCATAAAGGACTTAACTATCATAAAGAACTTAACTATCATAAATAACTTAACTATCATAAAGAACTTAACTATCATAAAGAACTTAACTATCATAAAGAACTTATCTATCATAAATGACTTATCTATCATAAATGACTTAACTATCATAAATAACTTAACTGTCATAAAGGAATTAACTATATAAAGAACTATTATAAAGACATCATTATAAAGAAGAGCATAACTTCCCAATGCTGATCAACAATGAACAATTGTTTCATCCTGTCATAATAGATGATTATCTATATGATTATATCTTCATTTAAATGTCATATAATTCAAAAATTTAATCTGTTTAGAGTATTAAAAAATGGATAAATTTACATTTACAAAATATGATAATATTTACAAACCCCGGTTACTAGTTTTAGAGGCTAAAATAAATGAATTAAAATATTAAATTATCGTAGAAGAAAATCTTTCAAATAAACCGTTAAGAAATGTGAATGGAAGAATTAGCAGATATTGCTAAAAATACAGAAATACTCAACATAACAATAATAAACTTGTAACTAAGATAATATGCACTTATAACGTTTAATGTTATAATGTTACTAATTATACAAGTTATATTCTCTTTTCCTCTGATGTGGTAAATAAAGTGAATTCAAAACTCCCTCTTTTAAAGCAATATATTTGAAATTCACAGATTTGTCAATTAATATTCGACTTTGATTGTAGTTATTATTCATATTTCTACTTGTTATCAAATCAAACATTCTCTGAAACCTATGACCTGAGATATAAGACACACCGTAGGATGTATAATATACATGGATGTATAATATACACAGTATATCAAATATATAGCAATACGTTTTTCATTATATTTTATGTAATCCATGAGATTACTATTATTTTTGTATGCTATTGATTGTTTTTATTTTGGAACAAATTATTTAATCATCATATATATTTATATTTATTTATTGTATATAGTAATGAATATTTAAAATAAAATTTCTATATACAGATATTTTATAATAATTAATAAATTATTAATTATATATATTTGATAAAATTATATTTAAAATTCAAAATCACAGAATTATTAAAATTTCATATTTTACAGTTATAAAAAGATTACGATGACCTGAAAGTTAAGAGTCATATTCAGCAAATGACATTAACACGCTGAGATTTCATTTCAATATGAAATATGTGACCCTGTGACCTATTTCAAACTCTATGATCGGATAGTTTTCGGTGTTCAATAGATTAATATTGCAATGTGTTACGACTATGATAATGCCATGCCCCTCTATTCGTGAATTATTTCTTACCTTTGCGATATGTTTATATTCAAAGTGCATTGTGCGATCAATTAACAGGAATAGTTTTACGAAGATCATCATGGTACTTTACAGCATACCTATACTATTTGTCATTTATCTATATAAATATTTAGTCCAAGTGATATTACTTATATAAAATTTATAAAACCACTCATAATATACATTCTTTATATGGCTATTCTACCCCGGCGGATATTTGTTTACGAATTAAACGGTATTATTCTATCATATTTTGACATATAATTAAACAGTTTCACTAATTATGAATGTATTCTGGTTTAATTATTTATTTTCTATGTTTCTATAATGGTTTACTATATATAGGCATTTTTACGAATAAATTTATTTTTATTATTAGTATATTGTTGTGTTATTGGTTATATCTATTTAATGCCTGCATGGTCAACATTTATTGAATAAAATATGATATTTATAACTCATTGTTAACTAATAAAGAGGTGTAATTTACTGTAATATAATCTATGAGAATATTAAAAACATTCAACTTATTTCAAGGAATTACTAATAGCAGTATGGTAATACTGCACGATAATAATTTATATACTTCCTTACTAATGAATAAATATTGGTTTTTGATACAAGTTATATGATAGATATCGTTATTATATCATTAAAAAGATTATTTTGCAGGGGTTAAAAAATAAAATTAAGTGAAAATAAAATAAAAATTTTAAATATCTATTAATCAAGATGCAATATCTATCGACATTTATATCTTTGAAAAATAATATTTGTTTAATAATCTTTAATAACTAATGATTTAATATCGATTTGTAAATATTTTCTTATACTTTATATAAATAGTAAGTTCCTACAAATAATAAATGAATGGGTATTTTAAAATAACTATTTTTCATCTAGTATTTCGATTTTTTAAAACCGAACTATTTTTTTCCAAACCAATATTTATAATCTAATAATTTTCAATTTACGTGTATCTTGTTATTTAGATTAAATTATATTTAGGTTATATAACAATAATCTTATTATTTATATTACGTTAGGGATAATATAAATATATATATATTTAAATTAAACTGAATGATATCTACGCGTGTACGTAATTTATATTTTAAATATTTCCCTAACAACAAATAATATACTTTTCTAACAAACAGTCATTTTCTAAAAACAATTAGATCGTTTTTATTTGTATATGATATTATGATATTTAGTAAATTATAAACTATGCATCTGCATTATTAAGTAAGCATTCCATATTTTACATTTTGCGATTTATAATTTTTTATTAAAATGTAAAAAATAATAATACTTTATTAATATAATCCGATTATAATAATAATTATTATTAAATAATCATAATAAAATAATAATTATGTAGTTTAATATTTGCTTATAATAAATGCTTTAAAAAATAATTATAATAGTTTATATTTATATATTTTTAATTATAATACATTGTTCATTTGTTAGTCTAAAATTATTAAGAAGAATATATATTATAACATGTAAATTCTTAATACAAATTCCGTGTAGATCTGATATAATTCTAGTATTCAAATTAAATTTATTTTATTTATTAAAAATACCAGTTTTATATAACGTATATATTATAAATATATTTCTACTGTAATAAGTAAATAATTTATATATGAATCTCATTACTAATGCAAATTAGTTGGTATTATAAATATAACTATCTATATTATAATTATTTTAATAACAACTTTTAAATAAATAATTAGTCAAATGAAGCTACCATTAAGAATGCAGAAGCGATCTTTGAATGCTATTTCAAATGGAAAAATTAGTAAAATTAATAAGAAACTAAATAATTCAACTTTTTCAAATCCAATAAGTTAGTATATTAATTTACCTAAGTACGAAAATTACCTAAGTATATAGTCATGTAATGAAATTTAGTATATCATTTAATAACGTATTTAGACACTAAGCGCATATAGAAGTATTCTAAATTGCTTCTATATTCAGATCCTAGTATAAAATCACTTTGCGACAATGATGACATTGCGACAATGCTCACTGTTGATTGTGTAATGGGCTTTCGCACTCACAAGATGAATCAAAGGTAGGTCATTAAGTAGTCTGGGATATAATTAGCAAATTGAGGTAATTAAAATTAATAAAAATGAACAATTTATATTTAGCATTATTTATATTTGACAGTAATCAATAATAGTGTTTAAAATATTATTTAACAAGTTAAGTTAGTTTATATTCTATATTCTTATATAAAATGAGCTTTAAAACTACCTTCTATACAATTACAATATGCTCATCATTAACTCACTATTATCATTAACACTGACTATTTATTAATAAGATGTACCAAATTACCGACAATTGAATATTACTAATCATTGTTTAACAAAACTAATGATTTTTTAGATATTATAATAACTTCACGAGCAACAAGTTTATAAAAAATGAATTTAAAATAAATGTCCTGGTTTTTTTGAAATGCTCATTATTTAATAAATGAAAAGTTTAAATCCTAGAATATTTTAAATAATTATCTAATGTTTTAATTTTGTTTAAAATAATAAATGTATTGTTCATTGCAAAATTAGATACTTCCACAATTATATTTTTTGTATAACATTAATTTGACATAATACAATATTTATTATTTATTTTAAATATTGTATAGATAATTTGTATAACAATTTTATATATGATATATTCTAAGATAATATAACTAATGTATCTATTGCTATATACCAAGTATTGATATAGTTTAGTGATTATTTATATATATATTTGTGTTTATATATAAATATATATTTTATAAGTTATTTAAATTTATATATAAAAACTCAGAATCTATTACCATTGTTTAATTTTAATATAAAAAATATTTAAATTTACTATAATTTTCTAATTTTTTAATAGTAATTCATATCAATTTATATTATTCCTTAATAAATCCATCTACAAAGTTGTATATCAATTATTAATAAATTGTGTATAAATTGTGAGTAGTGATTAATTCATGTTTCAGTTTAAAATTTTTTAAATGAAAATACATATAATATCATATATGTTATCGAGAAATATCTATGGGCCACGAGAGATAGTGAAGTATAGGGTTTTTGGTATTGAACCATAGCAATACAACACTCTAATATATCTAATACATCTGATATAATATCAAATTACTATTATTATTCATCTATTAATATGATAAATTTAGATTATTAAAATTTGTGGTTAATTCAAATACTTTAAATAATTAAACATATTTGACCTATACTTGTTGACTATTAATGTATTATATCATATCTATGTTTAACTAATATATTTATTTAATTAATACTATAAGTATTATCACATTAATTATGATTATATATCTTTGTCTGTATTATATCTTATTTATATATTTAAATGATTATTATATAACACATTTAATTGTATTAGTGAATAAGATTAATTCATTATTATATTAATGTATTATATTCATGAATATAAATTTAGATTTATAACTATATATTTCATTTAAAAAAAATAAATTTTCTACTTTAAATAATTATCAATCAAGTTATACAAATTGTTATTATTAATGAATGCTATCAATCAAGTTATACAAATTGTTATTATTAATGAATGCTAAATTAATTAATTAACATTGTAGTTCTATTAAACATATTGAAATATAATTTTACCCAAGATACCATATCCTATCTCTTCTATGTCATAATAACATACGGGTGATTAACAACATGCAAGATAATTATATCGTATAGCAAATATTACGATTTTTGATCAAGTTTACAATTTAATTATATCCTATCTCACCCACGATATAGTTTATATATATATTATTAAGTGATAGAACACTCCTTTATTCAAATAAAAACACTTTATTGAAATTTGTATTATTAATAATATTATTCTAAAATTAATATTTTCAATTTAAATCACTAGTATATCATATAATTTAATTAAAAACTACTCGAAATGGGTAATTATTTCCTACGTCCTTCTTCCCTCGAACACGGCTCTATCCAGGTTCCGTTCCTTGCCGCAGCGAACCGTCCACCATTTGTCCGCCGTGTCTGCATTCAAACTAGACCAAGACTACACGAAGGCAATAGCCACGCTCACCTCTCCGGTCAACCTGCCTGTCAGCCATGCTCGCCTGTCCCCCGACCAACGTGTCCAGTTCGAAGCTCACGTTAGTCTGCCATTTTATGTTCGATGAGAAAGGAATGGAGGTTCGACAGTTGTAATATAAATAATGAATTTTTGACATTGTGAAATATTAATTTATATTTACTTTTATGTTGAGAATGCTAGAAGTTCATTTAAATGTTGTATATAAATCGCATGGCTCCGTTTCGCTGGGTCATTATGCTATGGCTTGAAACTTACTCTGTACAAATCCTGTAGTGGATATGATCTGTCCCTCGAGTAAAGTCTTCTCTACGGTACTCATAAATCCTGTACTCGCGATTACGAGTAGTTGATTTCGACAACATTTTTTTAACATCGCTTTCATACTTCACTTCACAAATCAATTCATTATTTCATATTTATGGGACTGTCTGCAAATGTGCCTCGATTTTAACTGCAACCCAGACATGTAAACTTTGTCGTAGTTATGAAAAATATAATTATAAAAATATATTGTTGTTTTTTAATATAACATTTATATTATTACGTTAAGTGAACCCTACCTGTGTTGTTTACTGGAATTTACGCGCCGTTAAGCCTGGATCTAGTTCATAACAAATCATCTCATTACTTAGCAATACTCACAATTACATGTGAACTATGCTATTTTGATATGCATTAAAAAGGATTGCTTATGTAGGATGTTCACATTAATGTCAATTACGCCAACAATGGTGTCCAATATCTATTCTTTTATTTACAAAACTGATAACTATGACATGAAACTTTCTTAATACATAACTTATATTTTATATAATTATTATTTTTAATTAAAACTTACTTATTTTTATTTATATTTTTATTCTAATATAATTTTATTGTAATATATTTCAGTACAGTTTCATATGGCGTTATGGTTTTTAGCTATTGTTAATAATATTTAATAACAATAGCTATATTACTAGAATTTCCTAGAACAAATATATATTTAAAATATATTGCAATAAGCTTTCCATAAATAATAAATTTTATATACAAAAACAAAAAGGTATATATCAATAATCAATTGTCAATAATTATGTTTATAGTTAAATAGAAAACTTTAAAAATGCTTATTATTGTATATATTTATATATTATTGTATATATTTGTTATTCATTTAATACATTTTCATAACATTTTTTATAATTCACTAATTAATGGTTTAATCATTTTAAAATTGATATCAAAAACTTCTTAAAGGTAATTAAATCATGATTTTAATATAATTTTACAAATATTAAATTTTCGGTTAGAAAATTTATATAATGTTGAGATCTTTTCTAAATAGAATGAATATCATCAATAATATTATTTAATATAAATTATATTAAAACAATGGAAAATAACAAATGTTATATTTTTTTTCAGTTTAGATCCTCGGAAAAAAAAAAATTAAGAATATAAATAATGTAAGAAGAAATAAATTATACAAACTTATATCTATGATACAATACAAATAAATCATTACTAATGTAATATTGTTTTCATTTGATGATGGGCACTAAATGTCCCTATATATATACGTTTATTATATATGTACATTATTAAAAATTGGCTCACATCATATAGTTAACCCAAATTAATGAAATTTAAATATTTTTTGTCTTAGAATACTTATAATACAAATCAACACTTTATGCTTAAATTTATACAAAATATTGTAATATATCTTAGTAAGTATTACATATAATATTCACTCGAACCATCTTGTTTTTAATTTTGACTATCTTATTTATAATTAATTTCAATATTTTTTAGAAAATATTGAAATTAATTATAAATAAACTTTTATGAATAAATATTATAAAATATATTTATATTTATTATAAGCTTTTATTAAAATAATTAATAATCAAGATTGTCTATTAATTATATGTATATAATTATATGTATATATAATACTGATTACAATTTCTATAATTAATTGCTTGATATAAATGTGAGTTTATTAATTACAAACTATAGTTTTGAATTGTTTTTCCTGCAATATCTTTATCAGATATATATACCATAATATTGTTCTATAAATATATATATACATATATATATATATATATATATATATATATATATATAATTACGCATATTTTTGATTTTCTGTATAATATTTTATAATATACTAATTTATTAGTTGTACGATGAATGAAATTATAGGAGAAAGATTTATTTACTCTTTATTCAATTATTTAGTTTTGTTGCATAATAATTTATTACTACGCTTTTCTACTCGATATTACACAGAAACATTATTTTAAACCTATGAATCTACTTTATATGTAAATAGATACATTATAGATTTTAGGGTGGATAGATGTCCTACTTACGGAATGTATTGAAATCAATTTGTATTATATCGCAACCTATAATACAACAGTTCATGTAATATTGATCACCACTAAATTGTAATACAAATAATAATAATTTAGTAGATGTATATTTATTTAGATTCCCTGAAGATAAACTAAGCTTTATATAATAATTAATTAGTATATTTATTAGTTAATTATATAGATAAATATATATAAAATAATGGATTAATTCAAATACAATGATTATATTAATCTAAAATAAAATCATTAAATACTATAATATATATAATATCATCTATAATAATTATATTATTGTTACATGCATACATTTATTATGCTATAGTAATTGATAGATTATACATAGTAATATTTTTCAAACATTTATATATATATATATTTAGTATGTGATTTTGAGTGATTTTAGTGATTTCAATAATCTATAGTTAGATTGTCTGAGTTTGGTTTGTTTTTCTACGGATTACTGTAAAAATCCATCAACTTTTTACAGCTCACCAAGTACTTGAGGACTATGGACCACGAGTCCGGTTTTGAAATACTAGCTTGCAGTCGGTACTCAATGGAGGGCGGCATTGGAGCCAAGATCTGCGTTACGCGTGAATGGTTAGTCGAGTACTCTGTCTAACTACACAATAACACTCCGACCACCTATTTACACCGTAAGAATAACTGCTTTTGGAAAAATGTTTGTTCGAAATATTTGTTTTAGGCAATTTATACAATTAGACCGCATTTGTAATGTTACAACATTAAATATGAATATTAATATTATATATTTATATCTCTTTAAATATTACTTGTATATGTTCTATACTAAGTCATTTTAATTTATATCATTTTTAGTTTTTCAGAATAATTTAATATGTCATTTTAATAACTAATCTCAATCATCTTCTAATATTTTAAGCAATATTCCTTAAGTAAAACTTTTAGTATCATCTATTTAATCTATCTTATAATGATCTTTTCAAACTATCTATATAACCTATCTATTCCATATCTTTTAATCTATTTTATATCTATCTTTCAATTTGTAATCATTCTTTTCAAGTATATCAAACCTCCTCTTTATTCTATATAGTACTAAACTATAGCTTCTTTGGAAAAATTCTGCGATAGTAAAATTTTACTATCGCAGAATATGTAGACATTTGTATCAATAAACAGACACTATTGTATTTATGAAATATGATTTATATATTACTATAAAATATAATATAATATAGTATCACTTCTATATATATTTCGTATTCAATTTATTATTGTTTTATCCTTATTGAAAGTTATTTTCAGAATCTATAAGCTTATTATTGAAATAACGAATTATACTTTAAATGATTAAGCTACCCCCAATCGCGTATGGCTTTGTTTACCAAATCAACGTTCTCTTCTCGATCAGGACGAAGAAGGACAAGATCCAATTGCTGGTTGGCTGCATCGGCGAACTGAGCGAAAGGGATGAACGTCGACTTCTCAAGAATGGCGTCAACGACTTCAGCGTTATGTATTCGTGTCGTAAAGCATGCGCACAGTTATGGCTTGGACCTGCAGCTTACATCAACCACGACTGCAAATCTACTTGTAAGGTTTCTATTTACACCGCCTCCCTCACTGCCTCCCACCCTCCCTCCCTCACTCCCTCCCTCACTCCCTCTTCCCACCCTCCTTCCCTCACTCCCACCCTCCCTCCCCCATCCTTCCCTCTCTCCATCCCTCCTTCTTCTCTCCCTCCCTCCCTCTTCCATCCCTCCCTCCCTCACTCCCTCCATCCCTCCCTCACTCCCTCCCTCCCTTACTCCCTCCATCCCTCCCTCACTCCCTCCCTCCCTCCTCCCTCCCTCCCTCCCTCCTCCCTCCCTCCCTCCATCCCTCCCTCACTCCCTCCTCCTTCCCTCCCTCCTTCCCCCCTCCCTCTATCCCTCCCTCCCTCTTCCCTTCCTCCTTTCCTCACTCCCTCCCTCCCTCCATCCCTCCCTCACTCCCTTTTCCCTCCCTCCTTTCCTCCCTCCCTCTTCCCTCACTCCCTCCCCCCCTCCCTCCCTCCCTCAATCCCTCCTACATCCCTCCCTCACTCCCTCACTCCCTCACACCCCCCCACCCTTTTACCTTATCTCTCTCTCTTTCTCTCTCAGTTTGTACCTATGGGTAATACTGCCTATGTAGAAGTAATAAAGGATATGGTACCTGGTGATGAAATCACTTGTAACTATGGACCTAACTTCTTTGGTGACGGCAATATTTATTGTGAATGTCCCACCTGTGAATGGTTTGTGATCTCCATTATGTATTTATCACCGAAAATAATATAATTAGCTTTAATTAATAATATACATAAGTATGAAATATTAATATACAAAATCTCATTATTATTATAAAATAACATTAACTTTCACATATATTTACAATTCTACTTTTAAAAACTGTAACATTTAAAATTATTAATCATATTTTTGTATAGAATAAAAATAATTATAAAACGATACTATTGAATAAAAAAATGTATAAATGTATAAAAAGTGTATCTAGAAATATTATATAATAGGTAAATATCTATAATTATGATTATATTAATGATATTAAAACTTTGTGAATATTGTAATCTATTTATGATTTATGACATAATTTTGCATTGATTATTTAATGTTTATAGAATTATTTTATGACTGAATTCGAAATATTGCAATTAAGTAAATAATTTATTTTAAAACTTTAGATAATATTACTCCAAAATTTGAAACGATACACTAATTATACTGTATAACATGGCATTATATTATATAAAAATATCCTTTAAAAAATGTCAGCTATAATCTGATTGGGTAGTTTTAATTACGAGATCACAATTAAAAATTATGTACTAAAAAAAAAAACTTTAAAAATTAATTTATTAATAGAATCCCACTTAACACATGTAAACTTAATATCTATGTAACTATATTTTGTTAAAATATAAATAGCTCATGAGATCATTTACTGCAGTGTTTCTTAATTTAATAAGTGTAAGATCATATTAAATCAAGAAAAGCACATTTAATCATATTCCACTTACATAATATGTATATAATATATTTATAAAATGTAATTTATTGTATAAATTAATTTAAACATGATTAATTAGGTTTTTAGAGTATCATGATTGATAATTGTATATTGTAAAATATAGTTATGCTCTAAATGCCTCCATGTTTACTCATAAACTGTGATCACCAAAGATAATAAAATAAATTTTATTTTTAATATCTAATTATTGAATAGGCTTAATAATACTCTTTCATGTTATGTGCAAATATGTATCACTATATTTTGAGCAATAGATTCTATTTTATTAAAAGTAATTATGTAATAGTTTTTTAATGTTTTTATACATGTTCTGATATATTTATAATCACTTATTCCTGGTATAATAATTTTATATTTAGTTTTTAGTGTCAATCCTGTCAATCATATAGTTTTAAATAATTTGTTAAATATAATAATAGTGGATGGGTAATACCACTGATAATCTATCAAATATATTAATCGATTAACTGTATTATGCCTATTATCTTATTATAATACATTAAAGTTGTATGTATTAAAATACATTGATATTATTGATTAAACTGAATATTTAGTATTTATATATATTTAATTTACAATAATAATTTATAATTTAATAAAATATATGATTTAAGGTCAAATGATAATAATGAACACTAATATAAAATGTTATAATTGTTATAACTTAATAATATTTTTGAAAAGATATTGAATAATTATGTCACTAGTCTTTCTAATAATAATCAAAATTTCATTATCTTAGTTTATAAGCATTTCATTCAAAAATGATTATGCTCAAAATCAATATCAATACATTTATTCAATTTACATATTCGTGTAGTCATTATTTTAGTAATTATGTATCATATATTATTCTATTTATATGTGCATCAATACATTGAAAACTTTAACTTGCGATAACTAGGTCTGGAGAAGGTGCTTTCAAGAAAGGAAATAACAAGGAAAAAACGCCGATTAAGGGATATCACCTTAGGGATACAGCCAAGAGAAAAAGGATGAAGAAATCCAGAGACGGTTATTTAAACGAATTTTTCAGACTTTAAACTTAAAATATAATATCTACTTCTAGAATATGCATTACAATATTACTAATGAATGTTGTATACAGTCTGTTTGATAGATGTATTCATTATATTCTGTACTTTCACCCTGTTACAATAAATGTAATGTACCAAACTATTAATCAATAAAGTAATTGGTATTGAGGATTGTTATCATTTAATTTAAATCGAGGATGATATCTTGGTAATAAATTTCAAAGGCAATAAATCATAAATCATATGTACTATCATTACGACATTTGACCCCTATTCAGATAACGAGATTAAATCATCGGCATGCGATTCCATCCACGACGCCGACAAGTCAAACCCCTACGATCCGATGCGATGCGATGCGGCAGTAACCCTGGCAACGGACGGTTGTCGTAGCACCCGCGCGATGAGGCAGCACCGTCGCGATCGGTGTCGCGGCGAAGCCACGCCCCCCGCCCCTGCCCCCGCCCCCTCCGCCGCCGCCGCCAAACATACAACGTCCGCCGTCGCCTCGTCGCCTCTCGAAGCCAACTCTCCGCCGCCACACTTCCTCGCCGATAAACCGGTATCGCCGGCCGGGGCTCGCGTGCCCAACGACGACGAGCCGACCGCCCCCGCGAAACGTAAACCCATCCTCGAGCACTACTCCGCCTACCTGACCCGGGCCAACGGCGGCACGAGCAAACCGGTCGTAGCCGACATCCCGATGAGTTTCGAGCGTAAACGCGCCGCGCCCCAGGGTCGCGGCCAAGCTACTAGTGGCGCCGCCGCCGCAATCGACGAGGCGACTGCTGACGCGCCCTTCTACGAATCGTACTTCCTTGAGGCCGTGCGGAAGGACAAGTGTCCCCGCCTATGCATCGTCAAAGTGCCTTCGAGTGCGTCGGTGTTTAGCAGCAGTTCGGCGGCTGGATTGCAATCCGGCATTCGAGCGCTGCGCTCCAAACTGAAACCTTCTACGCTGAAACTGCCCTAGGGCAGCATTAATTAGGCTCTATTGAGACTCTAGCGTCGATACCTCTGAAGCCGTAGTAGCGGCGGTCCTAGGACTGCCGTAGTCGTAAGCTGGAGCTACGGTGTGTGTAACGTTCAAGCCGCGGTAATATAAAACCTTCTGTAAATAAGAAATAAATAAACACTGGACCTGTAGTATTAGCTACAATTATGCTAGACCCACTCAATACCTACAGCTAAATGTTATTGCGTCGTCCTGTTATTTGGCCCAAAGTACCATTTTTATCGTTACCCTCTACAAACTTTGCCCTCTTTTTCCATCTACTCACTTTTACTTCCCTTTTCTTATCCTCTCCTTCCTTGTCCTCCCATTCCCTACTTCTATAGAATTATCTATTTTGTGGCGAAAGTTGTGTTTTAATTCTACATTATTTTGTGTAAACTTCCATATGTTTATAATTCGTTCAGTCAATATTTGTGTAATGCCCTACATTCAATTGATCCAACCATCCCTTTACTTCACACTCTCTTCTACCACTCTTCCTCCTGTCGCGCTTACCTCAATCGACAATTCAAAATACCTTGTTGGACCACAACAGACCATACTTTACTCAAGTATTATAGATATCAATAAATTATGACTTTTTATGTCGATTATATAAAATGATTTTTAAATTATTTTATCAATATTTATAAATATATTTATAAATATATATATTAATATTAATATTAATATAATAACTTACAGTAAGTTGAGGTTATGTGATCTTATATAGAACATATTCATGCTATGTATAACAGATATTGTAATATGCAACCAATAAATAACCATAGGCCATAATATAACCATAGGATATTTCTAAATACAATTCGTGAGATGTGCATACCGTTATTTACATTCTACTTAAATCGTATGCCTGGTAGAGAACTTGAGAGATATAAACTTATTAAGTGAAAAACAACATAAATACATTGTAAATTTATACTTAAGAGATGTGAATAAAAACTTAGTTAGTTGAAAACAATTACAAGAATATATTGTAAATGTATAGAAATAGATATATGAGATTAATTGTTTATAATCTAGTTGCACTTACAGTAGATAGCATTAAATAAGTAATATAATATATAGAATTAAAATGTACAATAAAGTCTTCATAAAAATATAGTCAATTATAAATTTATATTTATTAAATTGTATGGTATTCAAGAATATATATTCATATTTTGGTATGTATAGAAGCTGTTTCCATAATAATTATGTTTATAGAGAGCACCATATATGTATGCATGGATACCCAGAAAAGTATATGAAGATTCATATCCGAGAGATCTAGTTAAATCATATTTTCTATATACTTTACCTGAGTAAGGTAATATATATTTCTGATATCGTATCAGTAACGAATGTGCGGATCAAAGCTATGTGTATGGTACTCAATACATAGGTAGCTATAATACATAGGTAGCTACCTTTGTGAGGTTAAAACATCGACACCGTTTTCATAGGAAATATTCGTAGTATATTTTGAATACCAAAATAATTAATGTAGCGTATAGGGATTCTCTTGTTACTCGAGACAGGTGAGTTATTAATTCGAATATATTACTTGCTACAACATGGTGTGTACTCACCATCACTACTCAGATATTACTATACTAGTGTAGCATAAAATAGCATAAACACAATATGTAGCGTATACCCGGTATTCAATGTATGCAGTTATACTATTCAATGATAATCTATTCATACCAGAAGATGTTTATTAATCACTTATTGTAAAATAAATATACATTTATATTTATTATTTACACACAGTTTCAGACTTATATAAATTACATGTTATAATATAATTTTTTTTATAAATCTCTTTATAATTTGTATTATTAATGGTATCATATAAATATTCTGATATTAAAATCAAACTTAAAGAAAAATATATTTTGATCATTTTAACCTAACTTAATATTTGTCATATTATAATTTAATATATTTAATATATAACATTATATAATTCTTCTACTTTTTTAGATAATATATATATTGTATTATATTCACTTCCAATTATATATATATATATATCATAAGAAATATTCTCCCTTGATACAATTTACTATATGGGCTAGGAGCCAGTTGATGTACGTTGAAAATTGTATATCAAAAACTACGATGATAAAAATGATTGTAATTACTACTACAGATTCTTTCAGAAATTACTGAGTATCTCATACCCAAGAGTATCCGAGGTAATCTTTGCTCATACTATATATCGCAGAATTTGTATTAAAATTATATTTTGTATATTATTCATCATCTGCAAACATAGTTAATAAGTTAGATAAATTATACTTAAGTTTAGTAACTATAGTTATTTCATTTATGTTCCTATTTATGAATAATTTACGAACATGGATGACGTGCAATGCACGTCGTGCAGAGTTGTTATAAAAGGGAGAATACTTAATCGTGAAACAAATAATAAAGAGAAAGTTGATTGTAAAGAAAGTTTTTTTTTTATTGTGTAAATAATATTATTTAAATCTATCATATAAATAAAATATTCATTATAAAAAGTTATTTATTTTTTTAAAATCATGATAAAGAATAACTGTGTTGCTGTGATGTTTAGTTTTAGGAGATTTACTAGTTCTTCGTTATATTGACTATTCTTCTTTATCTATTCTCCATTTAAACCCTATTTATAAATAGCTCCCTATTTGTAAATTATTCTAATTTAAAAACATAAAATATTGGATAATGGCCTTTTTATCATTATACGTTTGCTGGATCCAAGTATACTTGGGACAACCGACATAACTAAATACTGTAATAATATTCTAGATTCAAGTTCTAAAAACTACTTATTAATTACATAATAAAGAACTTAATCTATTGATTTAGTTATACCCTGATCCCAAAGATATCACTTTATGTTATAATTGTTTATATTTCTATAATTATAAATAATATATTTATTACAGCATATTCTATTAGTCATTTATTCATTTATTCCGTTGCTTTCTTATTATAACTATCATGTCATTCTGAATTTTAATATATATATATATATTAAAGTTCTATCATTGAATAGAATTCCCACTATTGTTTTATGACGATATTGTTCTTGCCAAATATAATAATATAGAATATTGCTGCATATTTTTACTAGATTATTTGGTCTATATACCCTACTAATTTATAATTAATCGGTTAATGTATCGGTTAAGTTGATCTATTAACATGTGTATGCATATAATAAATCCTATTCCGTTTATATGTGAATAGTGGTTACTGACTACTGACTTTGAACATATTAATTTAATAGTTGGAATTGATCGATCAACGATTCTTTATAACAAAATATATAATTCTAAAAAGTTGTAAACTATTGTATTATTTATCTTCAATTTTAAAATAATGTAATTTAGTATATATTTGCTTTTAAACGCACAGTTAACTTATATTATACATGATCTAATTCTCTGATTATACATTCACTTACTTTATATTTTGTAAATTTATTTGGACAATTTATATCCTAAGTCATAAAAATTAGCATGATGATGTATTATATAGTAACTATAGATTGTAATATAGATAGTTCGATTAATGTTATAAATAGCCTTGTATAAATCATATTGATTACATGTTATATGTTCTTTCCATTTTGTTATCGCTTCAAATCTGTTTTTTTATTCTATAATTATTCAATATACATATATATATATATAACTTATATATTTGGTCATATTTTTAAACATAATTACACTTTCGTTGTACTAGATAATATATAATAGGCTACCTTTTAGTCAATTAACGCCTTCAATTAAAACATAAAGGTTAACCTATGATAATTATCATATATTATAACTATTAACTCATTACATCCGATGTAAGTATTAATATACGACTATAATATGTATACACTTGTTATTTCTATTGCGTATGTATATAAATATATTTAATACTAATAATTAAATAAATAAATCATCATCAGTAATACACATACATATAATATAATAAAATCAATTGAAGATAAATTTGTTTTTCATTGCCTACTAAAATGAATTACATATTTATTTGGTAAGCTCAATTATGTAAAATTGTATTCATCCGGTAAATTATGTATCACTCTATAAAATTAATATATATTATAGATTGAATACCCAGCAAACAAATTTTGGAACAATTTTGAAAATAAAATGTTATCTTTAAAAAACACTTCTTAGAGTACATATTTATTTAATATTACCTATTTATCATAATTATTCAATTTTGATTAATATTTATTAAATAAAATTGGAATTTGGAATTTCTTGGAATATCCTGGAAAAATATTTCCAGAAAATTTGTTCTTAATTATTCCAAATTGTTCAGGAAGAATTTATCACAATTGGAACATGTGTTCTAGAATTATTCGGAAAAAATATTCTAAATTATTCCGGAACAATTGACTACAATTTGGAATATCTGTTCCGGAATTTTTTGGATCAAGATTTCCGGAATTATATAGAATTTGTTTTCAAATTATTCCAAATAGTTGGACACATTTGGAAATATTCGGAAAAAATATTCCTAATTATTTCGGAAATATTGATCACAATTTGGAACATCTGCTCCAGAATTTTACAATATAAAAATGTTTCCAGAACAGTTGATAAAAATTTGTAAATTCAAATTTTAAACAACTTCGATATAGTCAAAATATGTAATTCGTTGTTTAACTTACATCTTATTTGCTTAACTTTATATATTATAATTTGAGTCTAGCAACCAAATATGTAATATATCATGGGTGCATATTACATAATGACACTTGACATATATATGAATGTTAGATAAAACGTTATATACATTAAAGTAATATTTTATTTACATTTCTTATGAGTATTAATCATAACAGTTGATATAACTATGTATTACTAGATATAAATATTAAATAGAATTCATTTTTTATAATTGATGCTATTCATTTGTTAATTTTCTGACTAAGACTGAAATAATTCATTAATGTTAATAAATGTAGTGTATTTGCTATTTATGTTAATGGTTTTACCGATGCGAACTAATTTTTTGATATATTGTAAATAATTTTCATATTTAAACGATGAATTTTGATCTAATGGACCATATTGAGTCACATAATCGGACAATTGAAGTATACAATGAATATTATAAATACAAAATCTATTACCAAAAACAATAACACCTTGCTTGACAAAATAGTGTAATAATTTATCTGCAAATCTAACATATACTAGTGATTGTGATAATTCTGGTGAACACAAAATAGATATACAAAATATACGACTATGGTCATATATTTTGTATATCTATTATTTGTATCTAACTTTATTTTTACATGTAATATCATGGTAAATATTAAAAAAATTTAAAATAATTATTTAATTTATCAAGATATATATAATATATATACATATACATATATATATATATATATATATATATATATATATATATATATATATATATATATATATATATATATATATATATATTCATAACAATAATAATGTATTAATTGTATAAGAAATATTATAGAATTATAAATATATTTAAATATATATGTCTTATAATTTTTAATATTTTATCAAATATTCTTTAACATATAAGTATATTACATGTATATAATAAATATAATATTTAATATATATTTTTTTAATAAATTATATATAATTAAAATACATACTAATATTAAATAAATTAATGTAACTTTTCCAAACAATTGCATTACAAAGTGTTTTGTTTGATTTATGTTAAATCTATTATATAGATTTTGTGATATAAATATTTAACTAAGTTAGAAGTATCTCAAATTTATATGATATTATTTCATTATAAATATACTTCATGGTTCAAACCCCAACATAAATAATAATATATAAATTATATTTTGTATTATTGACAAAGTATCTACATTCATTTACATCGTGCGTTGTACAGTAGCACATATCAAAGTTAACAATTATTAAAATTACAAGTGTTATTCAATTTTATTGCTCTATGAGATATGCTATTTTAGGTTCTTTATATAGTTCTCGTACGCACATAAGGGAAGTACGTAAGTTCCTCTTAATTATTAGTTATGAAATCTTCATGAATCGGAGATCAGTAATAGATTTTCCATTATGATAACAATACCTATATTGCACAATCAAAAAATATCTAAAAAATATGATAAGGTTCCGTAAAATAGACAACCTTAACGAATTTCTGATTGCATATTATACTTGCATTACTTAATGTCATAGAGTGATTGTATAATTCATTGAGAAATAGTGATTGAGAAATTCATCTGCTCGGAAATGTTCTAATAGTGGATCCGGTTTTTTTTCCTGTGTGTGTTTGCTGGGATATTAACTTTTAATATAAATACGTATTAAATAATTATTTACCTTTTTATGAAATTCATATATGTATTAACTTAATTTATCTTGAAAATCTGTCGTGCTAAAATAAATTTATTTATCTAAAATAAATGAATACATGATAGATGTGAAATGCACATTTTGCATGCCCCCTTTTAAAAGGGTTACATTTACCTTATGAAAATTAATGGTGTTCATCAAATACACTTTTTAAGATATTATATACATGTCCATATTTTCACAAATACTATATTTACAATATTCAAGACGAAATAAAAACGATCTTTTTTTTAATATATTAATCATGATAACTGACCGGCATTATTCTTGAAGTGTATGTATAATGTAACATCGATATATCAATTTCACAGTACATAATATAATTGATAAATCCATTATATATACAGAAACGACATTTGTCACATGAGACAGTTTCATAGTATTTGCAAACATGTACTATAGTTAATACATGAATAATTTTGTCAAATTAGAATATAAAAGCTAAAATTTAATAATAGAAGTTAAATAAATACTATGTTTCATGTTTTCATTAATATATATATATATATATATATATATATATATATATATATATATATATATATATATATATATATATATCCGATATCTTGATAGCATTTTTCAGATTGAAAGTAGTGTATTAATCTTTACAACAGGCAATAATCTACTATACATTAACACAGACAATGTTGCCTTTACCAGCCTATATGGAGATTTATTATCCGGATTAACTACAATCCGACCAGCATGAGTCATTTCTATTGTTAACTGCAATGCCCTACGGAAGAGGAGCATTGAAATAATACATTTAAAAAAACTTCCATAATACATATAAAACACTAGCCAACCTATTTTGCAGTTCGCTTACGGGACTGCAATAGACTATGCTTCAAACTAAAACCTTCTTTAAACGCTGAAACTGCCCTAGAAGCATTAATTAGGCTATATTGAGACTCTAGCGTCGATAACTCTGAAGCCGTAGTAGC
>OZ038317.1:13312865-13368638 GCA_964035775.1 Osedax frankpressi | reverse complement strand
CTTTGATGTTATTTGGAGATTCTTAATTATAATATAAGATAAACCGGATTAATTATCATCTGACCACTATGAATTATTTCTATTTTTAACTTGAATTCTCGATGGAATAGGCCACGCCTATAATACGTATAAAACGCCCGCCACGAACTCAGCCGATCAATTTGTCGGCTGTATTCAATCTATTCCTATATAATGCATTTTTATATTGTTCATAAACTTAAATAAATATCTTATATTATTGAATTAGTTTATAATCAAGCATATAAAAATATATACTAATACACTTAATATTTAAGATAATCGTTAATATACAAATATACAATTTGTATATCAAATTAGAATATTTATTTTTATGAAATTAAAATAGTATTATTTTAATTTAACAAAACTGCTACCAATACACTCATTGGTAATGATAAAGTGTACTGAAACAAGTTTTGTATTGATATTCCTCTAAATGTGTTTATGAAATCTTTTAAATGAAACTGTAAATACATTTCTCTTAATTTTTATATTTTATTATTTTTCAATTTATTCTCTATTTTTAACTCATTTGAACACATATATACTTAGTAATTTATAATTGTTCAACAAATAGAAATTTGTTATTTTGCCAGTTATTATTATTTAGTTTTCCTCTCATAGGATACTAAATCACCCTTATTATTTGTATTATTTGCTACCAGAGTATGACTATAAATGCATTAAATACATTATGTGTACACATTATATGGATATACTTATTGTTCAACGTATTGTATTCGTCATCGGACAGTATCACCTGCGGTCACATTCCTCCGACCCCAGACAAGGTAAACATTAATTATCACCTATAACGTCTGCATTATTGTCATTTTACATATGAGTGAGATATACTTATGTTAATCTTTAATAGTGCTGAAATACATAATATTGCTGGAAGTAAAGTTAACTTTACAATTAAATAACTATGTGAAAATATATGTTGAAAATATTATTGCATGCATTAAATTAACACATAGATTTAAATTATTATTATAATGCACTATATCCAATATTTGATAATTTATTATATTGTTTCTCTATTGAAAATACATTATGAACAATAGTTTAAAACTACAGCTGATAGATTTAAAATATTTTGAAACAAAATTTTCAAAATTGTAATTCACCGTCTAAATATTATCAATTAAAATATAATATTATTAATAATATATATCATCCGCTAGAAAAAATATTCTGTGAGATAAGTGGTGCGAATATATCAATCATATGATCGATATATTTGAATAGAATGTACTCAATTTTACATTTTTCCTATAGTCAACGATTCTCTATTTAACTATATCGGAAAATGTGTGCTAAATAATTAATAACACTGAAATTTACATAATAGAGAACCAAAAATATCAATTTAAAGTAAATTAAAATAATAAATAATTCAAAATATATAATTATTATAATATAGTTAATTAATATTAATATTAGTTCGTTATAATTAATTTAAATCTAATTTCAATTATTTTTTAATCTACTATGCAAATATATTATCTGTTATTATTATTAAATATATTATTCTTATTATTATTATTCCCCTATATTAAGTATCCACTATACATGATTTTACTACTATATCATTGCTAAATGTACTTTGATGTATGTAACAAACACCACTTGTAAGATACTAGTATATATCTAATTTAGTCTCGAATATATTTGGTGTTTTTCTCTGTAAGTATTTTAGAATCTATCTTAAAAATTAATATTAATCGACTCTCCAAAGATATCGATATTTTTTTCAACAATATTATAAATTTTGTTCATTTATCAAAATTTATGCAAATATCAATCTATACCTATTATGTAAAATACATATGCATATTTATGAAATCTACAACATGTTAATTATTTTTCTCTATGAATTGCATATAATAATAATAATATCATATTATTAGCTTTATAAAATCTCATGTGTTACAATGTAATATAACTCTAAAAATTCCAATGGCATAACTTATTCTAATTGTTGTTATATGTTCTAGTAGGGTTATTAAGCACAATTATAATAAATATATGTGTAATTACATTATTTATTAAATAAAAACTAACATACATTATTGATATGAGCTATATATATATATATATATATATATATATGATAAGGGAAACTTATCACATATCTATTTATATATATAACGGAAATAAATAATAAGATTATAATCTGAGAAATATTCGATTTACATGGATTCTTTCATTGGTGGATATAAAATTCTAGGAATATTTATTACTAAGTTTAGAATTATTAATAATAAATAATACAAATCAAATTATGATTTCATAACATTTATTTTAAAATAATTATTCCTTCAAATTATAGACATTATTTAATTGAAAATTATTAAATAATAATATTTCTATAATTTTAAATCTAAAAGTTTATAAATTTAAAATAACTTTTATATTATTTACTGAAATATTAGCACATCATTTTATAACTTTGCAATTTAACAATTTATGAAAATAATAATAAACTAATAGATTATGTAAAAAATTAAATAATATTTTACCACTGTATGTATATTAAAACAAAATGAAATGTAATTAAAATTAAATTTCATTATTGTCTAAGATTTGTTTAATTACATATCAATTATATATGCCATTATATGAATTTATAGAAATATCGGTTCTATAGATTATATGTAATAATTTATGCTATAAATTTTAGATTTTACCAAGTACAAAAAATGTTATAAATACAATTTGAGAACTAAAATTAAATTCAAATTTAATTCTGTTTCAATTATAATTAGTACAATTAATGTTAAATTGAAAAATTGCTAATAAAATGATATGATAAAGCATTACCAAGTATCATTCATTATTTACTATTATGGTAATGATATTTCTTATGATTATGATGATAATTTATTAGAAGAATCTATTTCTGTAAGTTATAACAATTTTATAAAAATAATAGAATGCTTTATATAATTAAGCTATTAATAATAATAATATGAGCATATATAAATGATTTATTACAGTAACTATTCAGTTTCAAATATACATGAATTTCAAATTAAATATGTTTTTGTTCTATGGTAGTAGGGATGTAGTCTTAGATAATTATTTTATATTGTAATAAATCTAGTTTTTGATTCATTATAATAATAATAATAGCGAAAGCTATTTAATATTTGATTTAATAAATGATGTAATATTAAATTTATAAAATATATAAATATAACATAGATCTTGAGCGGACTTAACTTTCTATAAATAACTAACTTATATTCAATATTTATAATATAAAATAAAATAATATTAAAGTGCTTAAAATACAAGTAATTTTATTTTAAATAATTTATAAACTAATTTATTTATAATCAATTTTTAAAATTATTATTATATGATTAAACATATATAATCTTCTCATTTATCATTTATTAATTTAATAAAGTTCCTATTTTTCAAGCTACATTATTACCTGTATGGATGTAAATTGACTGTTTTTGCAAATTAATATTTTTGTATTGATATTTTATAAATTCAAATTCTTACAATAGCATACTTATAATAATTATAACAACATATATTTATTAACAGTTTAGTTTACATGATAGTGTAGAGGTAACAGTTATTAAAAATGTTATTTCATAATGATAATTATTTTAAGAATTATTAAAATATTAATTATATATTACAACACTTAATTAATAATAGTTATACTATATATATATATATATATATAGTTATATATAGTTATATATATATATAGGTATATATATCACTCTATATAAGGATAGACATTGTTAGACATTGTTAACAATAGAAATTTTACAGTGCCAATTTTGTTATATACATTAACATGGCTTATCATAAGTTCCTCGTAAATATATTTATTGTATAGGAATTCATATACAAATTACAAATTACAAATATTTATGTCAATAATTATTAATTATTTCTGAGAATATATAATTTTATGTTATAAAATGCGTATACACATAATACATCATAGTACGATTGATATAATATTTTAATTTTCGATTAAATGTTTAGATATCAAAAGTAAATAAATACGAACATTTTCCATAAACTGAGAGTTTAGTAATTCTTTACCGGCGTTTTTGATTATTAATAAATAAAGTTTATCTTTCCTTATCTCCTATTTCACATATTTCATATTTTGTTTGCCAACAGATCCTTAGAGTTCAATCTACAAGGAAACACGTTACCAAAAGGGCAATATCCAACCAGCTAAGGATAAAAGTGATTTACGACAACTCCATCGATACATTATCACCTGAACTCAAGGAGTTGGTGAAGGTTTATAGTTTAAATTCACTGATTGCTAATTGTACGTAATGAACTCAGTATTGCAATCAATATCATTAATGTATTAGATCAAATCTTACACTTTTAGTATCTTTGTATGAAATAATCATTAATCTGTATTCGATTCGACGGCGTGTATAGGAGCATTTGATTCCGGAATCAATAACGTTTTGGAATAAAGCTCTCCGCGTCAGGAGAAACCATGGTCCTATTATTTTAGAGAGGTTAAACCTGTTTCTATATTTGACGTATTATTTTTTAAAATTATAATTTTTTAATTGAATCATAGATTATAAATAATTTGGGTAATTACAATACAAATTAATAATCTATAAAATTCTACAAAATATACAAAAAAAAATCTACAAAATTCTCACCCTTACCACGTAAAAATACGCATACCGATTAAAACCCAGTATAACATAAGCATAACTATACAACCTAAGTATGTTTCTCTCTAACAACCAATAGCGTCTCTTTTCAACATATAAACACATTTCTCACTACTTCGCCGACCCCTTAAACCCCCGCATAACCACGCCCCTCAGAACCTGCATTAGCACCAAGGTGAAGTATTTCCACGGGGACCAGAAACACTACTGCGTCGACGGTTGTTCCCCTGTCACCGAATGCGGAAGCACCGCAATCAACGCCACCTATCTGCGGGTTTCACTAGTCTACCGATCGCCCCTGATCGCATCTAGGGCGTTCTCGTTAGGCCACGCCCACAACTATAGTGGGGAGATCATTTTATATTTATTATTTTTTATGAATCGGTTACAATATCTGTAGTATCTATAGTAACTGGAGTAATTGTAGTAATTGGAGTAATTGTAGTAATTGTAGTAATTGTATTAATTTTAGTAATTGTAGTAATTTTAGTAACTGTAGTAACTACTCTCTGTAGTAATTGTAGTAACTGCGTACCATTATTAACAATTACCACTAATAATTGTAGTAATGGTAGTAACTAAGTACCAGTAGTACCTCAGTAATGGTATTTGCTAAGTAGCAATAGTACCTCAGTACCAGTAGTACCTAAGTAGATGTAGTACCTCTAGTTCCGGTAGTACCCAAATCAAATTATTATTTAAATGTTGACAATGTATAATTATTACAACTAATTGTTATATTGAATTCTATATTTCTCACTTTCTATTACTAATCCTTTGGCTGCAGTGTTTCAGGTTTCATTTTATTTTTAAAAGCTGCACTTTTCTCTTAGTGAAATGTTTTAAGGAATTATCTTTGGGGAATTATCTTTCGATAATATCACAATGACGGGATTCATAAAATAATATATCTTAAAATCTATAATCAATACCGATTGCTGTACATAAGGTAGACACACCAGTAAAAGAAACCAATGAAAATTAAATAAACAAATATATTATAATAATATAATCCATTTGATAAAAACATTTAAATTGATATCAATTTGTTTATAGACGATCTTTGAAGAATATATTTCATTAAATTTAAATTATTATTAAATTTTAAGAATAATTTAAACAAATACAAAATAAAATTTGAAATTTAATATTCATGTTAGTATTGAATTAATTTTAATGTTTAATATTATTAATAGTTTTAATACAAATGTAGAATATAATAAATGTACTACTTTATATTATATACTTATTTATATTCAACAGAAAAACCTTAAAATGTATTAATAAATACTATAATATACTAAATATTATTTCAACTACTGTTAATAATAGATAATAAATTTAGTTATATTTATTATAAGTATTAAATATGATTTAATAAATATTATATAATAATAAAGTATACACTTGTAGTTACATTTATTATTTATACAAATTTACCAGAATTATACAATTGTTATAAATGTATAAAATAACTAAATAATATGTATTTAAATATATTCACATATGTAATTTGTAGTATTTATTAATAACTGATTATAATTACTTTGTTATCTCATATTTTAGATGACTAAATGGGATACCTAAAGGATGACTAAAGGTGATGGCACATTGGCACACGGTATTCTGCATAATATGATCTCATGCATTATGTTATCCAAGATTACAGTAATCTTAGTTATTACCAACAATATATATGAATATTAATAAGAAATGAAATCATAAGGTCATTTATTATTTAATTAAATGTTATTCTTAATAATGCATGGTCAATATGTATTGTATATATATTATTGTTATTTACTTATTTAAAACTCTTTAATTAGGGCTGTTTACAGTAGGTGTTTACAGTAGGTGTTTACAGTAGGTGTTTACAGTAGGTGTTTACAGTAGGTGTTTAATGTAGGCGTTTAATGTAGGCGTTATAGTAGGTGTTTATAAGTGGTGTTTACAGTAGGTGTTTACAGTAGGTGTTTACAGTAGGTGTTTACAGTAGGTGTTTAATGTAGGTGTTTAATGTAGGCGTTTCAGTAGGTGTTTACAAGTGGTGTTTAATATAGGTGTTTACAGTAGGTGTTTACAGCAGGTGTTTACAGTAGGTGTTTAATGTAGGTGTTTACAGTAGGCGTTTAATGTAGGCGTTTCAGTATGTATTTACAAGTGGTGTTTACAGTAGGTGTTAACAAGGATCTTAATAAAGGTATATGCTAGGTGAACTATGATTAATACCATCATAATGATTTATTTAATGTGACAATAATGAATGCAGTTAAATATGTCTGTTTATTACTTTTATAGAAAATATATTTATTTGTTTATATATAATGTGATATAATGATAGAATGAAACAATGATGGAATTTATTACAAATTCTACTTCAAGCCAAACTAGTATTGATAATTAATAATGAATTGTAATGAATATATATATCTATTAATTGTTTATTGAAATTAGTTTATGCCCAGTTAGAATCTAGGTAATTGTTAGATAATATATATAGGTATAATATATTATATCCAGACATTAATATTTAGTATCTATATTTAGATCAAGTACAATAATTTATTTATCATATATTCATATCTACTTTATTATTTTTATTTAAATTATAATAATATGTATATTTATATATATACACATATATATATATATATATATATATATATATATATATATATGCACACACAGATATATATACATATATATATAATGATATATATTTACATATATATTTCTCAAGACAATGATTTTTTATTTCACAGATTAATCGGTAAAAGAAATATGTTAAGAAATCATATGAGATATGTGATCTGAGAAGAAGATGATTAAGAAAGACTATTATTGTTTCATTATTATTGATATAGAATACTCTCAATAAATAGATCTATCTATCTGTGTACACAGTTGATCATTTAGTTGTATAATATTTCTCATGTCTCATGTCCTTATTAAATTTATTATACATAAAACTGTCAAATTAAATTCTTTATTAAATTCTTTACAAGATTTAATGATGTGATTCATACATACCTATTGTTAATAATACATTTTTTAATGTAATATATATGTATATATATGTATATATATATATGTATATATATAAATGTATATACATATATAACCATAAGTATATACACACATATATGTGTATATATATTCAACATATATATATATATATATATATATTTGTGTATATATATATAAATCTATTAGAGATGCTTTGTGATTTGATCCAAATTATGAAATTATATTAGAAAGGTTGCTTTTAAGCTTTTTTTCGGACATGTATCAGAATTCGCTTCATTTTCTTTATTTAAATGATATTTTTTTTATGAAGATGCATACTTTTAACACAAGAATTTCAGTATATTTTAATTTCATGTTAACATATTTTAGCATATTTGTATTTTGGTAATAAAAGTTTATTTACTATATTTATTAATTATGTCAATTAAAGTAGCAAAAAATATAAATTACCTTTTATTGGGAGACTTGTCATGTGATATTACATGTACAATAATAAATATTTCATCCCAAATAATATTCTATTATTTCGAATAAGACATTTTTTAATTTATGACTAAATGTATAGAAATATAAAAAGTAGTATGTTTACTATATAATGTAAAGTTGTTTCATAATATTAATAAATCCATAATTAATAACTTCATATATTCTGCTATATACTAATTGTATTAAACCGACTAGAGGGTATACGCTGAAAGTAAGTAGTTGGAACATACAGACTAATATAATGAAATATAGTTTGTATTCAGATGTTAAAGGACCTTTAATTAACTAACTTACATACTACCTAGTACATTAAATAATGTCTATTTTGAGTAAGATATTCCGTAATGTTCTACTGACATTCGAACTCGTCCCGTAGAGATGCAGATCCGTGAGTATAGAGGGCAGGGTGGGGCACGAGACGGGTCCACAATCTGGGGAGGGAGCCACCGATGCAGACTTCCTGTTATTTGCTTCAGCGCTACGTGGTCCCAGCTGCATGCTGGACAATATTGTAGCCTACGCTTCACATTGTCAATTAGACTTCGATACTGACCGGTGAGTGGGAGGGGAAGGTGGGAAGGTGGGAGGGAGAGGAGGGGAAGGAGGGAGGGAGGGGAGGGGAGGTGAAGGAGAAATATAAATCCACACTATCACCTTTATTATTTATACTCAATAAACCATTAAACAACTAAATAACCAACATAACCCCATACCTTCCTTAACACCAATACACCTCTTATTACCCCCTTAATCCCATTACAGCTCTTAATACCCCCTTAATCTCAATACACCTCTTTTTACCCCTAATACCATATATCCTATAAACATTATACAAATAAACATGCCAAGTATCACTATATTAAACTTCTACAATAACTTCTTAATAATAACCATATACAGGTCCTAAGCCGTTACTTTCCTCATAACCCTATAAACCACGTAATAGTCCCATAACTCCAGACAGCGTATTAGTAACCCCATTATCCTCGTATAACCGCATAAAACCCGACACTTTCATCCCCATTTAGACCCCTGGCCGGTTTCATTAATCTTTGCCCTACGAAGATTTCATTAAAACCTCGCCTTCGCTCGCAAATGAAATACACAGTTAAACATGAGATCCTACATGCATTGGTTAGAGGCGTGGCTAGAGGCGTTATTATGGGCGTAGCTAGCGGCGTGGTTAGAGGTGTTGTTAGAGGCGTGTTTATAGGCGTATTTAGAGGCGTGTTTATAGGCGTATTTAGTCTGTTTAGTATGATAACTATATATAGATTTGTGATATCAGATGTATGTATAATGAATTAGGGAGTATTATTTTAGATATTGAAGTATGTCTTATATTTTGTAATATTATAATCTATCAGTAGGTATTCATAGAAGTAATATACATAGGGATAGTAGTTAAGGTATTTATAGAAGTATTATGTAATTAGGGTTAATAGTTAAGGTATTCTATATTAATCTAGTTTATATATAAATAATACAATTATATTGTAGTTATAATGTAGTTATAATGTAGTTATAATGTAGTTATAATGTAGTTATAATGTAGTTATAATGTATTTATAATGTAGTTATAATGTACTTATAATGTAGTTATAATATAGTTACAATGTAGTTATAATGTAGTTATAATGTAGTTATAATGTAGTTATAATGTAGTTATAATGTACTTATAATGTATTTATAATGTAGTTACAATGTAGTTATAATGTATTTATAATGTAGTTATAATGTAGTTATAATGTAGTTATAATGTAGTTATAATGTATTTATAATGTAGTTATAATGTAGTTATAATGTAGTTATAATGTAGTTATAATGTAGTTATAATGTAGTTATAATGTAGTTATAATGTAGTTATAATGTAGTTATAATGTAGTTATAATGTAGTTATAATGTAGTTATAATATAGTTATAATGTAGTTATAATGTAGTTATAATATAGTTATAATGTAGTTATAATGTAGTTATAATATAGTTATAATGTAGTTATAATGTAGTTATAATGTAGTTATAATGTAGTTATAATCAATTTCATGAATAATTGTAACTTTGATTTGGAATTAAAATTTTATGGAGATTTACTTATACATATTTAAATAATCTAGATGTATTAATACTTATTATTAATAACTACTCATTTTAAACCTTAATCTACTTTTACCCCATGGTAGGGATTCTCCTCGGGTCTTTATGCATTCTTTAGAGATGATTCAGGAGCTCCACTATCACCTCGCATTGAAATGTCGGGACTACCTCATTATGATAATAAGTTAGTACTCTCCCTCTCCCTCTCCCTCTCCCTCTCCCTCTCCCTCTCCCTCTCCCTCTCCCTTCCCTCTCCTCTCCCTCTCCTTCTCCTTCACCCTCTCCCTCTCCCTCTCCCTCTCCCTCTCCCTCTCCCTCTCCCTCTCCCTCTCCCTCTCCCTCTCCCTCTCCCTCCCCTCTCCCTCTCCTTCTCCCTCTCCCTCTCCCTCTCCCTCTCCCTCTCCCTCTCCCTCTCCCTCTCCCTCTCCCTCTCCCTCTCCCTCTCCCTCTCCCTCTCCCTCTCCCTCTACCTCTCCCTCTCCATTTCCCTCTCCCTCTCCCTCTCCCTCTCCCTCTCCCTCTCCTTCTCCCTCTCCTTCTCCATCTCCCTCCCCTCTCCCTCTCCCTCTCCCTCTCCATATCCCTCTCCCTCTCCCTCTCCCTCTCCCTCTCCCTCTCCCTCTCCCTCTCCCTCTCCCTCTCCCTCTCCCTCTCCCTCTCCCTCTCCCTCTCCTTCTCCCTCTCCCTCCCCTCTCCCTCTCCCTCTCCTTCTCCCTCTCCCTCCCCTCTCCCTCTCCCTCTCCTTCTCCCTCTCCCTCTCCATATCCCTCTCCCTCTCCCTCTCCCTCTCCCTCTCCCTCTCCCTCTCCCTTTCCCTCTCCCTCTCCCTCTCCCTCTCCCTCTCCCTCTCCCTCTCCCTCTCCCTCTCCCTCTCCCTCTCCCTCTCCCTCTCCCTCTCCATCTCCCTCTCCCTCTCCCTCTCCCTCTCCCTCTCCCTCTCCCTCTCCCTCTCCCTCTCCCTCTCCCTCTCCCTCTCACTCTCACCTTCAATCTCCTCCCTCTCCGCCTCCTTCTCCCTTCTGTCTCCCTCTCCCTCTCCCTCTCCTTTTCCCTCTCCTTTTCCCTCTCCTTTTCCCTCTCCCCTTCCCTTTCCCTTTCCCTTTCCCTCTCCCTCTCTCTCTCACTCACTCCCCATCTCCTTCTCCCTTTCTCTCTCCATCTCTTTCTCAGTCTACCTCTCCCTCTCCGTCTCCATCTCCGCCTCCCTCTGCCTCTCCCCCTCTCTCTCTCCCTCTCCGACTCCGCCTCCCCCTCCCTTTTCATTTCCCTTTCCCTTTCCCTCTCCCTCTCTCTCACCCTCTACATATCCCTCTCCCCCTCCTTCTCCGTCTCCCTCTCCCTTTCCCTCTCTCTCACCGTCTCCCTCTCCGTCTCCGTCTCCCTCTCCCTCCCCCTCCCTCTCCGTCTCCCTATCACTCTCGCTACTCCCTCTCACTCTCACTTTCAATCTCCTCCATTCAGACTTGGTAGATATAAGTGGAGTGACCGTATTATTCGTGAAGTCCGTCTAAACAATTGGCTGATAAGAACTGGTGAATCTTCCCGTACCTTGAGTTATTTGGTGACTCCAAGAGTCCAAGTTAATGCCAATGTTTAATCTGCAGAATTTCATTTCATTAAAACTATTTTTATTACCTAGTCATTTTAATTAGTTATGGTGATCTTTTTATCCTGGAAATTTTATAATAATAAATATTATTTATAATAATAACAATAATTATTATTAATAATAGATATTAATAATAAATTGATTTTTAATTCCAATTTACTTTTCCATATTCTAGGTAATATTTAACATTTTATTATAATATTTATTAGTAATTTATTAATAATCAATTTCTAATAGTGTATTAAGATATATTTATCTATTGTTTTCTGTTTAGAAAGAGGTAAGAAGGCATTTCAATTGCAGCAATCTGATTGGTGCAGAGCTTGAGAATCAATCTTTATTATCGACTAGATTAACTCATTTTGAGAAAAGAGTGTTTCAGGTTGATTAAATAATAATGAGCTTAACAAAATGTTATCATGGCATTATTATGCAATATAATGTTATGTAATACTTTGCGTTCATATCGCATCTAATATAGGTCCATAAACATAGATATATTGATAACAATAAAACAAAATCTTTTTGCATAAAAATCAATTCCATATTTCCCTATGACGATATCACCCATGTAATCGGCAAACTAAACCTTTACACCGATTTCTGGCAGAACGAAGCGATGACTGGAGCTTTTACGACGGGATCTACAATATCACGGGTGACCTTGGCTCTTATGGAAGACACGGGGTTTATAGAGCTCAAGGCAAATGTGTATAGTATTTATCAGTGGTGTGGAGTATTCATGGGATAATACAGCAGCATTTGGATAAGGGACGGTGTGCTATTCACACTATGATGTGAGATAATAATATACTATAATAAGAATAAGTCAGTAATAACAAATATGATAATAGTGCAACTGGATTGGAATTTAATAAATTAACAAAACACTTATTACATATTAATCGACAATAGGCTAGATTGTGGAGTATCATTCAAATTGGTGTAATCTCTAATCGATGTACTCGATTACAACGTAATCGTTGATACGGACTCACACGTACTCGCAGGTGGTACTACGCTGACTACTCAATGGCGGAGAGATTCGATTGGGGTGCGGGACTCGGATGTGCCTTTGTAAACCGTAGCTGCATGCATTGGATGACATCCCATAGGACTATGTACGTATTCGCCTAGCAACTACTTCCGTTGAAGCCGTTGTACCGGGTAAACGTGTAATTAGCGTTGTGTTGCATAACCGCGTCCATAGCAACCGTGTCCGTAGCAACTGTGACCTTAACAGCCGCGTCCATAGCAACCGCATCCTTAACTACTACACCTTAATGTTACATTTAGTACACCTTAGATTACAGAAAGTTACCTCAAAAACCTATAAACGACCTCAACAATAATACCCTCTATACCATCTAACAGGAAGTTACCTTTAACCCCTTGGTGCGATGTTACCATCAAATCTGCGCATAACATGAAATGTTCACCCGACATGTCTTCAATTGTCACATGCAATGTACACCGCTACAATACCCCAGTGCCTGCCATGTACCAGGTGTGTTAATGTGCTCGTGTTAATGAATGTATAATGTGCACGTGTTAACTCGTGTATAATGTGCACGTGTTAACTCGTGTATAATGTGCGCGTGTTAACACATGTATAATGTGCGCGTGTTAACACAAGTATAATGTGCACGTGTTAACTCGTGTATAATGTGCACGTGTTAACACAAGTATAATGTGCGTGTGTTAACACAAGTATAATGTGCGCGTGTTAACTCGTGTATAATGTGCGCATGTTAACACAAGTATAATGTGCACGTGTTTACACAAGTATAATGTGCGTGTGTTAACACAAGTATAATGTGCACGTGTTTACACAAGTATAATGTGCGCGTGTTAACACAAGTATAATGTGCACGTGTTAACACAAGTATAATGTGCACGTGTTAACACAAGTATAATGTGCGCGTGTTAACACAAGTATAATGTGCGCGTGTTAACACAAGTATAATGTGCGCGTGTTAACGCGTGTATAATGTACGCGTGTTAACACAAGTATAATGTGTACCTTTTAAATCCAAATTAATGTGATTGTATTTGAGGTTTATAAGTACTTGCCTTTGCGAATGCTAATCAATATTTGATAATTATAAAAACTATACATCAACTAAAATAACAGTTTTTCAGTACCATGTGAATTATGCAATAATATCAATAACAACGTCATGTTCAAGTTATACATGTTTCTATTGTATTATATCTTACTACTTCTATTATATTATATCTATTTTATATTTCTATTATATTATATCTATCTTACTACTTCTATTATATTATATCTATCTTACTACTTCTATTATATTATATCTATCTTTGAATATTTATATTGTATTATATATATCTTACAACTTCTATTATATCTATCTTATATTTCTATTATTTTATATCTATCTTACTATTTCTATTGTATTATATCTATCTTACTACTTCTATTATATTATATCTATTTTATATTTCTATTATATTATATATATCTTACTATTTCTATTATATTATATATATCTTACTATTTCTATTATATTATATCTATCTTACTACTTCTATTATATTATATCTATCTTTGAATATTTATATTGTATTATATATATCTTACAACTTCTATTATATCTATCTTATATTTCTATTATTTTATATCTATCTTACTATTTCTATTGTATTATATCTATATTATATTTCTATTGTATTATATCTATCTTACTACTTCTATTATATTATCTATCTTATAATTCTATTATTTTATATATATCTTACTATTTCTATTATATTATATATATCTTACTACTTCTATTATATTATTTCTATCTTAAATTTGTATTATATTATATCTATCTTACTACTTCTTACTATAAATTATTATAAAGATAATTATCAATTATTTAGAATGTTTTATTTGATATTTCTTTAATTTCTCAGAATTTTGAGAAGCTGGATAGTGTTTCCGATTCATCTTTAGATTATTATGGAGGAATTGTTTATCTCGCTGATTATTGCCCATTTTATCAGGTTTGTCCTTCACTTAAATAATTTCTTTGATTGTTCAGTTTTTTTTTGAATCAACATTTCTAAGATTAATCTATAGCTTTTAATAAAAGTCAAAGCTTTGGTTTTACTTTTCAATATGTGTAAAGAATGTTTAATAATAAACTCTCTTTTAAAACCTACCTTACAAAATAAGAATTTAATCGTTTACAACAATGCAAAATTCGTTAGGAATTCAATTGGAACAATGAGATGACGAGGTCATCAATTTGTTTACATGTGGATAATAATCATGGCTAGTAAACACTAGGCAAAAATAATGATTGCAATCTGGACACTTTAGATTTGTTAATTAGCTACCCTTTAGATACCCTTTAGATACTTCTTAGATACTTCTTAGATACCTCTTAGCTACCCTCATATACCCTTTAGATACCCATTAAATACCATTTAGCTACCCTTTAGATAGCCATTAGATACTTCTTAGATACCCTTTAGATACCCATTAGATACCATTTAGATACCCTTTAGATACCCATTAGATACTTCTTAGATACCCTTTAGATACCCATTAGATACCTCTTAGCTACCAATTAGATACTTCTTAGCTACCATTTAGATACCTCTTATCTACCCTCATATACCCTTTGGATATCCTTTAGATACTTCTTAGATACCCTTTAGATACCTTTTAGATACCCTTTAGATATCTCTTATATACCCTTTAGCTACCCTCATTTACCCTTTGGATATCCATTAGATACCTCTTAAATATCACTTAGATACCCTTTAGATAACCATTTTCTACGCCTTTTATATACCATGGATACAAATTACATACACTACACCCTATAACCTCACTCCTTACTACCTCCTACCTCACCAGCACTACACCTCTACCTTGTGCCTCACTACACATCCCGCCTCACACCACCACCACTATACCTTTACTTCACCCCACTACTTCATCCACACTATACCTTACAATAATCATCTTCTTATAAACCCTAAACCTTACAACTCCAATTCTACAGATCCATCAGAAAATCGTTTTGTTGAACGCTACGGGAAGAATTCCAAATGTTTTTCTCACCGAGGTCAGTGGAGTCGTAGGAAGTGTAAAGAAGTTCACGATGTCGACTTCTACGGGGCTGGCTGCTATCAGGTTAGCCTAGTGTAGGTGTAACAAATAGCGCTACCATTGGTGTTATCAGGTGATATTCGCGTAGCTGTTACTAGGTAATAGTGTTAATAAATTACTTATTATAAAAAAAGTATTATTTAAAAAATTTTATTCACAATTTCGATTTAATTTCAAATCATTTTTAGATTATAATTAATCTTTGGCCTATAGTGGCCACCCCCTGTCAAACCTAAATCTCATATCCCGTGCTTACTCCACAGTACGAGTGCAGTAACCTTCACGGTTTGACCTTGATGATTGGTAACAGACTCTACGATTGCCTTAACGAAAGTCAAGTCATCGAAGTCAAGGATACAAGTAACGCAGACGGCTATCGCTATGAAGGAGAGGTGTTGTGTCCTTCATGTTCAAGCCTATGTCCCCTGGTTATTAATATTAATATCTGATGCACACATTAATATATTTTGTAACTTTACCATTTTTATAAGATTTTTTATAATTTTCATTGAATTTAATAAAATAATGCATCGTTGGAATTTATGTCTTACTTCTTATTGTCAGTGTCCAGCAGCTGAAGATATTCCTGCACGTGACCAACTACCTATTCCCGACATCCCTTGCCATGCTCCATTCTCTTCCCACTCCTCCACCCACTTAATCAGGGTTATCTTATTGTTTTTTGTGTGTGATATTTTGAATCTTGTAAGACTGTGATTATAGCATTTATATGTTTTTATCAAAAGTAGTCATTTTAAATATTACTAATTTTAGTTTCAGATTACAAATACACATTGAAGATTACTAATACTCAATATTACAATTCTCTATTTAACCTCAATTCTCCAGTATTTCGCATTTCACATTTTTGTTATTCATATGATTGTTATTATTTATTATCGTAACTCAGTTTTATTCCAAATTCACTCTTAGCTTACAAGTTTGTACTAAACAGCTAGAATATCTACAACTCTACATTTACCAATATGTATTCATTTTCCTGATGTATCTAATTCTTTTTACATATTCGTCTACAAGTTTCAATAATATCCAGGATATTATTTTTTAACAATTACAAAAATAAATTTTATTTTTATTATTTTCATTTATTTTAAGAATCTAGTGATTTGTTTCTTTTATTAAATGATTATTACCAGTATCAATTTGAAATGTTCTAATATATAGATTAAAACATTTTAACATATATTAACATAGTTTAAATAGTAGCAGCAATAAAGAGTGATAAAATATGAATAATGAATAAAACAGAAATTTGGTATATATAATTTTAAAATCATAATTTGAATAGTTTATTAATTACTTTACAGTAGTACTATTTATTGTATGGGTTGTGATGTGGTAGGGGTGTAATTGGTGTGGTATGATGTGGTAGGGGTGTAATTGGTGTGATATGATGCGGTAGGGGTGTAATTGGTGTGGTATGATGTGGTGTGGTGTGTGATGGTGTATGGTTTGGAACAAAAATGCAATCACCTTTGAAATGTAAGAAATATAAAAATGATGAGCTGGTGAACTGGTTTTCTCAAAGAATATTAAAATCACTGTCACTGGGAATTATCATTAAATGGCTTCGATGGTGATACCACAGTCTAGTGGTTATTACCACAGTCTAGTGGTTATTACCACAGTCTAGTGGTTATTACCACAGTCTAGTGGTTATTACCACAGTCTAGTGGTTATTACCACAGTCTAGTGGTTATTACCACAGTCTAGTGGTTATTACCAGCGTCTAGTGGTTCGTATTTAAATGTATTTCACGACCTGTGCTGCGGCGGCATCGAAAGAATCGGCAGTTGTGATTTTTAATCCAGAATCATTTAGCAAAGCTAATCCAGACTTTACATTCATGCCTGCATGTTTGTTGTGAATGGTGAATTAGGGTAATTTACGGGGTGGGAGGATAGATATGATATGATACTCGTGTAAAGGCTGGTGTAGTATAATTATAATAGGGCATGGAAAGTTTGATGGGTGAAAATTCTAGTTAGTAAGTTATAGGGTTTGGTATAATCTAAACTAGTCGAGGCGAGACTAATGTTTGAAAATTAATTTTTAAAACAATAAATATTTTTAAAGTGTAATTCTAAAATTAAAATATCCTTTCTATTGCTAATGAACAAGTTGAAATTAAATATCAACAAGTTTAATATAAATACTCTTTATCTGGAGTCCAGGCACACTAGTTTATTATATAACTATTAGAAAGTCAGTAATTTATAATACATATTATTTATTCACTTCTTTATTGCATATTTTTGTGAATAAATACATTATTATTATCCTCAAATAATATATAGATTGTTATTCTATCAAGACATCAGTTGCAAGTTACTAGACCAGAGTAGAAGGAGATACTATTGTGATACAAGGTATAAAAGTAGTTGCAAATCTCAGGATTAGAACCAGGTATTCTTCCCAACAACTGCAAACGAATATTTCCTATACAGAAAATTGAATGTAAGCTCTCAAAAATCCTGTTCAGACTACGAGCAAAACGTAGGTGAGCGGAGCTTACACGAGAAAAAGGCGCGTAACTGATGAGATATTTTTCACTGGGTGTGGCCTGTGAAAAATTCACAGGCGATTCACAGACGATTCACAGTGTATTCTATTTGTCTCCCCGTGTATCTTGAAAATTCAACATGTTCTATTTTTCTATGATTCGCAGTCGATGAACAGGAAATGAAAATAAATATTCAAAACAATGCAATGCATTCTGGTACATTTTATTTGAGATTATATTTGTAATTTAATTATTAATTTTATAATGGAATTAACCATGGAATCTTACAAATTGCTTTCATCCGATAAAAAGGATGACATCAAGATGGATATAATTAATCATTATCGAAAACATTAATTTCTATATGATTGTAGAAACTCTGATTATATCAATAGAGATTTATGGGAGCACACACAAATACAATTTGCAGATAATTTAAAATGCGATGCTTAAGCTGATATTAGTCAGCATATTAGTAACAGTACGGAACTTCTGATGCAATCTTGGGCAAAAGATATTTCAGCAATCGGAACTAATTTGCAGAGAACAATTTTCTTAAAAAATATGAATGATTTAGTTTATGATTATAAAATGGAATGTTATGAATTAGAATAAAATGCTGTAAAGGTGATTTATTTTTAATTTACTTCGTTTAAATAGATAATTATCTTGCCAGTCTACTTCTCCTTATTAATGCTATATTCTGCAATTTATTCTCGTACTTCTCTAGCTCTTTTAGAACTTGCATTTATAGGGCACCTTTCTATTGAATTCATTTCAGTTGAGGTTCACCTAGTTGCATGATGTTCACTTATTTCTTTAATTAAATAATTGTGTAAAGATCAACATTACCAATAAATCTACTTAATCTGGAGCAAAAGGTATTAATTATTAGTATTATTAACAAAAGGTCTTTTAAATATTTGAAAACGAGAATTTAGCATTCAAAATGCATTATATACGAAGATTTGTATATAATTATTACGTTCGTAATGTAAATGGCTATCGAGCATTTTGAATAATCGTCGTATGATGGTCACGCCCACCTTTATGTATCTTACGCCTCTTTTTACGCTGCATTACGCTCGGCTACGCTCGTAATGTGAACACCCTATTAGGTTAGCTTCACGGAGCAGATGGAACAATACATTACATTAACGAAAGAACATTTGAATTAACCGTTTCCAGCAAAGGCATTATTAGGTTGATATAAAATCTATCTTTTTTAACATCTATTATACAAGGCTCGAGTGAAGGTGCTGCCAATAAAAGCTTTCCATTGTTCACTAGGCAAGTTTGTACATTTAGCATTGTTCATATGCTAAGTAGATGTTCGTCGATGTCGGAACGTCGCAATAAAATTCAAGCTATAGACGAATACACTGAAAAATAAATATTAATTCTTCAATCACTTCTATATTACCGAAATGGAGTAAACCTGACCTTGTTATAGAAAATGACAATAGAAAGTATATCGTCTATATCGCGTCGACTTCTATTGTCAAGAAAATAGATAATTCCAATAACCGGAAAAGAGAAAAGTTATTGTTTTAGGATTTGTCACTAATAGTTTTTCTGGCAGATTTTTTTTAATTTATAATTTGTCTTATTCTTTTTACTAGTTTTTTATCTTTCCACTGTTTTAGTCTTTAACAACTTATATCTATTTCATTCTATTTTTATTTAGTAGCAAATTATGTTTGTTATATTTATAATGGTCACAAACTATGATTACGAGATCTTTTAACATACTAGTTTAATTATTCAACATTAATTCGCTTCTGAGCTAAAACTATATATACACATAGACACACACACACACACACACACATACACACACATACACACACACACATATATATATACACACACACACAGCATCATTTTTACATATATACATCTCAATATTTCAAACTGAGAATTACTGAGAGTAATTGAGAATTACTGATAACCTTCTAATCTCACAACAACTGGTAACTTGATGCTGTTCTTCTTACAAGCTGCGATGATTCCTTTGGCGATGGTTTCACAGTTTACAATTCCTCCGAATACATTGACGAGGATCGCCTTTACCTGGTGGATTAGGGATAAATGGAAAGAATTATGGAAAGGAATGAGCTAGGGAAATAATCCAGGTGATTACATTTATTATTTTTATTTTAGTCTTCAAAAGATATTATAAAATTATGAAGTGACTCTATTGGACTACAACAGGGTCACAACAGGGTCACTTAACAACAGTGTTGGTTGGAAGGTGTATCAGCAGATATGCATTTTACATGTACGTAATCACAAGGTAAGTTATTGAAGATAAGTTAAGTACTGAGATTTAGGTAGTGGGGTTTAAGTGGGTCGATATGAGAAACATATTAAAGTTTATATTAAGGTGGTGTATCGAGGGTGAATGTAGTTATGAAGACAAGAGAGGTGTAAAGAGTGTAAAGAGTGTATAGAGTGTAAAGAAGATGAAACAGAAATTAAGTAAATAGGAAATTTGCGTTCTCATACTCTTGAAAATGGCGAGATTGTGAAGTGAGGTCTACCTGATTGTCCGATGAGATGATATTAAAGGCGGCTTCCACTTGGGCTTCCGTGACTCCACCACCGCAGTCGAGGAAGTTAGCGGGTCTGCCTCCGTGTAGAGACACCAGATCCATGGTGGCCATGGCGAGACCGGCACCATTCACTGTAGGGACGAAGTGGGGCTTAGTAATGGGGTTATCGCAATACATCTACACGGTACTCCAATACTACTAATCCTACCTATCTCTCTCTATTAATACAATCTCAGAAATCCAGGCACCCTTTTCACATTCATCTCTCACTCTTTCTCTCCTCATTCTACCAATACATCCAATACTATCATGCTTTACATGCACCCTCTCCCACTGCTTTCTTTACCTCAACAATAATCCACTCGCAACCTCCAATAAATAAATCCAGTAATCCCTATTCATCACCCATAACTTCCATGTATTGTTTCCCTCATTACCTTATCCAATCAGTCACAAACCTCCTGTAACCTATTACATGATATACCAAGACTACCAATATTGCCATGTAATCCCTCATCTCCCTCTTCCACTAACCAAGACTACCAATATTGCCATGTAATCCCTCATCTCCCTCTTCCACTAACCAAGACTACCAATGCTATCATGTAATCCCTTATCTCCCTCTTCCACTAACCCAGACTACCAATATTGCCATGTAATCCCTCATCTCCCTCTTCCACTAACCAAGACTACCAATATTGCCATGTAATCCCTCATCTCCCTCTTCCACTAACCCAGACTACCAATATTGCCATGTAATCCCTCATCTCCCTCTTCCACTAACCCAGACAGCCAATGCTACCATGTAATCCCTTATCTCCCTCTTCCACTAACCCAGACTACCAATATTGCCATGTAATCCCTCATCTCCCTCTTCCACTAACCCAGACTACCAATATTGTCATGTAATCCCTCATCTTCCTCTTCCACTAACCAAGACTACCAATATTGTCATGTAATCCCTTATCTCCCTCTTCCACCAACCCAAACTACCAATATTACCATGTAATCCCTTATCTCCCTCTTCCACTAACCCAGACAGCCAATGCTACCCTGTAAACCCTTATCTTCCACTAACCCAGACAGCCAATGCTACCGTCCATTCCAATGTAAGTGAGGTTTAGTTTATTGGCCTCGATTTCTCTTGCGTCCGTCTGTTCATTTGAGTCGAGAGCGAAAATAGATTTCTGACGAAAAGCCGCATTGTCATCGAAATTAATCTTCGCATCGAAACAAACAACTGCGAAATTTGAAGGAATCGACAAATAACAAATTAATACATTACACATTGAAATTATTATTTTATATCTGATAATTATAAGTTAAGTAATTCCTGAATAAAAGAACTGTATAAAATCTAAATATATATATATATATATATATATATATATATATCTATCTATCTATATATATATATATATATATATATATATATATAAATACTTATCTATTGTAACACATGTGCATTCCAACAATATCTATATATATGAATACAATACGCACGTTAATAGTTCACCTCATACAGGCCACACTTCACACAGACCACACACTTCACACAGACCACACACCTCACACAGACCACACACTTCACACAGACCACACACCTCACACAGACCACACACTTCACACAGACCACACACCTCACACAGACAACACACTTCACACAGACCACACACCTCACACAGACAACACACTTCACACAGACCACACACCTCACACAGACCACACACCTCACACAGACCACACACTTCACACAGACCACACACCTCACACAGACCACACACTTCACACAGACCACACACCTCACACAGACCACACACTTCACACAGACCACACACTTCACACAGACAACACACTTCACACAGACCATACACCTCGCACACTTCACACACCTCACACACCTCACACAGACATCACACTTCACACAGACCACAACTCACACAGACAACACACCTCACACACCTCACACAGACCACACACCTCACCAGCTACACCTCACACAGACCACACCTCCCATAGACCATACAACTCATAAACTCCATTCCTCGCTCAATAAAGTATTCAAGGGTCATTCCCCGTGCTTAACCTTTACCGCAAGGTGTTTCCGCGAATGGATTGATTTCGATTTGAGTGGCATCTACATTCAGAAAAAGGTCGTAGAGTTTACGAATGACTTCGGTCGCCAGGGGGATCCTTTCCCCGGTGAAGCCGAGGTTGGCGGCCAACTTCTCGACCTCGCTGTCCACCAGACCCGAGGTGATATCCACGGGCATCTGAAATGTATTAGCGATACGCGTTTTTGAAATTTACGAAGTGTACTTCGGGCTAGAAACTTAAAATAAAGTTATTTCCAATTTCCAGCATACTCGACACACAATTTACGGCAATTTACGTTAGTAATGTTGTTATCGGAGTATTCTTCAATGGATACCGGCGATAAGGCAACGATTACCTTGTAGATTGCATCGGGATTGGTTTCGGCGACCTGTTCGATATCCATGCCCCCGAATGGTGAGCCGACAATAACGGGACCATTATTCTCCCTGTCCATGACAATAGCGAGGTAAGTCTCCCGTTCGATGTCTAGAGCCTCTGCAATCATCACCTGTAGGTGGTGTTAGGTGTAGCGAATAGTGTGGTGGCAGGATTGTATATGTACGTAGGTGGTAAGGGCGTAGACGTGGAGCTAATAGGGAGAGGCTGGTTTTGAATAGTGGTAGTTTGCGTGGAAGTTAGGTGTAAGGGGTTTTGAGTTATGGTAGGTAATGATTGAACGGACTGAATGAATTTTAATTAACGAAAATTAGTTGTGTGATAATATTGGAGTTGTGTATGACTCACTCAACCACTCACTTACTCACTCACTCAACCACTCATTTACTCACTCACTCACTCATTCACTCACTCACTCACTCACTCACTTATTCACTCACTCGTATATTTAGCGTAAACAAACCCTATAAATACAAGCAAATACACACTCGTAATTATATATTGACGAAGTAGAGAGCCATATCACGTATTCCCATGCTATAACTCATTCAACACGAGTGAAGCTTTGATCTCAATCCAGGATATATATATATATATATCTATGTATATATATATATATATATATATATATATATCTATGTATATATATATATCTATATATATATATATATATATATATATATATCTATGTATATATATATCTATGTATATATCTATATATAACACTTTCTAGACTATAAATTCCATTTACTGTAACGTAGTCCTTATCAAGTTCGAATAGGGAGCTATAGATTATAGAGTTTAAAAAACAATAATAAAACTATTGTCATTGAGAGAACAATAAACATAAAAAACTAATATTATGCCATAGTAACTAAACAAATAGAGTGAGACTTGAAACTGTACCTTTAATGTCCGAAATAGATTTGCGTAAGGTAGTGTAAGGAGGGTAAGGCTGGATGTTCGTAGTAGTCTAAATATTAGTCTTAATATTGGGTAACTGTCTTAATATTCATTAGGCTGTAGGCAGTAAGTGGATTAGTGTTTTCTGTGCCATGGTCTGTAGTTTAATTAGTAGAATTTGAGGTGTTCTCAAGTTAAACCTGTGTAGTAGGCTGGTAATGCTAGTAATCTATGTGGTAATCAGTCTGAAAATGAGTCTTACTGATATGTTTATTATTTGATGGTATTTATTTAGTTGTCCTTTATTTTCTCTAATGAATATTATAAAGATTTTACCAGAATCTCGGTTAATAGAATAGTAGACTTAAAATTGAGGTATGACATAGTTTTGAATTAGTCATGAGACGTTCATCCATTAAGGTTTATTTGTTTATTAAATCTAGTTTATTATAGAAATTAGAACCTAGGTATTTCATACCGAGTCCTTTCGAGTGAGGGTAGTATTGTTTACTTAATTATCTGGAAAGTATGTCATTGGACTTGTTCTTTACAAGTTCTGTACACTTCTGTTTTGTTACAGTTTAGTAGAAGATTATTATTTGTAAGTTATTTTTCATTGGGTTTGGGAGTTTTGTAGTTGTAGGCGATTTGTAGGAATATCTAAATTTCGGTGTGCAATGGTTAAACAATATACAATATAGGTGATAGTGTGAGAAATAGGGGGTATCATTGAAACTCGCGATAAACTGTATTTAACACTTTATATGGAGAGGGTTCTATCTATAGGTTTTCAAGCTATGAGCATTTTCTTAAATTACTATATATCCGAGTCTTCGCTGAAAAAAGTAATTATCAAGTAAGTTAAAGCTGTCGATAGGTTATGTAATATAAATATAGGTTATTTAATATAAATATAGGTTATGTAATATAAATATAGGTTATGTAATATAAATATAGGTTATGTAATATAAATATAGGTCTCAAATAAGGAGATAATGAGTTTCTGTGTGGTTAACCCGGTATGTACCTTGTATGTAAATCTGTGTAGAGGTGTGTATGAGTGTGTGTAGGTCTTACATTGTATGAGTGTGAGGTAATGTGTTTAGGAGTATGTGTTTAGGAGAAGAATAGAAGTGAAGCATGTGGAAGATACAAAAGAAATTGTATGTAAATTTCATCTGTAAATAACAATTATCAAATAACACACAATAATAAATGTAAACATGTCTATAAATAGAAATATGTGCGATCAATCTATTACATGCAGATAAATACCTATATATACCTATATATGAGTAGAAACCCCAAAACAAACACATACACAGAAACACGTACACATACACATAGAAACAAACACTGTCAAATCATAAAAATATTTTATTTCCTTTATAATTATAAACAAACATTTTGCGAATTACCAGTACTTATATAAATAACTTATTTGCATTATATTACAAAACACCATCTTACACATTTCTGCAATTACATTACATGCTTACCAAGACTTATCTTCTGTCTTCCTTTACACGTGGACATATCCTACTCGGTCTCTGACCACTAACCGTGTTCACCTTAACACCTTCTGGAGTCGTTTGCTTGGTTGTCAAATTGTTGCCCAGCATCTTACCGACGATTGTTGAAATTTCTTCGGGTCTAAATAGGTTGGATAGATATTATGGCAACGGGGCGGTGAGTTAAGGGGTAATAGAGGGTAGGGGAATAATGGGGTGATAGTGTTGTGATTATAGTAGGGTCAGGTGAGCTAAGGGGTGTAAGGTCGATCTGGTTGAGGCGAGTGTTTCATAGATTTTGAGAATGACGGGGAGTAAATTTGTGTAGAATTTGTAGAGCGGGTACAGAAAGAAATAGCTAAATGGGCCTAGCAGATCTAATGTTAGATAGACGAGAGCTCTAATAAGGAGACCGGGATAAATACGGGATAACTCGGAAGATTTGAAAGTTTAAACTGTGAATAGCTGATGAAAAACGAACTCAATAAAATGAGCTAGAGGTAAAGCTCCTAATATGGCTAACTTCTTGGTGAGGTGTACGCCACCCTTGAATCCGGTATTAAAAACTCCTTTGCCCCGACCTCCAGCGAGGATCTGAGCTTTTATCACGTATTCATCGACAGCTGTGGGTGCGGGGAGCATGTGACAAAACACCATCCGTTTAGAGCGGATGAAAAGTCTAAACTTACAGTATTCTGTAACTAAATTTCGTTGCTAAAAGGAGCCGTGAAAAGTTGTTTACGATATCAAATATTTAGTACGAACTATTATCCACCACTATGTTATCCTCATCAGTTGTATATTGATGGGTAATTAAATTTTTAAAAACAATATATATATATCTCAATATGATAACGATATTGTAGAGATATTGTAGAGATACATAGTAATGCTTAATAATACTGAAGTGAAGTGAAATAATACAGAGAACAGCAATTTAATCAATTCCATGTTTGTTGTAATTCACGCACGAATAATTTTGGATGGAACGAAATTATTTAAATCAGATGAATTTTGTTATTACGTCTCAAGTAAAATACACATTCGAGTACAGATTGCCTAAATGTCTCTCTTAGGACTAGTAGTTCATGTTCGCTTACCGAATTCGCTGGCGATGCGGCTGGCGTCCTCCAGGGTCTCGGCGATTTTGAACTTCTGAACTGATATGCCGTTTTCCTGCATGAGTCGCTTCGACTGAAACTCCTGAAGGTTAAGATTGCGACATTGGGCCGAACCTAGTGCATTTACTTTTACCTGTACGAGTATGTTGGAACAAGAATTATATTGACATCTGCGTTTTTATATTGACATTAGGAGTTTGCGAACAGTTACGGATATATCTTTAATCTATACAAATAATATATGCAAGAAATGTTGTAAATGTGATTTAATTAATGTCGATATATATTAATTATGCTCTAACTGAATAAACTATAAATGAATATTATAAACTATTTAACATTAAATAATATAAAATTAGTTATTCAATTAGACATAATAAATTAAAATATATATTTTCAAATGCAGTCATTTATATAATATCTTTATTTAATTAATATTTTTGTCCTAAAGTGTTTCCTATACACACATATTTTAAAGTATTTATAATTAGATTAATAATTCAAATTAGAATATATATTTATTATAAATTTAATAGCATATATAATATAGATTGTGAATAATTAATTATCTAAATGATATAATTATAACAAATAAAATTATTATTTTGACAATTTATATTTAAAATTATTTCAAAATATTTCATTCTATATATTCGAAAATATATATCAAAGTTATTGATAATATATAAATGTATATAACTATTATTTAATAAATTAGTGATGCAATGCTTTATATATAGCATGAAAAAATTATTATTATAATTTATTATAATTATACAGTTGTTAAGATACAATATAATAAAATTTAAATCAAAATATTGACAATTATTATAAGGACTAGCATTTTTGAAAATGAATTTAGTAGATGCTAGAGACTTAAAAATGGACATTATTGGAAACAACTTATTAAGTGAACGGAGATAGATTATCAAGTGCAACTCGATATATATTTTATAATTCTATTATTGTTGTTATACAATTTGAAATTTGAAATTTATACATTAATCTATGTTATATTTATTATTTTATTTATAACACATTTATATTTTAATTATATAATTTAATTTTACTACTAAATCATTGTTAGCTATCATAAGATATGATATGAATATATCATAATTAATCTAATATAATATGTAGACTTAAATTTAATTTATATGAAAATATATTTTTTAATTATGAATTTATATTATCGTTACTTGAGTTTCTGATATTCACTTGTTATTATAATTATATTCATTAATATATATATATACATATATATTATACACATAAGCATTCGTTTAAGTCATGGAATCGACGGTAAGAAAAATCGCAGGAGTTTGAATAGTATATTTAATAAATATATTTCATCAGAATCTCGAATTTCTGATATTTAATAAATAGATCACCGAATGTTGACTGTCGTTCTTATTTAAATAATTATTAACTACTTCATGTCATTTTTAATCTAGGTATATTATTATAACTATGATTTCTGTATATGTACATATATGTAAATATATACTAATGCATACTAAGATGTCTGATATCCAATTATTTATATAATATATAGTATTTAAATACTATATATTATATAAATAATTATATCATTATATGTGTAAAAATATTGAATAGTATGTCCTAAAAAATACAGAAGATTGAATTGTATTTCGATAGCAAAGGTTTTTATTTTGCAATATGTTATGATACTACCAATCATTTTGAAGACTACTGTCATTTTCATTTATTTCTGTTTTCATTTAAACATTTCTGTAAACATTTTAAAATGTACAAAATATGCACAGTTGAATTATTTAGCTGATTTTAAATAAGATAAACTGCATTTTAAATATCAGTTATATTAAAAATATTTATTAGGTATAAGTAGTTGTTAATTACACTCTTAAATGACATGCCAATCAATAATTATAAATATTAAGATTTAAAAACAATTAATATTTTTTATTATAAAATTATATTTTACAAATATAATTAATAAATACTACAATAGTATATATTATTGGATTACACTAGTAATATACAATACAACTAATATATTATGTTGAGCAGAAAGTTACATGTGTATAAATATTTACATTATAATTGACACACCCTAAATACACCCACATATGAATATAATTATTCATACAATATAATAATATATATAAATTTCACAGAAATATTTTATATATCATAATAAGATCTATCCAATAATCTTCTAGTATATATATTATATTTTTAAATAATTTGTAACATAAGAGAGTTTATGCAATACCAATTGCGTATGACACTAACCTGGGGTAGTACTGGGTACTATGTACCTGACACTACCCTGGGGTAGTATTGGGTACTAAATACCTCACACTAACCTGGGTTAGTACTGGGTACTAAGTACACGACACTAACCTGGGGTAGTACTAGGTACTAAGTACCCACACTAATCTGGGGTAGTACTGGGTACTAAGTACCCCACACTAACCTGGGTTAGTACTGGGTACTAAGTACACGACACTAACCTGGGGTAGTACTAGGTACTAAGTACCCACACTAACCTGGGGTAGTACTGGGTACTAAGTACCCCACACTAACCTGGGTTAGTACTGGGTACTAAGTACACGACACTAACCTGGGGTAGTACTGGGTACTAAGTTCCCTTATCCATTTTAGGTCATTAATATTTGACAGTTTGAACTCAGTTTAAAAATCACCCAATATTCACATATAAATATAATATAATTCATTCATTACCAGATATTATATTATGTATTAATACATATACAACAGTTTACACTTTTCAAAGCATTTTATTATATATATATATAAATACAAATTATCATTCATTCAATACAAGATATCATAGTGATCTATTTATTAAATAATCATTGACATATATTCAATGTGGGATAATTTACAGAGTTGGATTAGATAATCACTAAGTAAGAAGAAAGGGAGCAGTATGTTGTGTGGTGTGTGACTTGCTGGATTTTGTAGCTATATGTTTGTTGAATTGATCCTATGTGTGTATGACATATATTGTAAGTATCTACAAGATAAGAAAAGAAATATAATTTGCTTTCTAACTGATTTTGTATTCAATCTTAGTTTATTATGCTAATATTTTTTTTCCAGTAATTTAGATAAGCAATAGAGAATTTTGGATCAGCATTATCTCATTAGGATGAGATAAAAAATATTAATTAATAGATTTTGTACTTTATTTTTTACTCAATCGATAAAACATACAATAGGTGAAGTCAATTAGAATAAAGTATAATCTAATTTAAGGCAATTGTCCGATATGCACTGGCTATCAAGTATCTATTAGGAAGGATAAAGTCCTATAACAATTGATCTGTTGTTTACTATCTTGCAATGTAAATCTCTCATAAATATTGATGAAATTAAATTCTACTAGGATATTTTCATGGGTAGTGGAATAATTAAAAATCTAATTATGTTGCATAGAATATAATATGTATAATGCTTAGAATATTATTAATATCAGATTTAATTTATTATATTTATGTTTTTCATCAATATATGATCACCATGAATCTGATTATCATATATATTTAAGTTATTTTAATAAATAGGTGGAATTAATGCTAAAGTAGTGTTTTACAAAATATTAATAAAATTGATTAGAATGTAAAAATATAATTATTATTGAATGAGCTTGATTGGTTAGATATGCAGTAGAAATAAATAGTATTATTATTAATTCATTTAAAATATATTATATTATATAATTATAATAATTTAATTTGTAATATATTACCACTACTGACTCTAAAATACACAACGAAAAGAGCTGATTTGGTGAAATTATAATATTATAATTGTAAATGCTTTAAAAATGAAGTTGTATGTTGATTTACCAATATTGACAGTATCATATACTAATTACACTGATATATATTATATCGTACATTCTCTACTATATTACAGAAGTATCCAATATGTACTCGAAGCTACCGCAGTACGTACACAATGAACTGAAGACTCACATAGTTAAGGCAAACCCAGAGCAATTGAAACTCGAGGTCTCTATTTTTAGGCTAATTTGGCCATTTCTGTATCTTCATTTATAGAATCCAGATACCTATTGAATTACTAAATTATCTATTATCTTACAATAGATTTAATTTTAATTTGATACTGAGATTATTAATTATTAATTAAAAAATAAGTAAATAAGCTAAGCTATATAATATAAGCTATATATAGTCATATATGGATTTATCATTTCGTATTTCTCTATAATTATTATTTAATTTTAATAATAATTGGAATATATATTCGTAAAAATTTTAAATGAATTAACAATTTTTAATTATTGAATTTGGCAAATATTTTACTAACATTATTTTTTATTTATACTAAATTAATTTATACTAAAGTTTTATTTTTATTAAAGTTATAGCTATTATGTAATCTATGATTTGTCTATTCGTTTGGTAACTATGTTTCCCTTGTCTCTTCTAATCAATGCTTTGTTACATCCATAGAGTTCAGAGTTTATTGAATCCTATTTCACACCTCGTCTGCTTTCCAAAGGCAAGAAACTCGAAAATTCACTCAATTACTTGACATCAAAATCGGATGAATTACTTGACGTTGGTACTTGTTTTACTAACAAACTATATTTAGATTTAAGTTTTATAAAATAATAAGTTTTTATATAAATTATTACCTAATTTTAGTTGTAATGATATTTTTAACTAATATCGTTTAGAAAATTAAGCGTAATATATTTTATATCCATAATCAATGTAAGGTAAATATATATATATATATTTATTTATTTGAATATCCGCAAAGAAAATAATGTCCATGATGATATGATATGATGATATAACCTGCGCAACATAGTAGATTTAGTTGATTGCTGACTTATTTTTGTAGATTGGTAATTCAGCTGTCTCCTCATGGCACAAATTATCATATGTTGTTTGTTAAGAAAAATACTAGGTAGTTAAAAAAGTATAACACATTTTATTTTATTACACATATATAATTGTAATAATAATTATATAAACAATTAAACAAAATTAAACAATTATATAATATATATTATATAGTAGTAATTATATAATATATAATTGTAATTATATATTACATAATTGTAATTATATATTATATAATTGTAATTTTAGACTATATAATTGTTATTATATATTATATAATTGTAATTATAATTATACAATTGAACAATTATATAATATATAATCAATATAAATATATAATTATATATTATATAATTGTAATTATATATTAAATAATTGTAGTTATGTATTGTATAATTGTAATCATATATTATATAATTCTATAATTGTAATTATATATTATATAATCGTAATTATATATTATATAATTTTAGCTATATATTGTATAATTGTAATCATATATTATATAATTTTAACTATATATTATATAATTGTAAATATATATTATATAATTGTAAATATATATTATATAATTGTTATTATTATTTAAATATAAATATTTTATGATTGTAATTTTTATTATATTTTATTATTTAAATATATATAATGTAATAATAATTATATATTATATAGTTGTTTTATATATTATAGAATTTTATGTTAAAATAATTTTTAAAAAAATACATCTTTTATAAAAAGTAGCCCACAATGAGGTTTGAACTCATGACCCCTGCTTTACGAGAGCAGTGCTCTACCACTGAGCTATACAGGCTATTTTGCTATTCCTAACTAACTGTCCGCTGTTGGTCCGCCGTTTCTCTACTGCGCAGTAGAGAAACACTGAAATGTGAAAAATTATACCGTTTCTCCGCGGTAGTCTATCGGTAGTCGGCCGTTATCCCACTGTACGGCAGAGTATCAGTAATACTTTTCTATACCGTTTCTCCGCGGTAGAGTATAAAATGTTTACAGTATATATTTTATAGCGGATTCTATTATCCGTGATGGCATTTATATTATTGGCAACGAAATTATTTAAATATTATTTATTTAAAATACTTTTTGCTTTTAACCAACCAAGATTATCTTATTATCTTTAGTCATAAATAATTAAAAATAAGCTTTGAGAAATTTTAAAATTATTATAGTATAATATTACATCTTATTACTTGTATATGATTTTTGCCCAAATTTTCAAGGAATGATTAAATATATAATTTCCATTAATACATAATATTTGTGAATAAGAAAATAATAAAATACAATAGAAGTTTATTAAATGATTAAATTAGATAATAATATCATCTTTATCTCCAATTAAACATTACGCACTACATTATTTAAATAACCCAAATGTATTTTACACCTGTACTATGTATCATTTATTTGTAAACATTGTTTATATAATACCTGATATAGTAAAACAAATGTATGCTATATTATATATATTCATTGGAATTGTCATTAGCTGTTTTTAATATGAATATCTTTTTCTGATTAATCTGCTCATGGATAATTCATAATCGCGTTAAGAATTAATATGAATATAATATTAATATTTGATCAATTAAAATTTGATAATGCAAAACTAATTTATAAGCTCTAACTATAAACTATTCCTCAATAACTATCTCTATATCTCACCATAATAGGAATAAATAAGCTATTACAACTATGTAACTTAACATGTTGAAGTTAGTAATAGAAGCTGTCAGTCCTTACGTAACTCAACCTGTTGACAAGAGGGTTTTGCAGTTCTGCCTGCAATGCCTATTAGTAGTTTGTAGTATTATGTTCATCGGCCCATTGTTTCTCCGCCTACTATCCTATCATTATGCTGCCGTGCAATCTCCTCCCCTCCCCTTCCCATCGCAGATATTTGTAGACCTGCAGAAGAAGAAGTCCAAGAAGTCGGGTCGTAAAACTGCCTTCTCCGCGAAACAAAGAAAATCTCTCGACATGTTCAATTTCGCCGACTGCTCAAAAGAGTTGGTGGCGTAGTCGTGAATAGATTCTTACATCCAGGCACCTTCTAATTGTTAATTACATAAACATGTCTATTGAATTGAAAATAGTAATTTAGTTATAAAGAAGTAACATTTTATAATTGTTTAATATATATTTATGTAATAATTATTATTTATAATCATTGTTCAATGACTATCTGAATACACCTATATTAAATCCATTAACAGCGACTATTTAATCTAGACAATAAAAGATAGTACATAATAAAGATAGAATATGCTATATCTATAGTCAAGAATTGACATGGAAGTTTAATTATTATTAATTTGGCAACTGCAACTGATAATACCAAGTCTATACATTTCTCTTATATACATTCAATAGGTACAGTTCCTACTTGGGACTCAATTCTCTGTGGAAGGATTACATCAACGACGTTCTGAACCTTGGCCCGGATTCTAAAGCTAAACTGTTCGTCGTGCATTTTGTTGTCTATGCGCATGCTTAGTTAATATAAAAACAAATAAGCTAAATCGAAAGGTATATATAGATAAGCAATATAGAAATGTTTACTTGTATTAGATTTCAATTTTCGATAATAAATCAATACTTTTTTGAAAGTAATTTTCATATTAATTAGATAATAATAATAATCTAAATTTCACTCAATATCATTAATATTCTATTGTTATGTTTCATATGTCAATATGAATATTTGATCTAAAATGTTGAATTTACAATACTCAACTATTAACTACTATTAACAATACTCAAAATACAATAGAATGTAAGGGAAAAATACTAATTTGTTACATAATCATTTACTGTACTTAATAATAATCATAAAAATTGCATTAATCCTCTTTCATTTATGTCTATTCTTAATAATGGATATTTTTTATAATGTACATAGGACGTGTATTAAAGATGGACAGATAATTGGTGATGCTCTACTCAAGGTCGATCTGCACGGTGCAAATATTGAGGTTCAAAGGTCACTCTGTTTTTCATTGGTTGGAATCGAAGGAATTATACTACAGGTTCAAAATTTAAAATTTGTATTTATTCTTAATAACGTAAATCTCGAGATATTTAAAAATATTCTATACATCATTATGATTTAATTGATATTTTTTAATATCAATTTTCTGACGAAATAATAATATTTAAATCGATTTTTAATAGGATTTAAAAAATGCTTTTAAGATCATTTGTAAAGATAATACACTTAAAAGTTAGTGTTTAATTAATAAATTATATAGGCCTTATAATGTAGTTTATAATAAAAATGTTAGTAGTTGATTTGAATTAAAGATTATGAAAGTAGTTAAGTGCGATTCATAATGTACAATAAAGTATTATGAAAATTACAATGCAACCCATATATCAATATAAATAATTGGATGCATTAAGAAAAATACATATGATAGATAACATCATATGGGTTCTTTTAAAGACATATCTTAATACAATAAACAATGTCTAGGATTTAAAATAATACATATCATAGTTTTTAATAAATTATATATTTGTTATTTGTTATTTGTTATTTGTTAAAATATAGATAACTATATTTTATAATATTACAATATATATTATACTATTAGAACCTTATTTTATTATTATATTATCCAACATTACCAGGTCTTTATCATGATTGAAATAGATATATTTAATTTAATAATAATAGCATTATGTATTATTTAATATGACATTTTTCTTAAAATTGTTGTATCTTCTAATACATAAAATACATTAATATAAAGCTTTGGGTTATAATATATTAATTATTACAATTTATATAAAAATATAAAATATACCTTTTTTTATGAATAATAAGGCTAATATAATAGTTTGTTATGGATCAAACGCAATTTAGTCTTGAAAAAAGCAAAATCTAAAAAAAAAATATATAATTGAGTTGAGAAAATTAATGAACTAAAAAATTAAATGAACTCTTTTTGCTTCAATAACTATTTTGTAACTTGAGTTGACATCACTGGTTTTTGATAACTCCCGTAAAATAGCTTATAACACAAAAACTATAAATATTATGAATATTATGAAAAGTATTTAAAACTATTATTTATTTTAAGGATTACTAAAAATTACACAATAGCTTATTTTTTATATTCAAAAGCAATATAAAATATTACAATATTACACATGTATGTAATCTTTTTATAAATTTGTTATGGAAACGGACCCATTTTATAAATCTATTGCGATAAAAAGTACTAACGCTATCAACCTAATTCTTTTTTACTATATGCTGTTTATTTAATATTAAAAACAAGTAGAGAGCTTTTTTACATTTTTGATTTAACATATATTTAGATTTAGACATATATTTGTAATAATTTTATATATTTTTAAAAGTTACATAAATTACAAACTAAATATAAAATATCTATCTGAGAGTTCAAAAATCAAAGAGATTCCCTCAATAACAAAAAAGTGGATGTATAAGAAAAATCGATCTAAAATATTTACAAATAAAATTTATAAAATGCAGAATAAAATCATGTAAGCCTTCTCCGGGCGCATACTCATCTCCTCTCGCCATATACATAGAATAATAAAATATAATATAATTAAACAAGTAAAATTAAACAAATAAAATGAAACTAGTATGTAATTAGAAGTTTGTATGATGCATAGTTGATATTTCGAATGAGAATATTGAATATTTGAAAAATTATTTCTATTTTTTCAATCTTATTAGATTTTAGAATCACATGACCACACATTTGTACATTAACCGCAGAATATGGATAATAATAAATAATAAGTTTTAAAATTTTTTAATTTTATCATATATTAATATTATTAATATTATATTTATAGTTCTGATATATTTATATATATGAAAGTGCATTTTTTGGTATTTCTAAATTGAATTGAACTCTCAAATTTACACGAGTAGTAATTAACATATTAAATATGATAAATATTAGATAATATTTTTTTCAAATATATATATTTTTTTTAATTCCTTGTCTCGGCATCTTCTTAATAATCTCCATTGAGTAATAACAACACATATTAATGATATTTATACATAATAATTATATATCTATGCTAATTTCACATTATATAACATAGTACTTATTTAGTATAAAGTCGTTATAAAGTTAGATTGTAATAAAAATATTATTTATAAAGTGGGCTAAACTTAACAAATTAAATACCGAAGAATAATGAGATTTACACAGTTTAGATTCTATTTAGTGTGATTACATCCTGTGATTATAAATTAACTAAAACAAATGAATTTATATATTACAACATATAAAATATTAATCAAATATTAAAAATTTTACTTTAGTTATAAGAAATAGTAAATGGCTTTCATAATTGAAATAATTTAATATTTTATAATATATTTAATATTATTTATAACTAGAGTAGAATCACAATATTCAAATTAAATAATATGTATTTTTAGCTGTGATTATTTAATAATATATTGTATTTAATAACAACAAATAATATATACCAAATAAAACAATTTCATAATATTCATTTAACTAGATCACATTGGTGATAAATAAATATACATATCTCATAGTAAGAAAAACTTACTTATTAGCTTATATATCTTATATGCAAATTTATAAAAAATAAATATGAGTATTTAAAAATGATATTTATGCATACAAACATTCTATAGTTAAACTAACAATTAATTTACAATACAATACAATTACAATAATATTGTGTCATTTTATAATTTAATAGTTATACTTTTTTTATTATAATAAATATTTCTTAGATAATATTTATTAGAAGATTAATGTTTTGCATTCAAATTGTATAAAGTTAGGTTCTATCTTATAGCAACTTTATTCTATTTTTGGCAATGTAATCAACATATAAACATGTATATAGAAATATAATCAACATACAATCGCGTACATTACAGCAATTCCGAAGAAGAACTCCGTCTTCACCATGCGAATAGCAAACCTAAAAATTACAATCTACGGCAATAACTTCCGGCACAATGCATGCGATAGGTCTACTAAAAAATTCAGAACAAAATTCTTCATTGATTTGTGATATTTATTATAAAAAATAATAAAACGACATTCGTAATAAGTGTAGTGTATGTATGTGTGTGTGTATGTATGTGTGTGTGTGTGTGTGTGTATGTATGTGTGGGTGTATTTGCATATGATTTCGTAATTTATAAACATCATTTATCAATCTGTTTACAAAATTAGGATTCTATTAATTTTTATAATAAATGATATTAAATATCGTTATTTTTATTGTTAATTTGTGGGTACACATTACACCGGCAGATTTTATAAAGCGTAAATTACAGAGGTTAGCTTAGTTTATAAACCTTTTCTTGTCGACACTTTTTTATAATCCTATCGAAACTGTCCAGATAGAGTAGGGATATCGCACGAAATAAACCCATCATAAATACCTTCGAGGAGTAAGTTAAAACTATACGTACTACTTAAACTGAACAAACGATGTGGTTTTATTGGCATTTGGCTGTAGTGGTAGATTAGTTGTGCACGAGGGAAGGCTTACGACGAATGTTTAAGACATTTATTTGACATACTGCTTTTAATTCACCCGAGAAGTAGCTTTATTGAAGATATACTTCACTAAATCTAATTCTAATCTTAAGGATAGCAGAAATTGCATAAATCCGGTTGCATGAAATATTCATTATATGAACAATAGAAAGTCGAGGATATCCATTAGTTAATTGTCCGCGTTATCAAACTAATTGGTGCTTACCTGTTGGGTTGCTTCCATCACCGAGATAACTGGAGACATACCACACGTTAGAACAGAGAGCATCATGCCGTCGAGACCAACGTGGCTCAGGAATTTACCCTTCTGCAAATACGTGGGACATGAGTTTGGAGAGGCGAAGGCAGTGGGGATAGAGAGAACCTAGAGGTCGCAAGAGTATTCTGGAATAAACTAAATCGAGGTCAAGGTGCAACTCACACACGCGCGACATTACACGAAGAAGCTATTCAGATTTTCTAAATGTATTTACAATTACTATTTAAATTCCGAATTATTGTTTAAATACTAGTGTATACAATGTGTATATAGTTTAAATACATTCATCTAAATAATACTCATTTTAATACCTAATACATTTTAGTGAATACTATTTATGTAATCAATAGTTTGAAAATACAATATAAATACTTCGAGCTAGAAATACTTTAAAGGATTTCAAAGAAAATATATTCAAACGAACAAATCTTGTACTCCTTTGGTGAATGTATACAAGTAGTACCTATAAGTAGTTCCTATTACAAGCACATACGGAGTACATATCATATTGACCATATGAAGTCTGAGTTACTATCACTATGAACTAAATGAACTCGAGAAGTGCAATAGTCAGCAGAAGTGCGAAGTTTAACAGACCGTAACGTCTTTAATGATTCTTTTTGCAACGTAATCCGGCTGGTAGATTCCAGAGGCTTCAGAGATCAACTGACACTCTCTTGGCTTCGGGATTAGAATGGGTTTAGATAGTCGTGGGAATTAATGAGGGTTTAGCTAGGCACATGGATTAATAAGGGTTTGGTAATAAATAATATGGGTTTAGCTAGGGGTATGGATTAATTTTCGTTAGCTATGAGTTTAGTTAGGGGTTGGGATTAATGAGGGTTTAGTCAAGGAGTTGGGATTAATGAGGGTTTAGCTAGGGGTGAGATTATTGGAAGTAGTACTATGAACAAGGATGAATCATTAAAATAGTAAGTGTTAAGTGTAAGCGGGTTAGGAAATCAGCATTGTAGTATGGTAAAGGTTCCGCAGAGTAGTATAGTAAAGGATCTATAGGTTAGTAGATCAGTATGTGAAATGAGGAGCATTTCCATTTTCTTTTTGCCATGTTTAGTGAATAGATTGGCCTCCATATTCGATAACCAATCAAAACATTGTTTATGATTAAACAATTCTCAAAACAACATTTACTTTTTACTCCTGGGTGAAGTAAAGTAAATGTTGTTGACACATCACCATTATTTATGATTTCTACTTTTGGAATGTTATCTGAAGACATTGGTAATTAACTGGAGGAATAGAAAAGAAAACTGAAACAGATAACATGAATTATATATATATAAATGAGTGAATGAGTATAAATAAATGTAGATGTAGTAAAATCATTCAAGTAATAGAGTGTAAAAGTAAGACAGAAACATTTAATAACAAGAAAATGGTGAATTGAAATGAAAAAGTGAGTGTATATATTAAAAGGCAATAACAAAATATAATATCTGAATATAAAAGGAATAATATATGAATAAAATAATATAAATAAATGTGAATTGTAAATGAAATAAAATTAATTAATTAATTATTTAACTAATTTAACTAATTTAATATTAATTTGGATTTCGTATTAATTACAAAATAGTTTAAGTGTTGTACTTAAAAAATGAATAACACTACAAAATAACTCAGTCTTCTTTTATAGCTTTCTTTTTTTTCTAATTATAATTAAGTGGATGGTGTGTCCTAAAATATAGGATAAAGTACATAGGGGGTATATAGTAGGGTATATAAAGTGATATATGTTATGGTATAGAGGAGGTGTAGAAGGAGTATAGAGGTGTGTAGAGGTGGTGTAGAGGGTGTAGAGGGGGGTAGAAGTAGTATAGGGGTGTAGAGAGAGTATAGAGTGGTATAGATTATGTATATAGGAGTGTAGAGAGGGGGTAGAAGGGGTGTAGAGGGAATATAGAGTAGTTGAGATAGTGTATAAAGAGGTATAAATGGGGTGTAGAAGGAGTATAGGGATGTAGTGACGTATATAGGGGTGTATACGGAATATAGAGGGAGTATAGAGGGGGTGTAGAGGGTATAGAGGAGTGTAGAAGTAGTATAGAGTGGGAGTATTGGGGTATAGAGGGGTGTAGAGGGAATATAGAGTGTTGAAGTGGGTGTGTAGAGTGGTGTAGAAGGAGTATAGAGGGGGTGTAGAGGGTATAGAGGGGTGTAGAAGGAATATAGAGTGGTGTAGATGGTATACAGAGGGGTGTAATGGGGTCTAGTTGATGGGACACTAATTTTTAGTACATTTTGGTATACTTGCAAATGTAAATTGCATTTTACCGACCTTGGATTTCATTTCAAGTTCATATCCAGGCGTGTCGGTGTCCGGAGGAAAGGACAACGTCACATAAATGTTATCTAGTTTCACCTGCACACATCCCGAGTGCAGGCACACAAAACAGAATAAGTAGTGGTACATTGAAACATAACGTTAGACAGAGAATATAATATATCTAGGCAATTATTGCGTTATCTATTATTTAAAACATATTTGCTGTCCTACTCTATTTTTAGAATTTGCATGTAAATGTGCATGTAAATGTGATTATTTGTTAAATTATCAGTATTGCTACCTACATTTACATTCAGGGAGAATACCATAAGAAGGGAAGACTCATTACAAGTGATATATTTATTATTCTAGAGCATGAATATTTATGAAATTCAACTGCAACCCCACTCTATCAATAATGTGTAAATATTTACTGTTTTTTAAGTAAATTTTGTTTTTACTAATTTATATTAACTAACTTTTATTATACTTTGGACTTATGCATCATTGGCATTCCTAATCATTAATAAATTTTGAATTGAAATGTAAAGTAACTTTTAAAAAACTATTTAATCGCTACTCCAAATCTCTCCGGCGATACACCCTAACCTTCTTGTTCTAACCTCCATTTGCAGTGATTCGGCTACTCCCCTCAATGCGAACTTTGACCCACTATAGGCTGAGTAACCATAGACTCCTAACTGTCCTGCCTGCGATGCATAATATTTAAACAGTTATGCTATATGCTATAACTTATTATATATATATATATATATATATATATATATATATATATATATATATAGATATATATATATATATATATATATATCAGAATGATTTCCAATGATAAAACACCATAACAATATAAAAAGTGAATTAATAAGCAGTTAATTAAATAAATCAGACTATAGATATATTAATATAAAATTAATTTAATACCAATACTTAATTAACTATATATAAATATAATAAATATATATCATTACTTATTAAAATGTAAGTATGTTTATAAATATATCACTATTTAAATTTTCTGTGGATTTTTGGGATTACAAAAATAATTAATAAATAGTATAATGAAGTATGCAATTAATTTGATCTCAAGACTCTTTTTTAATAACTGGTCACTTTAACAAAGAGTGCTTTTTAAGGGAATTTGACTATCTGTTCATAGCTACAAGTTTCACTTTAAGAAAATTCCTTACGCGATAAGAACTCCGCAAAATGTAAACATATAATCGAATGAACGCGCAAGTTCCAGGCACGTCCAGGCACGTCCAGCTGCCCACGCCCCCCCCCCAGGGAAACCTGCGAACTGACAAACAGGATGCGTCCGCAACCCTGCCTCTTCATGGCGGGCAGGACAGCCTTAGTGACGAGGATGCTGCCGATATAGTTGAGGTCCAGTAGTTTCTGAAGAAACACGGGCGAGGTTTTAGGAAAGAAAGCCGTCGACGACAAATCACGTAATTTATATTTATTTCGTGAACTATAAAATAATAATACAATATTTAAGAAATCTAACCATCATTTATTGATTTACTTGCTAACATAATTATTCGGTATTAAAAAGTTACTTATTGAGATGTTGTATATTAAGTAACTGCGTTAACTATTGTAATTGACAATCCATCACTTTGCGATTATTTCAAGCTAAACTAATGTTGAAGAATATTTTGTAGGCTTACTTTTCAAGGTAATTTGATATTTAGAAAACTAACTTATTATTAAAATATAAATGTATTACAGCAATTTCATGTGGATCTATTCTAATCTCATAATTTAGGAGATTTCACTAAACAATCATATTTTATAAATAGACAAGTTAATTTTGATCATTTACTATGACTGTTCTTAGATTAGTAACATTTGATATGAAATACATTGTAATCCAATTACTCTTATATCATAGTATTCTATTTATTTAAATCCAGGCACTTTTTATTAGGGTATTACATAATATTATTCAATAAGGTCATTTATACTTTGAAATAATCTAATTATATTTGTATTGGTAAAATTTGTATAGTTGCATAATAATGAAGTAAAATAAGATTAGAGAGTGCCTGCATACGAATGAGAAGTCTATTTTACGCTTTACGGGCATAGTAGTTATACTGGCTAAATATTAGAAATATGACCTTGAACTCAGAAATGGGAGTGTCGTCAAAAGTACCGCTGAAACTCGACCCGGCGCAATTGAACAGCGCATCAATGGGGCCCAGTTCTTCTACGGCCTAGGGGGGGGCAGTGGGTTTTACGTAGGAGAACTGAAGGGGAAATCACACTACGGGTGGACGGCTAAGCGAATGAGGCGATAGCGCGTGGATACGACGGCACGGTGGGGGTGAGGATTATTCACGAAGTAATAGGATTGCGAACGTGAGTGTGAATTAGGGTGGGAGACTGAAAAGTGGGATGAGGTCAAAAATGGAGAGATTAGGTAAGGAGTGAGAATATGGGGAATGTTTTTTTTACCATAAAGTGAGGTCACGAACAGCCACATGAGAATTGATTTAAATGAGGAATTGGTTTTGGGGTAAGATAAGATGCAAGTTATAGTTTTTAATATGTATTATTACTTAAGTACTAAGTAGACATACTTCAACCAATACAATTACTAATACCTAAATTTAATAGATATTATCTACTAGATAGTATCTACTAGATAGTATCTACTAGATAGTATCTACTAGATAGTATCTACTAGATAGTATCTACTAGATAGTATCTACTAGATAGTATCTACTAGATAGTATCTACTAGATAGTATCTACTAGATAGTATCTACTAGATAGTATCTACTAGATAGTATCTACTAGATAGTATCTACTAGATAGTATTCACTATATAGTATCTATTAGTAGGTAACTACTAGAGAGTATCCACTAGAGTATCTACTAGGTAGTATCTACTATATAGTAACTATTATTAAATAACTACTAGGTACCTCATTCACAGCTTCTTCAACTACTTCTTCCCCTTTCGTTAAATCCACGGAGATCACATTGATTTTCTACAAGGATATTAAGTTTCATTATTAAGAAGTTAATAAATAAATATAATTACAATGAACAGATGAGATAAAGAATCCATTATTATTAAATAAATGATTGAATTAAATTAATATTGATACATCTGCCGTAATAACAATCTAAACATATACAGATATATTTGCCCTAATCTAAACATATATAGATATATCTGCCCTAATCTAAACATATATAGATATACCATAATCACAATCTAAACATATATAGACATCTCAATAAACCTGATTTTCATTTATCTTGTGAGTCTTTATGATATCCCTTGAATCAATCAGTTTCTCCTAAATAGGAATGCGTATACGAGCAAATAAAACATTTAATATTTAATATTTAACATTTAATATAGAGGTACTGAAATGCAAAAATGAATTTAGCTTATTTGATATTACAAATGACCATATTTCTTGCAAACAAAGTAATATTCGATCCTTTTTTGCAGACATTGATTGCTAAGGCTTGACCTATACCACTGGATCCTCCGGTAATCTGAATTGCATTTCACAATTAAGCGAAACATTCAAAAATGAATTAAAGGTTTATTCTATAATTATTGTAAAAATAATTGTTAAGGTAGAAATATCACGAAATTATCATTCAAAATGATATCAATATCTTGTTTCTAAATATTGAATAAGTCAGATTAAATTAAACTATGGCATAATAATAATTATAATAAATAAAATTTAATAAAATTTATATAATCAATGTACTAGAATAAAAAGTTTTGAGTGACGGAGCAATATGCACCGATCATAAATGTTATCAAAAGTTATCAAAATCTAGCAAATACAGTTAGTTATAAATATTTATAATAATACATATTATTTATATTCACGCATATAGATATATTAGTAAATCTAACTTGCTAATATTATTTTACATTTAATAAATATTATATTGGTTTATGTTGATACAAATTGGAAAACATGATATTACATGCAAGTATATTATTATATATAGCCCACTAATCTATGTAGTGTAGATAAGTAAACCATAATTAACATAATTACTAAAATAATGGTATCATATATTCTTATTGATGCAATATCATATCGTATATAGTCTAATATATGATAGGATCGGCTTCCATACCTGTGGAGAATTCAAATATTTCATATACTCAAACTTAAACATAATAATAACCTATTTAAGAAATATTAATAAGATATCAATAAAAAAACTAAAAATATATATTAAGTTTTAATAAATAGTGACCTATCAAAATCAAACAATTGCAAGAATGATTTCTATTTAGTTATTTTGATCCTGGCTAATTTAAACAAATTTCACTTCCTCCATATGTGAACCCAATTTTGTATTTCGTAAATAATCATGAACTAACTCAAACTTATATTTTATGTGAGACTTTAGACTTCCTTATATGTATATGATATTTTTTAAATTATTCAATATTTTATTATAATTTTTGATATGTTATTTATATCTAAATACATAGATATTCATCATAAATATAGGATTACAAATACTACCAATACGATTATTTTTAATTGTATATATTAGATTATTAAATATTGTTTAAAACTCAAACCAAAATATGTGATTTCGTATAATCAATTTTTGCAGGAGCTAAAAGTGGTGAAATTAGATATAAAGCAACGAAAAGTAAAATAATTACAATTGTAATTATTAAAAACATGTTAAACGAGTATTTTTATTAAGTATAATTTTTAATGTAGTATATTATATAGCATAAATAGTTTAGAAATAACTAATTAAAAAATTATATGGTAATAAATTTAAATTAGGGAAATAATATCAATAATTTTTATAATCATTTCAATTTGAAAATATAGATATAACTAATAAAGTTTATAAAATGAATTGTATTTTAAGAACCAATGATATACATATTATTTGCGTGTAATTATTCAATTAATATAATGATTATATTAATTATGCACTACATAGAGTATTGTAATTTTGGGTATAGTCGGCATATTAGACTATTTAAGGCAAGTAATTTAGTGAGTTATTGAGTAAACAATTCATTCGTAAATTACATATGTACATACAGTATGCAATATATGCATTAAATACAATATAGTCGTATTAACACTGTATACAGGAAACTATATAATATGGAAAAAATAAAATACAATTTATAATATAAAATGATAAATTTATATTATTTATAATATATATATATATATAATATTACAGTTAAGATAGTAGTTATATATTATAATTGAGATATATATATAATATATATATTAACCTGACTTCATTATACTAATATTGTAAATAATATCGTAATACTATCCGAAATTTGATTAAATATCTCTAGCTACCAAGAGAGATATTTACTGTCAAGTTCATATATTTGGAGCTTCAAATCACCATTATATCCATTTATTTAATAATTTACTACTTAATACACCAATACTATTTATTTGCAGCCTAAATTTCATTACCTATATACATATATGACTTTCAAAAATATGGAATATGTAAATAATATTTCTAGAAATGATTCGTATACAAATTAAAATACTATATGTCTTTTCTGTATATTGTAATCCTATATTGTTTAGTAGTCTTTAATATTCAGCAATTTTAATTTCGTTATTTGCTCAATAAACTATTTTGATTTAAAAAATAAAAAACAAAATCGTTTACAGTATTTATTTACTGGTATCCAGTAATTTTTGAAATTATTCCCTGATTTAATAAGTTCATTTAACAAGTTTTATTTTCTGTCGATGATGATCATACTTATTGAGCATTTACAGAAATATTTTAATCTATTGACACATCCTATGTAATTTTCTAAATAAAAAGAGAGTAATTCTTCTAATTCAAAAGGTACATCTAAAATAAAAGTTAAAATACTGATATATACTAATTTCAATAAAAATGATTACTAATAATTATTCGATATATAGATATGATCATATATATTATACTAAGGTAGTACATTAAATGAAGTTATGTGTACACATCGTTATTAATTCAGCAATATATATAATCCGTCATCGCTCAGTCTTGTAAATAATATGTATCTCCAAATATAATGATTTCGTCTTTTTAACACATGAATACATAACCATTACAATCACATATTTCTGCGTGGCAAAGTGGAAATCATATATATATATATATATATATATATATATATATATATATATATATATATATATATATATATATATATATGTGTGTGTGTGTGATATATACACTACAGTTGATCAACCATCTACTACAACCCTTTCTGTTTAATAGTTACACATATCGCCTGATCATATCGGTCATAAAGATTCTTTTCTTCTAATTAACATTGCTTATTAATTTATTTATTAATAATACTTATATTCAAATCATGTAATATTTAATACTTAACAATAGTATAAATAAATCTTCAGTTTTACTCATATTATATTTTTAATTTTGACTAATTTCTATGTCCTATTATACTTCTACTAAAAAATTTAATATGAGTTTTGAAAGTGTATCTTATTAATCATAAGCATATTTATTATCACAAATTAAATGATTGGGTTGTAAAGTTTTCCGTTCTAAATCTATTGTAAATTTCTATCCGATTTGATGAATGTATAGACATCACCTAACTTATACGTAAACTTATAAGTATAAGTATTTTATAATACAGCATGCGAGAATATAGCCTCGCATGATGTATTCTAAAAACATATAAAAAACTTGTATGTAATATTAAATCGTTATTTGAGTGTAAATCAAGTAGTGTTAAGATATATCATATGAGATATATCTAATCATGTTCATTAATTATTACAGTTGTTGTTTTATTATTTTATAGAGAGATGTTTAAATCATTTTTAATATTATGATAATTACATTAATTACAACTATACACTATTAGCTGTTCATTTTTCTTTATTTTGAAAATAACTAATACTTTATATATATATTTATATGTATCTTAGTTACAAATTTTCAATGCCTAATGATATAAAATGACCATTTGATTCAATAGATATATCGATAGATTTGTGGAGTTATTTTAGTATTTATTATAATATTATATAACATATGTTATACGACAGCTGCAAGAGTAAATATAATAATAAACAATTTAAAAAATCAATATTTTAACTATTTATGTATGTTATATTTTGCCATGAATACTACTTTTTTTATTAGTACGCTATTGAATATTATATGTAATTAAATAGATTAATGATTATTCATTGGTAACAATTTTAATAATTCGAAGATAATGAAATTTCTGATTTTAAGGTTGATGTATTTTAATGTGAAAAATAGAACTATTGTTAAATATCAAGTTAAATATTCAATTTTTAGGGTTTATTCAATACCGGAAATAATGTGAAAGTGGCAATATAAAAAATAAATAAATAGATCCATTATATCCATAGATTTGTATTTAAATCTTTGATTATATCTATATATGATATATTTTTGAATATTTTATTATCGTTGATTTCTTTTAATTGTTTATTTATAAATTAATGTTTACAATTATTTTTTATTTATTTTCTTTATCTAAATAGTATTTATTAACTTGTAATTAATATAGTCATGTATATCCTATGTTAGATAATAAACATTTGAATAGCAACAACTGATTACATATTAATGATTTAATATAAAATTCATATTATATATATATATATATATATATATATATTATTGAATATTATATTGACATTAACTCCTTTAGCTTCCCAAGTTAAAGCGAATATAATTATATATATGTTTAATGCATACTAAATAAATAAAGATATAGATATTATTTTACAAGATATTACAAATAGATATTACAAGTTTATAATATTTATCTAATAATAATATTTAACAAGTTTAACGTTTTATGTTATATACTATTCCTTATAGTAATATTCTCGGGTGTCATCTCCACGGCTGCCTATTACGGTAATCAGGACACCAAATATCTATCCGTGACAAACTACAATACCTCGGTCCTGGACAGCCAACAACCCTGGATGATCATAACTTACCATAAATGGTTTAGAGTACTAATATAGAGCGAAAATGAAATAAATGAACCAATATTAACATATGAAAATGGAAATTCTAAATTTGTATAGAACTATGAATAATCGTTGTATATCGTATTGCATAAGTATGAGAATGTAGAATTACTAAATTATACTTTAATTATTTAAATAGAGGCCTTTTACTACGCGGTTTTCCAATGTTTTACGAAGGTATACCTTATTTTAAAATATAATTATATATTCATTTATATTGTTATACAAAAACATCAACAACAGATTGTAAATATGAATCCACATATAATCAAACAAAATGATTAAGTTTATATTTAATATCTTTAATTATTTTTATTATTTTAAGCATATTTTATCCTAATTAAGCTTTATTTTTTATATTAACCATTGGTCTGACGTCACATATGCTTTAATTGTAATCCATACCACGTTAATTTCCGTTTTACCTTTTCCCGACAGGTGCGAGATGTGTAGCAATAACGAGACCCTGTGGAACCACGTGACAAAGGCATTAAAGGGCAAAGTTCGCTGCGGATCAGTGGATTACCTGAGTGAGAGCATACTCAACACTCTGTTTATTGTTCGCATATCACACGAATAGTGGTAGAAATTTAACATCGCTCACATGCAACCCTTATATGACAAATAAATTAGATTATGCACCTTTTAATAAATCTACATTACAAAATAAAATAATATATTTACGTTAATGTATTTCAAATATTTGAGATACATTTTTTGTACTGATATATACTAAATAATTATGTATTCTATAAGAAAAAAAACTAATCTTTGTAAAGTTTTTATAAAATTGTATGCCATTTACAAAAAAGTCACACGCCCATTGATTTAAAACTACCTCACTACTCCTGTTAGGGTAAGTATATCCCTTCGATTTTCGTATTACCCGCAATTGGCAAGAACTACACATTAGTTAAGTGGATTTATGAAGGAAAATGGGACTTTGATGATATAGTTGAGTTCGGTGAGAAGTTAGCTTACGATAATGCTCCTGCACTTGCGGTCATACAGGTTAGTCCCTCTTCCTCTTCCTCTTCCTCTTCCTCTTCCTCTTCCTCTTCCTCTTCCTCTTCCTCTTCCTATTCCTCTTCCTCTTCCTCTTCCTCTTCCTCTTCCTCTTCCTCTTCCTCTTCCTCTTCCTCTTCCTCTTCCTCTTCCTCTTCCTCTTCCTCTTCCTCTTCCTCTTCCTCTTCCTCTTCCTCTTCCTCTTCCTCTTCCTCTTCCTCTTCCTCTTCCTCTTCCTCTTCCTCTTCCTATTCCTCTTCCTCTTCCTCTTCCTCTTCCTCTTCCTCTTCCTCTTCCTCTTCCTCTTCCTCTTCCTCTTCCTCTTCCTCTTCCTCTTCCTCTTCCTCTTCCTCTTCCTCTTCCTCTTCCTCCCTTCCTCCCTTCCTCTCCCTCACCCTCCCTCTCCCTCTCCCTCTCCCTCTCCCTCTCCCTCTCCCTCTCCCTCTCCCTCTCCCTCTCCCTCTCCCTCTCCCTCTCCCTCTCCCTCTCCCTCTCCCTCTCCCTCTCCCTCTCCCTCTCCCTCTCCCTCTCCCTCTCCCTCTCCCTCTCCCTCTCCCTCTCCCTCTCCCTCTCCCTCTCCCTCTCCCTCTCCCTCTCCCTCTCCCTCTTCCTCTCCCTCTCCCTCTCCCTCTCTCTCTCCCTCAGCCTCTTCATATCCATCTGCTTACCCCCATACCTCTCCCTTTCACTCTACCTCTCTATAACGACTCCGCTTACCTCTATCTAGCTAATATCAAGTTCAACAATGAAAAAAAACTGTTTGAAAAAGAGTCTTTGCCTTATAGCATTCCTTCCAGATCTAGTAGCATGCAATGCCAATTGTAGAATAAAATACCTAAAAGTGTTAAGTGAAATAGGACTAAAATATAATTCCCGGAATTGGGGGTTAGCATATTCTATAAATTGTGTGTGTGTGCATGTGTGCATATGGATAGCCGCCAAGAAATTATGATAACCATATATTATGAAATTGTTAACTATATATTTTGATAATAATTAAATTGATTAAAATTGCAACATAAAAATAATTGAGTTATATTATATAATATTTAATATTTAAAATATATTATATTTACTTTTGATTAATTTATTCGATATTATTATTTTTAAATAATCATATAAACATATATATTATTATCACATGATATCACATGTCATATAACTATAATCATTATTATATAATTATTTTATTTTAAAAAATACAATATATTTTTTAATAAAAGAAAATATAAAATAACACATATTTATTTCTCGTCAAACAATGTATTTCCAAATCTGTTCACTATAGTAATATAATAATTTTTTAAAATTATTTTTTGTACTGAATATGTCCTCGGATGGATATCTACTGGATATGTCCTCGTAAACAGAATAATGTAATTAATATATCAATATATCTAAATATATATATTCTTCTTCATTTTAGTATTAAAATTGTATTACATTGTCTAATTTAAAGAATATAAATTATATCACTATACTGTAATCTATATCACACACACACACATACATACACACACATATTTATATATATATATATATATATATATATATATATGAATAGCATATTAATAATTTTTCATTGTTAAATATACGAATAAAGCATGTTTATATTAATATACAATAAATATATATTTGTATATATTTTAATATATATATACAGAATATGAATAATTTAATACTCAGTTTTCTTAGCTGGTCTTAAATATGGATATGATTCTTTTTTGACTCCCTAATTGCAGATTGACATGGAGTGAAATAGGAGCTCAGTCTACGGTGGACACGGCTTTCAAGGTCACCGGAGTAACCGTAGTGGCTTTAGTGGCGAGGCGACAAGCATACCTGACCATGCAATCTACCGAGATTTCAATGGATACAATAAATACATTCATCTCGTTAGTGTTTTCTTTAGGCCCTTTCATATATAATTTTGATATCGCATTATTCACATGAAATTATTACATATAATATTTCAAATCTAAATAAATCTACATATTTACAACATAAAACCTATATAATTTAATGTAGTTATTTACTTAAAGATATCATTTATTTATTTGTGATGATAATAAAATATATTTAATTTGTTATTAAAATCAATGTTTAATTATTTATAATAATTATTTAATAATTATATAACCGAGATTGTCTAGATTTTAATATCCCAACATACAATTTATGACTTTAGAAATATATAAGATATTGTTTTTGAAATTAATATAGTATATAAAGTTGAGAGATGAAATTTTATAAAATAATTTTTACTTATTTTTAAAATATCTTATTGTTTAGTCAAATTGAGATACCCGGTCAAAAACTAAACAATGTGAAACTTCCCAAGCTAAAGACAATAACAGAATGGAAATACATGGAAGAATCAGCTAAAAATGAACTTTGAAGTTATTTAATTAGTTATTTAGTGTACAATATTTATGTATATTACAATTATGTAACGATACTGTCAGGATCTTTATATTTTGTATTAATATAGCTGATCTATTAATATTAATAAATATATTATAATTTATAAATATTAAAAAATATCTTAATATTAATGATTATACCTACACTATATTGGTTAGTGATTAGTGTTAATATGGGTCAGCCTTAAGACTAACGGGGCTAGTTAGGGTGGTGTGTATATATCGTACATGATGTGTATACACAATAGGTGTTTGTAGCTGGTCCAAGGAATAGTGATGGCCCAGTAAACAATTGATACAAAATACTTTGGTTAACCTGTATTTTTTATGTGTTACTCAACACAAGATTGTGTTAATGCGTGTTTTTTTACACTAGTTAAATTTACACAAAAAATACACGTGTTACCGCATGTATTTGTGTATTGAGTAATATATAAAAAACACAGGTTAACCCAAGTATTTGTTCACAATCTTGCGTTAGTAACACAAAAAATACAGAATAACCCAATTATTTTTCTAAAAAATATAAAATTTATCATGATTAATTTAATGCATAAAACATTAGAATTGTATATAAAAGATTGTAAAAGGTTGTGAATGTAATATTATATTAAAAGGGTGTGCTTTATTATTCAATATAAGATTGTATCGTGAAATTAAATTACATAATCGAAGTATATAGTTAACGTAAAACAAAAAGTTTAAAATATAATTTCAAAATAAATATATTAAAATATTATTAACTTTTTGCCATTATTTTCTTAATTTATATGACATCACTTATTCTGATAACATTATGTTAAAATAATATATAATTGTATACATTTTAACTAAAAATACTCGTTCATTATAATAATTGTAGCAAGTTTTACATTATCAGATATATATATATATATATATATATCAATATTAAGTCATATTCTATCAATCATGTCTATAAAATATGGTTTATCTCAATAATATAAACATATACATATAAGAATAATAATGTTTATAACTAGACGAATATATTTAAAAATAATTTTAAATTTATTACTAGATTATATATATATATTAAATATATTTAATTATTCAATATAAAAAAATCCAATTATTATCTACAGGGTATGCTTAGATCCCTTAGATCATTTAATCACTTATAGCAGAATAACCATTGCAATTAATAGCAAAACATCTGCATCCCTTACTTTGTTTAAACATTATAAAATTATAATTAATTAAAATATTTTATTATTATATTTATTGAATTAGCAGCGAAAAATCATCCAAGCAATCACGTGATGTTTACATTATATTATTTGTTTATATACGCAAAAATACGAGAGTGACAGGGCTTGGCTTAGATCATTTAATAACCCGTATATGAAAATCATATAGATGAGCCGAGTTATCATCATATTTAAACTCATTTTACATTATACCAATAAGATAATATATATATTATATATCAATGACTTAGACTAATATACGCTAAGTAACTAATATATGTTTAAAGTGATTATTGATTATAAACGGTATTATATAAAATAAATAAGTGCAAGTTATTAATGCATATATACATATATAATGCATAGAAATTAATTTTAATAACTGTAGTATTTTAATTATTTTAATTGGATGAAATTACCCATAAAAAATAAGTTAGGAGGTTAATAATAAATAAATAATACAAATATTAATAACAAATATATCAAAAAGTATTACAAATTTGGTACTGCCATAGTATTGCAGTCTTGTGAAGTTCATATATTCTACATGCTGGGGTTAGTATCATAATATTTTAACCAGTGCTGTTCATATATTCTATATGCTGGGTGTTAATATATTTTATTCGCACTTATCGATATCGAATATTTTATGTATATATAGATTTGTATAGATTTATATTTATATATATATTACTAATCTGTAGATGTGAATATACCAAGGCATCAAATTAATTTAAAACTATTTTTTAATAAACACAACAACATGCTTTGTTGAAGCGCAATTAAGGCAAACACAAACACGAATCTAAATCGTATCCAAACATAAACCCGAAACCCAAAAAAACCTTTATGCAAACATAATTATATAAGTTTGGCATCGATTTATTTTAATTTTTTTTCAAACTTAAACTCAAATCTAAACTCAAAACAATTTTAAACACTATAATTAAAGTGTAAACACATACCCTGACATTACATTTATTTTAACGTATTCAAAAAATATCTACATAGAACTAAACCTAATCTGAACCTAACCCAAGCATTATAATGATAGTATATGTACATAGCCAGATATTACATTTAATTTAATTTATTAAAAAAAAAACCACACAGATCCAAACCCATAACCAAACCCACAAAAACCCAAAACCAAACCCAAAACCGAACCCAAAACCAAACCCAAAACCAAACCCAAAACCAAACCCAAAACCAAACCCAAAACCAAACCCAAAACCAAACCCAAAACCAAACCCAAAACCAAACCCAAAACCAAACCCAAAACCAAACCCAAAACCAAACCCAAAACCAAACCCAAAACCAAACCCAAAACCAAACCCAAAACCAAACCCAAAACCAAACCCAAAACCAAACCCAAAACCAAACCCAAAACCAAACCCAAAACCAAACCCAAAACCAAACCCAAAACCAAACCCAAAACCAAACCCAAAACCAAACCCAAAACCAAACCCAAAACCAAACCCAAAACCAAACCCAAAACCAAACCCAAAACCAAACCCAAAACCAAACCCAAAACCAAACCCAAAACCAAACCCAAAACCAAACCCAAAACCAAACCCAAAACCAAACCCAAAACCAAACCCAAAACCAAACCCAAAACCAAACCCAAAACCAAACCCAAAACCAAACCCAAAACCAAACCCAAAACCAAACCCAAAACCAAACCCAAAACCAAACCCAAAACCAAACCCAAAACCAAACCCAAAACCAAACCCAAAACCAAACCCAAAACCAAACCCAAAACCAAACCCAAAACCAAACCCAAAACCAAACCCAAAACCAAACCCAAAACCAAACCCAAAACCAAACCCAAAACCAAACCCAAAACCAAACCCAAAACCAAACCCAAAACCAAACCCAAAACCAAACCCAAAACCAAACCCAAAACC
>OZ038317.1:13302533-13312665 GCA_964035775.1 Osedax frankpressi | reverse complement strand
AACCCAAAACCAAACCCAAAACCAAACCCAAAACCAAACCCAAAACCAAACCCAAAACCAAACCCAAAACCAAACCCAAAACCAAACCCAAAACCAAACCCAAAACCAAACCCAAAACCAAACCCAAAACCAAACCCAAAACCAAACCCAAACCAAACCCAAAACCAAACCCAAAACCAAACCCAAAACCAAACCCAAAACCAAACCCAAAACCAAACCCAAAACCAAACCCAAAACCAAACCCAAAACCAAACCCAAAACCAAACCCAAAACCAAACCCAAAACCAAACCCAAAACCAAACCCAAAACCAAACCCAAAACCAAACCCAAAACCAAACCCAAAACCAAACCCAAAACCAAACCCAAAACCAAACCCAAAACCAAACCCAAAACCAAACCCAAAACCAAACCCAAAACCAAACCCAAAACCAAACCCAAAACCAAACCCAAAACCAAACCCAAAACCAAACCCAAAACCAAACCCAAAACCAAACCCAAAACCAAACCCAAAACCAAACCCAAAACCAAACCAAAACCAAACCCAAAACCAAACCCAAAACCAAACCCAAAACCAAACCCAAAACCAAACCCAAAACCAAACCCAAAACCAAACCCAAAACCAAACCCAAAACCAAACCCAAAACCAAACCCAAAACCAAACCCAAAACCAAACCCAAAACCAAACCCAAAACCAAACCCAAAACCAAACCCAAAACCAAACCCAAAACCAAACCCAAAACCAAACCCAAAACCAAACCCAAAACCAAACCCAAAACCAAACCCAAAACCAAACCCAAAACCAAACCAAAACCCAAAACCAAACCCAAAACCAAACCCAAACCAAACCCAAAACCAAACCCAAAACCAAACCCAAAACCAAACCCAAAACCAAACCCAAAACCAAACCCAAAACCAAACCCAAAACCAAACCCAAAACCAAACCCAAAACCAAACCCAAAACCAAACCCAAAACCAAACCCAAAACCAAACCCAAAACCAAACCCAAAACCAAACCCAAAACCAAACCCAAAACCAAACCCAAAACCAAACCCAAAACCAAACCCAAAACCAAACCCAAAACCAAACCCAAAACCAAACCCAAAACCAAACCCAAAACCAAACCCAAAACCAAACCCAAAACCAAACCCAAACCAAACCCAAAACCAAACCCAAAACCAAACCCAAAACCAAACCCAAAACCAAACCCAAAACCAAACCCAAAACCAAACCCAAAACCAAACCCAAAACCAAACCCAAAACCAAACCCAAAACCAAACCCAAAACCAAACCCAAAACCAAACCCAAAACCAAACCCAAAACCAAACCCAAAACCAAACCCAAAACCAAACCCAAAACCAAACCCAAAACCAAACCCAAAACCAAACCCAAAACCAAACCCAAAACCAAACCCAAAACCAAACCCAAAACCAAACCCAAAACCAAACCCAAAACCAAACCCAAAACCAAACCCAAAACCAAACCCAAAACCAAACCCAAAACCAAACCCAAAACCAAACCCAAAACCAAACCCAAAACCAAACCCAAAACCAAACCCAAAACCAAACCCAAAACCAAACCCAAAACCAAACCCAAAACCAAACCCAAAACCAAACCCAAAACCAAACCCAAAACCAAACCCAAAACCAAACCCAAAACCAAACCCAAAACCAAACCCAAAACCAAACCCAAAACCAAACCCAAAACCAAACCCAAAACCAAACCCAAAACCAAACCCAAAACCAAACCCAAAACCAAACCCAAAACCAAACCCAAAACCAAACCCAAAACCAAACCCAAAACCAAACCCAAAACCAAACCCAAAACCAAACCCAAAACCAAACCCAAAACCAAACCCAAAACCAAACCCAAAACCAAACCCAAAACCAAACCCAAAACCAAACCCAAAACCAAACCCAAAACCAAACCCAAAACCAAACCCAAAACCAAACCCAAAACCAAACCCAAAACCAAACCCAAAACCAAACCCAAAACCAAACCCAAAACCAAACCCAAAACCAAACCCAAAACCAAACCCAAAACCAAACCCAAAACCAAACCCAAAACCAAACCCAAAACCAAACCCAAAACCAAACCCAAAACCAAACCCAAAACCAAACCCCAAAACCCAAAACCAAACCCAAAACCAAACCCAAAACCAAACCCAAAACCAAACCCAAAACCAAACCCAAAACCAAACCCAAAAACCAAACCCAAAACCAAACCCAAAACCAAACCCAAAACCAAACCCAAAACCAAACCCAAAACCAAACCCAAAACCAAACCCAAAACCAAACCCAAAACCAAACCCAAAACCAAACCCAAAACCAAACCCAAAACCAAACCCAAAACCAAACCCAAAACCAAACCCAAAACCAACCCAAAACCAAACCCAAAACCAAACCCAAAACCAAACCCAAAACCAAACCCAAAACCAAACCCAAAACCAAACCCAAAACCAAACCCAAAACCAAACCCAAAACCAAACCCAAAACCAAACCCAAAACCAAACCCAAAACCAAACCCAAAACCAAACCCAAAACCAAACCCAAAACCAAACCCAAAACCAAACCCAAAACCAAACCCAAAACCAAACCCAAAACCAAACCCAAAACCAAACCCAAAACCAAACCCAAAACCAAACCCAAAACCAAACCCAAAACCAAACCCAAAACCAAACCCAAAACCAAACCCAAAACCAAACCCAAAACCAAACCCAAAACCAAACCCAAAACCAAACCCAAAACCAAACCCAAAACCAAACCCAAAACCAAACCCAAAACCAAACCCAAAACCAAACCCAAAACCAAACCCAAAACCAAACCCAAAACCAAACCCAAAACCAAACCCAAAACCAAACCCAAAACCAAACCCAAAACCAAACCCAAAACCAAACCCAAAACCAAACCCAAAACCAAACCCAAAACCAAACCCAAAACCAAACCCAAAACCAAACCCAAAACCAAACCCAAAACCAAACCCAAAACCAAACCCAAAACCAAACCCAAAACCAAACCCAAAACCAAACCCAAAACCAAAACCCAAAACCAAACCCAAAACCAAACCCAAAACCAAACCCAAAACCAAACCCAAAACCAAACCCAAAACCAAACCCAAAACCAAACCCAAACCAAACCCAAAACCAAACCCAAAACCAAACCCAAAACCAAACCCAAAACCAAACCCAAAACCAAACCCAAAACCAAACCCAAAACCAAACCCAAAACCAAACCCAAAACCAAACCCAAAACCAAACCCAAAACCAAACCCAAAACCAAACCCAAAACCAAACCCAAAACCAAACCCAAAACCAAACCCAAAACCAAACCCAAAACCAAACCCAAAACCAAACCCAAAACCAAACCCAAAACCAAACCCAAAACCAAACCCAAAACCAAACCCAAAACCAAACCCAAAACCAAACCCAAAACCAAACCCAAAACCAAACCCAAAACCAAACCCAAAACCAAACCCAAAACCAAACCCAAAACCAAACCCAAAACCAAACCCAAAACCAAACCCAAAACCAAACCCAAAACCAAACCCAAAACCAAACCCAAAACCAAACCCAAAACCAAACCCAAAACCAAACCCAAAACCAAACCCAAAACCAAACCCAAAACCAAACCCAAAACCAAACCCAAAACCAAACCCAAAACCAAACCCAAAACCAAACCCAAAACCAAACCCAAAACCAAACCCAAAACCAAACCCAAAACCAAACCCAAAACCAAACCCAAAACCAAACCCAAAACCAAACCCAAAACCAAACCCAAAACCAAACCCAAAACCAAACCCAAAACCAAACCCAAAACCAAACCCAAAACCAAACCCAAAACCAAACCCAAAACCAAACCCAAAACCAAACCCAAAACCAAACCCAAAACCAAACCCAAAACCAAACCCAAAACCAAACCCAAAACCAAACCCAAAACCAAACCCAAAACCAAACCCAAAACCAAACCCAAAACCAAACCCAAAACCAAACCCAAAACCAAACCCAAAACCAAACCCAAAACCAAACCCAAAACCAAACCCAAAACCAAACCCAAAACCAAACCCAAAACCAAACCCAAAACCAAACCCAAAACCAAACCCAAAACCAAACCCAAAACCAAACCCAAAACCAAACCCAAAACCAAACCCAAAACCAAACCCAAAACCAAACCCAAAACCAAACCCAAAACCAAACCCAAAACCAAACCCAAAACCAAACCCAAAACCAAACCCAAAACCAAACCCAAAACCAAACCCAAAACCAAACCCAAAACCAAACCCAAAACCAAACCCAAAACCAAACCCAAAACCAAACCCAAAACCAAACCCAAAACCAAACCCAAAACCAAACCCAAAACCAAACCCAAAACCAAACCCAAAACCAAACCCAAAACCAAACCCAAAACCAAACCCAAAACCAAACCCAAAACCAAACCCAAAACCAAACCCAAAACCAAACCCAAAACCAAACCCAAAACCAAACCCAAAACCAAACCCAAAACCAAACCCAAAACCAAACCCAAAACCAAACCCAAAACCAAACCCAAAACCAAACCCAAAACCAAACCCAAAACCAAACCCAAAACCAAACCCAAAACCAAACCCAAAACCAAACCCAAAACCAAACCCAAAACCAAACCCAAAACCAAACCCAAAACCAAACCCAAAACCAAACCCAAAACCAAACCCAAAACCAAACCCAAAACCAAACCCAAAACCAAACCCAAAACCAAACCCAAAACCAAACCCAAAACCAAACCCAAAACCAAACCCAAAACCAAACCCAAAACCAAACCCAAAACCAAACCCAAAACCAAACCCAAAACCAAACCCAAAACCAAACCCAAAACCAAACCCAAAACCAAACCCAAAACCAAACCCAAAACCAAACCCAAAACCAAACCCAAAACCAAACCCAAAACCAAACCCAAAACCAAACCCAAAACCAAACCCAAAACCAAACCCAAAACCAAACCCAAAACCAAACCCAAAACCAAACCCAAAACCAAACCCAAAACCAAACCCAAAACCAAACCCAAAACCAAACCCAAAACCAAACCCAAAACCAAACCCAAAACCAAACCCAAAACCAAACCCAAAACCAAACCCAAAACCAAACCCAAAACCAAAACCAAACCCAAAACCAAACCCAAAACCAAACCCAAAACCAAACCCAAAACCAAACCCAAAACCAAACCCAAAACCAAACCCAAAACCAAACCCAAAACCAAACCCAAAACCAAACCCAAAACCAAACCCAAAACCAAACCCAAAACCAAACCCAAAACCAAACCCAAAACCAAACCCAAAACCAAACCCAAAACCAAACCCAAAACCAAACCCAAAACCAAACCCAAAACCAAACCCAAAACCAAACCCAAAACCAAACCCAAAACCAAACCCAAAACCAAACCCAAAACCAAACCCAAAACCAAACCCAAAACCAAACCCAAAACCAAACCCAAAACCAAACCCAAAACCAAACCCAAAACCAAACCCAAAACCAAACCCAAAACCAAACCCAAAACCAAACCCAAAACCAAACCCAAAACCAAACCCAAAACCAAACCCAAAACCAAACCCAAACCCAAAACCAAACCCAAACCCAAAACCAAACCCAAAACCAAACCCAAAACCAAACCCAAAACCAAACCCAAAACCAAACCCAAAACCAAACCCAAAACCAAACCCAAAACCAAACCCAAAACCAAACCCAAAACCAAACCCAAAAATTAAAAAAATCATCTACTATGCTCAACTTGAAATAGTAGATGACGTTGTCCTCTGTATCTGCACTGGTGCTCTTATAACTACCCCAATAATATATTTATCTGCCCAAATATCAGAGTCCACTAACTGATTTGATATTATCATTTAATCATTTAATTATCTTATGATATTTGTTTTTACCCTATTTATAACATAAATGAACACATATCTATTTGTTGTTTTGTATATAAATAAATTATTCAATTTAATTCAATTCAATGGATGAATGTATGGATGGATGGATGTATCGATTGATGAAAAGATAAACTAATATCAAATTAAATCAAATAATAAAATTTTATTATTTTATTATTATTTAATTATTTAAATATTTAAATTTACAAATTAACAATAACATTTTTTCTATTATATAAAATGATTGCATATTTATTATATCACTACTATTTTATAATGAACTTAATTTTAATAATATCGAATGTTAGTTATAATTTTATATTATCTTTACATAAAATAATATTAAATTTATATATATATATATAATAAATATATTATTAATAAATATAAGATATAATAAAAATATATTAAATATATAAATAAATATATAATAAAATATAAGATGTAAATTGAAAAAAAACATTAATATATATATTTAGCATTATAAAACTAGTAAAAATAATAATAATAATAATATTTATAATAAGAAATCGATTTCTTATATTTAGTAATACTATTATAAACATGTTTGTTGTTTTCATTTTGTATTAAAAGATTGTATTATTATATGAATCAATTAATATATATGTTTTATTAATTTTATAATGTTGATTTCACTGTTAATTAATATATTAATACATTTGTTTAATTTACACACACACACACACACACATATATATATATATATAGATATATATTATTTATGTTAATAAAATTTATATTTAAAAGGAACACATATTATTAACAAAAGATTATATAGAAACTGTAATAAAGAATCAATTAATTAATGATACTTTTAATAATAATGAGATACCTAATAACATAGATACCACTATAATAAGTAATTTTAATAATAATGAGATACCTAATACAATAACCAACACTATAAGAAATTGGATTACTCTTAGATTAAATGATTTATATATTTATAAGATAAAGAATAACACATTTAGTATATTAAATAATCTAGAGGAACTATACTTAAATAGAAACAATATTACAAAGTTAGAAAGCAATACTTTCTTGGGTCTGGTTAATCTTTTTTTACTTGAACTATCAGAAAATAAAATTAAGAATTTAGAAAATAATTCATTCGTGGGTCTCGTTAATCTAAATTATCTCATTTTAGATTACAATCAAATTAGTTCTATACATAATAACTTATTTAAGAGTTTAATTAATCTTGATATAATGTCTATCATTGGTAATAAACTTAAAAAGATAACAAATTACATGTTAAATGGCCTCATAAAATTAACAATACTTTATTTAAATGAAAACAAATTGACACAGATTGAGAATAATTCATTTTCAGAACTCATAAACATTAAAGAATTATATATTCAAGATAATAGAATCATTGAGCTGGATTTTAATATTTTCAAAAATAATAAGAATTTGAAAGAAATATACGCATCTCATAATAAGTTGAGATCGTTGATAGGTAATATTTCATTTATAAGTTCGCTAAGAGTTGTTTATTTAAATAATAACAGCATATCTTCAATTGATGCAAGTGGTCTTAGTGAATATCTATTTGCAAATAAAAGTATTTATTTAGAAAATAACCGTGTAGATATGATTATCAACTGCAGTTATAAATTTATATTGGAAAACATTTATAAAAGATCATTTAATTTTTACTCTGGAAATACAAATATAAAATGGTTATTTATTAGTGGATACGATATAAATAATTTAAATTTAAATAGCTTCAAAGCGGACTGCCTATTTCAATATTTTGACAACCAATATTCATGTAAAAAAGAAAAAATTAAATTTGAGAATTATTTGTTGACTTGCAAAAAAGGTAATCTACTTTATTTGTAATAATATTATTATTAAATATTTTATATGCACCGTTATCAATTATAATTGTTCTTATGACACTAAGTAAATTAAGGAGTTCACTTTTAAACTTTTCTTAATTAATGATTGGGTCAACTATTAAATATGGTAAGATATGAATTAATATATAAAATTATTAAATTGTATTCAATATTTTGTTTTGATGTTATGTTTTGATTTTATGTCCCCATTTCAATTTAACCTAAGAGAATATACTATATTTAATATATAAGATAGCAATATTAATATTATATAATCAAATTTAATAATACATTTATTGAAATTTATAATATGACATTAATATGGTATACTACTGTATATGACATATTACTGTATACATTCTTATTATAGGTACATTTTGTTTTAAATTTTATAAGGAATTTCTATGAATATATATTCGTAACCAATTTTTATATACAATAGTGTGTATATATATATATATATATATATATATATATATATATATATATATATGAACTAATATTACGCCTATATCGGAATTAGTATAATTTAGCTACTATATATTTCGATAGTATCATTTTAAATGTTAATTTCCATTTTATCGTTTGAATTAACTTCGAATTTCAAATTTCAATAAGTTTATCAAAGCCAGAAATGTTGTATCTTTATATTACAAGCTGAAATATATAAATAATTATACGAAATATCAACATATATTGGCTATTGAAGAATACTCATCATTTTTAACTTAAATCTATTATAAAATGGTGTATTATTCATTTATTAATTAATTTTGAATTTATTGATATTTTAGAATTAATATTATAAACCTTAAAACAAATTTATCTTAAAACGGGGGAAAACTTCTTAGAATCTAGAATTTATAACCATACATTATTGTAAATTTTCTTAAAAAATTAATAAATCCAGATCTTCCACTACTTAATATTACATAAAAAAATTGTTAATTATATATTTCATTTTAATGCAGTTAAAGTATTTATTAATGCTTATTGAACCCTTTAATTATGAAAAGTATTCAATTTATGTATATTATATATATATTTATATTAATTTACCATTCTTGTATATTGTTTAGAGATGAATTTAATTAAAAAAAAAGGCGAGAAAATTAATATATTAAATACTATATATATATATATAAATATATATATATATATATATATATATATATATATATATACATTCATATTAATTTACCAATCTGGTATATTGTTTCGAGTTTACTTACATATTTAATAATATAAAATCAATTTTTTTAATTCACTTTATTAACTATGAAATTAATTATAATTCTATACCGTAATAATAATAATATGTATAATAATAATAATATTAAATTGTGTTTAAATATTCTTAAACCATTTAATTCAAAAATATCCAATATATGTACAATGTACATTATATATATATATATATATATATATATATATATATATTTATATATATATATATATATATTCATATTAATTTATCAATCTGGTATATTGTTCAGAGTTAAATTTAATTAAAGAAAAAAGCGAGAAAGGTAATATATGTATATATATATATATATCTATTATATAAAACTAACCACGTATGTGTGTGTGTGTGTGTGTGTGTGTGTGTGTGTGTGTGTGTGTGTGTGTGTGTGTGTGTGTGTGTGTATGAATTAGAGTAATGCCATGGGCGCCCTTCGCATCATACGCCCATCCATCCATCAATCCATCATTTCATCCATATATATATATATATATATATATATCAATCCATCTATCAATCCAAATATATAGTCTTCCATCCATTCATTCATCCATCCATTCATCCATCCATCCATCCATCCATATATCCATCCATCCATAAATCCATCACTCCATTCATCCATCCATCCGTACATTAACCCATCCATAAATCCATACATCAATCCATCCATCTATCAATCCAAATATATATTCATCTATCCATCCATCCTTGAATTGAATTGAATTGAAAAGTTTATTTATACACAAAATAACAAATGTTCAAAATAATAAAATAAGATATGTTCTCATTTGTGTTTTAAAGAGAGTAAAATAATATCATAAGTGAATTAAATGATAAAATAAAATCAGTTAGAGGACTCTGACATTTGGGCAGACACATATGTGATCGGAGTAGTCATAGAACATCCGCGCGGATGCAGAGCACAAGATCAATCCAAGAGCTCATGTTAATCATAGTAAATAATTTTTCACTGCCTTCTTAAATGTTTTCATGGAATTACATCTTCGCAAATGTAGAGGAAGGTTGTTCCATAAAACTGGCACTGAAACATTATATCTTCTTTTACCATAGGTATCAAGATTACATTTTTGATTTGATAGTAGCAAACTGTTACTAGATCTTA
>OZ038317.1:13292533-13297533 GCA_964035775.1 Osedax frankpressi | reverse complement strand
ATATATAATAGATGAGACAATAATAAATATTGCAAAATGTATCAAAGTGATCCAGCCTAATGTACATTATATATATATATATATATATATATATATATATATATATATTCATATTAATTTAGCAATCTGGTATATTGTTTAGAGTTTAATTTAATTAAAGAAAATGCCGAGAATGGTAATATATTAAATACTATATATATATATATATATATATATTTATATATATATTACTTTCATATTTTAACAATATAAAATCAATTTTTTTTAAATTCACTTTTTTTATTAACCAGAAATTAATTATACAAATATATCTAAATAATAATAATATAAATAATAATATTGATGCTAAATTGTGTTTAAATATTCTTACACCATTTAATTCTAAAAAATATCCAATTTATGTACATTATATATATATATATATATATATATATATATATATATTCATATTAATTTACCAATCTGGTATATTGTTTAGAATTTAATTTAATTAAAGAAAAAAGCGAGACAGGTAATATATTAAATACTATATATATATATATATATATATTAATATATATATATATATATATTAATAATATAAAATCAATTTTTTTTAATTCATTTTTATTTATTACCCATGAAATTAATTATACATCTATACCTTAATAATAATATTAATGTTAAATAATATTAAATTAATTATACATCTATAATAATATTGATTCTAAATTGTGTTTGATTATTTCTTAACCCTTTACCCTTTAATATGTTTATTTATGTTAATAATATGTATAATGATTTGATACTTTAATGTTTATTTAATTTATATTTCTATATATGTTAAAATATCTATTGTTTTTTAATGTACTGTTTTATATTTTGCATAGTTTTTTATGTAAAATCGATACATTTTTATACCAATAATTGGTGAAATGAATGTATATAAAATTATTGAATTACAGTATATGAACAACAATTTATACCAATATATAATTAATTTAAATAATATTAAAATAAACACGAACATTAAAAACATAATTTAACGATTTAAATATAAATTTAAATATATATATACGCTCTAATACGAATAAATGTTCTCATTATTATAAATGTTATATTATAATTATAATAATTATATATATATATATATATATATATATTAATAAATATTTTATAATTATAAGACAATATAGCTATAATAAGTATAATATAGTGTAAATGTATTTGATAGTATGTGATAGAGTTGATTATTATATTTAGACATGTCATATAGTCGATAACTAAAGTATACTATTATAGTTATAATCATATTTAATAAATAATTCCATTTATTGATATCACATAATATATTTAATTACATGTAAAATTATTATTTTAATATATGATAATGGTTAAACTTAAATTTATTATATGCCTTCTAAATATTTCATACATTTATTAATGTTAATTAAATATTTATTTAAACTATATTTAAATGTAATTATGTATTCAATTTTATAACTAGTTTTGCTCGATGTGGAAAATAATACTAATGCTAAAGGTGATATTAACCCGAAGTATACACAGAAGTATATTATTACGAGGATTATTTTTACTTTATTATTTGTGATTATTTTAATACTAATCTACCGAATAATTTCACAAACAAGTGATACTTTTGAACAAACAGATTTTTATATAATAAGTAATGAAGTTGGAATAATAAATTCTCGAATAAACATTTAAAATCTTATAAATACTCTTATTATATATATAAATATATTGATATACTTATATAAATATAACACTGGAAAATATATATGATCTATTATACGTATTTTTTTATAATAATTTATTACTAGTTTTTATTTTAATTTGACTTCAATATCATTTATTTTGATTGATTAACATACTTCTGTATTAATTTATTTTTACAAAAGTTAATATATATTTGTTTATAATTTCATTATACATTTTATTTCTATATGTAATAGTATAATTAACTTTACACTATTGATTTTATGTACTTTATTGAGTATGTTATACACTTTTATAAATACCAGTAAACTTATATATATATTTTTTGTTTTACCATCATATTTTATACATTAAATATGTTATATATATATATATATATATATATATATACATACAACCAAACACATGTACTCACACATATAAATGTATACTAACGTATATATATACATATCGTATATTCTGTTGGAAATATAGTTACATATGCATATATTATAATTAATAAACTATTGTTTATATTTTTACAATGATAATATTAATACATTCATTAAACATAAATACAACTACAAATAAATAAGTTCACTAATAATTAAATACTGGTATTAGGTTACCTTCTATGCTACTGATATCATTATATATCTTTTTTTACACAACATTATATTATTTATTTATTATATATAATATAAACACATAAATTATAAATAATACTCTATATATATTTGTAAAATATTTGTTACATAAATTGTATTTAGACAAATATGTATTAATATTAATTTCTTAAAAAAATAACGTAGAACAGTGTCCTAGACCCAGTTCAAGTACTAATTCTCAACTATGAGTTACACTGTTCACTATATCTATATGTACTCGTGGAGGGTCGTTCTAGTAGACGAGGAAAATGCGCTTCTGCTAAATGTGAAGGGAAGCATTTTCATCATAGGGATAATTCAGAGATTATCTAGTATCTGTGTAGCTTATCAGAACAGCAAATGTTTAATAATTTAACAAGTCCATTAAATAAATAATAATTATATTATATACGCTACATATAATAGCCTCGAGAATTTTAGAAAAATCAATAGTAACATAATAAATTAAGCATTCGAAATTTACTAAAGGGCAGATACAGAGGACAAGGTCAATCCATGATCTCATGTTGAGCATAGTAGATGATTTTTCACGGACTTCTTAAATTTTTAATGGAATTACACCTTCGTAAAAGTAGAGGAAGTTTGTTCCATAAAATTGGCACTGAAACATTAAATCTTCTTTAACCGTAGATATCAAGATTACATTTTTGATTTAATATTATCAAACTGTTACTAGATCTTAATCGGCGGGTATTTTCCTTTAGTTTAATTTAATAATATTATATAGGTAGCAATTAGCGTATAGTGCAATCTATACGCTGAATAATTTCTTAATTTCTAAATTTTTAAATTATGAAATAACATTGATATATCGATATATACCGATAATTATAATAATATTGCATCCTACTTACATATTCATAGTGGTTAGATTTCATGATATATAATGCATCTATATATATAACGTTATATATTTTGAAAATGATACCTCTACTTATATCTATGATTATAAATGATAACGATACTGCTAACTATTATAAATAACAACGATGCTTTATTGTATACCGCTAACGTTAAATAAATTAAATAATTAAATATGTTTGAATAACACCCTGCAAACTAGATTACACCCTGAACTATTTTAACAGATATAATGATATTCGACAATAGATACAGTTGGGCTCGTTCTGAGACATTACACAACACATCGATGTGTTGACACCTGGGCATGAATTATGAAATTTATGAAAGACCTGAATAAGGTCGTGCTAAACGGTGATTGGTCGACACCTGACGAAGTTGCGTCCCCCGTTAAAGAAGCCACATCCGCATTCTAAGCGTAATTCCGAATATCTCAATGAGAGAGGCGTTGTGTTGTGAACTATAATTGATAATGAGTCATCGCTAGGTGATACTACCCTAGATGGACTCCGAGATCGTTTTAGTCAATATTAAATATGTATTTAAAACGGCGGCGTTACTATGGTAACATATAGATTAAACAAACTATATTAAGCATTTCATTATTATATATATGCATATACATTATATGATAATATATTATTTTTAAAAGGTTATTTATTATCAACACCAAACTGTTTATTACTTTTATCCAAAAAAAAAGTATTATTTACCATTCGATCTTTTAATGAACTTATCGATATGAACTTATCGACTGGTGTATTCTTATTATCAATGAATTCAAATTATATCAATATGCTCATTTATTACATTGATTTATAGTATATAATAAACACGGGCAATTTAAGAGATGATAATTAATATTAATATTAATATATTTTTTAATATTTAGAAATAATATTTTAATATTTAGAATTTAGTAATATAATAAATCAACTATAATAATAAAAAAAATATATATCCTGATATTATCATTACATAATTATAATATACATTAACATTGAATATTCAAATTAAATTATTTAGTTTATCTGTAGCTGATTATTCCATATATTTCCATTCTGTTATTGACTTTAGCTTGGGCAGTTTCACTGCGTTTAGCATTTGACCGAACATATCAATTTGACTAAACTATAATTTTTAAAATAAGTAAAAAAAATTGTAATACAATTTTATATATCAGCTTTAAATTCAAAAACGATTTCTTATATATTTCTAAAGCCATTTATGATATGTTGGGATGTTAAATTCGTGGCAATTTTGATTAATTGATTATTAACTAATTATTATAAATAAGTAAAAATTTATTTTAATATAAATTAAATATCACAAAGAAATAAATAATATATTTATGTAAATAAAAATGTTAAATTATATAGTTTTTATGTTGTAAATATGTAGAATTAATCATATTTGAAATATTATATATAGTAATTTCATGCGAACAATGCGATAGCAAAATTATATACTAAAGGGCCTTAATAAAACACGAACGATCCCCAGAGAACCATGCCTAGTTACCGTACTTGTACAGCGATAGTTGTATGTACTAAGTACTAAATGAAGTGTTTTGTGAGGTTACCGAACCAGATACGATGTACTAGAATTAATCCGTATTTTGGTATTACGATTCGTAACTAAAGTTAGATATTATATCTATACCATATTATAAACATACATATATATATATATATATATATATATATATATATATTTTTGATATATGTATACAAATAGTATATTTCATATTATTATATGATTGTATATAATATA
>OZ038317.1:13285033-13287533 GCA_964035775.1 Osedax frankpressi | reverse complement strand
CAAAAACCAAACCAAAAACCAAACCAAAAACCAAACCAAAAACCAAACCAAAAACCAAACCAAAAACCAAACCAAAAACCAAACCAAAAACCAAACCAAAAACCAAACCAAAAACCAAACCAAAAACCAAACCAAAACCAAACCAAAACCAAACCAAAAACTAAACCAAAAACCAAATCCAAAACCGAACCCAAAACCAAACCCAAAACCAAACTCAAAGCCAAAACCAAAACCAAACCCAAACCCAAAACCAAACCCAAACCCAAAACCAAACCCAAAACCAAACCCAAAACCAAACCCAAAACCAAACCCAAAACCAAACCCAAAACCAAACCCAAAACCAAACCCAAAACCAAACCCAAAACCAAACCCAAAACCAAACCCAAAACCAAACCCAAAACCAAACCCAAAACTAAACCAAAAACCAAACCAAAAACCAAACCAAAAACCAAACCAAAAACCAAACCAAAAACCAAACCAAAAACCAAACCAAAAACCAAACCAAAAACCAAACCAAAAACCAAACCAAAAACCAAACCAAAAACCAAACCAAAAACCAAACCAAAAACCAAACCAAAAACCAAACCAAAAACTAAACCAAAAACCAAATCCAAAACCAAAACCAAAACCAAAACCAAAACCAAAACCAAACCCAAAACCAAACCCAAAATCAAACCCAAAACCAAACCCAAAACCAAACCCAAACCCAAACCCAAACCCAAACCCAAACCCAAAACCAAACCCAAAACCAAACCCAAAACCAAACCCAAAACCAAACCCAAAACCAAACTCTAAGCCAAAACCAAAACCAAACCCAAACCCAAAACCAAACCCAAAACCAAACCCAAAACCAAAACCAAACCCAAAACCAAACCCAAAACCAAACCCAAAACCAAATCCAAAACCAAATCCAAAACCAAATCCAAAACCAAACCCAAAACCAAACCCAAAACCAAACCCAAAACCAAACCCAAAACCAAACCCAAAACCAAACCCAAAACCAAACCCAAAACCAAACCCAAAACCAAACCCAAAACCAAACCCAAAACCAAACCCAAAACCAAACCCAAAACCAAACCCAAAACCAAACCCAAAACCAAACCCAAAACCAAACCCAAAACCAAACCCAAAACCAAACCCAAAACCAAACCCAAAACCAAACCCAAAACCAAACCCAAAACCAAACCCAAAACCAAACCCAAAACCAAACCCAAAACCAAACCCAAAACCAAACCCAAAACCAAACCCAAAACCAAACCCAAAACCAAACCCAAAACCAAACCCAAAACCAAACTCAAAACCAAAACAAAACCCAAAACAAAACCCAAAATAAAACCCAAAACAAAACCCAAAACAAAACCCAAAACAAAACCCAAAACAAAACCCAAAACAAAACCCAAAACAAAACCCAAAACAAAACCCAAAACAAAACCCAAAACAAAACCCAAAACAAAACCCAAAACAAAACCCAAAACAAAACCCAAAACAAAACCCAAAACAAAACCCAAAACAAAACCCAAAACAAAACCCAAAACAAAACCCAAAACAAAACCCAAAACAAAACCCAAAACAAAACCCAAAACAAAACCCAAAACAAAACCCAAAACAAAACCCAAAACAAAACCCAAAACAAAACCCAAAACAAAACCCAAAACAAAACCCAAAACAAAACCCAAAACAAAACCCAAAACAAAACCCAAAACAAAACCCAAAACAAAACCCAAAACAAAACCCAAAACAAAACCCAAAACAAAACCCAAAACAAAACCCAAAACAAAACCCAAAACAAAACCCAAAACAAAACCCAAAACAAAACCCAAAACAAAACCCAAAACAAAACCCAAAACAAAACCCAAAACAAAACCCAAAACAAAACCCAAAACAAAACCCAAAACAAAACCCAAAACAAAACCCAAAACAAAACCCAAAACAAAACCCAAAACAAAACCCAAAACAAAACCCAAAACAAAACCCAAAACAAAACCCAAAACAAAACCCAAAACAAAACCCAAAACAAAACCAAAAAAACCCAAAACAAAACACAAAACTCTTTTTTATTGATAAAATTAAAAATATAGTACAATTAATTAATGATATAAAACATAAATTTCTAATATACGAATGTATATTATAATATATATTCTACCTCTTTACAATACTTCTAACTCATACTTTATAAACTGTATATCACCTTTATCGTATGCAATATCAATACTAGTTATAATAACTCCCTCATAACGATTCATTGCGGAAATAACCTTCAGACTTAATAGAATCCGCTCTTACAGAACTTTAACAATCTATAATATCACAATCTATAAATTCATCAATTTTTTTGTACAAAATCCCTTAAATATGCCATAAACTCCACTAATTAAAAATAGTAATCTAGATAATAAATTACTAAAAAAACTACCGTCCTATATCCAAACTTGCTATTCTATCAAGGTACAAAAATAAGAAAATCAATGTCATTTCATATTTTTAAAATGATCTCTCA
>OZ038317.1:13215735-13284833 GCA_964035775.1 Osedax frankpressi | reverse complement strand
CCAAAACCAAACCCAAAACCAAACCCAAAACCAAACCCAAAACCAAACCCAAAACCAAACCCAAAACCAAACCCAAAACCAAACCCAAAACCAAACCCAAAACCAAACCCAAAACCAAACCCATAACCAAACCCAAAACCAAACCCAAAACCAAACCCAAAACCAAACCCAAAACCAAACCCAAAACCAAACCCAAAACCAAACCCAAAACCAAACCCAAAACCAAACCCAAAACCAAACCCAAAACCAAACCCAAAACCAAACCCAAAACCAAACCCAAAACCAAACCCAAAACCAAACCCAAAACCAAACCCAAAACCAAACCCAAAACCAAACCCAAAACCAAACCCAAAACCAAACCCAAAACAAAACCCAAAACAAAACCCAAAACAAAACCCAAAACAAAACCCAAAACAAAACCCAAAACAAAACCCAAAACAAAACCCAAAACAAAACCCAAAACAAAACCCAAAACAAAACCCAAAACAAAACCCAAAACAAAACCCAAAACAAAACCCAAAACATAACCCAAAACAAAACCCAAAACAAAACCCAAAACAAAACCCAAAACAAAACCCAAAACAAAACAAAACCCAAAACAAAACCCAAAACAAAACCCAAAACAAAACCCAAAACAAAACCCAAAACAAAACCCAAAACAAAACCCAAAACAAAACCCAAAACAAAACCCAAAACAAAACCCAAAACAAAACCCAAAACAAAACCCAAAACAAAACCCAAAACAAAACCCAAAACAAAACCCAAAACCCAAAACAAAACCCAAAACAAAACCCAAAACAAAACCCAAAACAAAACCCAAAACAAAACCCAAAACAAAACCCAAAACAAAACCCAAAACAAAACCCAAAACAAAACCCAAAACAAAACCCAAAACAAAACCCAAAACAAAACCCAAAACAAAACCCAAAACAAAACCCAAAACAAAACCCAAAACAAAACCCAAAACAAAACCCAAAACAAAACCCAAAACAAAACCCAAAACAAAACCCAAAACAAAACCCAAAACAAAACCCAAAACAAAACCCAAAACAAAACCCAAAACAAAACCCAAAACAAAACCCAAAACAAAACCCAAAACAAAACCCAAAACAAAACCCAAAACAAAACCCAAAACAAAACCCAAAACAAAACCCAAAACAAAACCCAAAACAAAACCCAAAACAAAACCCAAAACAAAACCCAAAACAAAACCCAAAACAAAACCCAAAACAAAACCCAAAACAAAACCCAAAACAAAACCCAAAACAAAACCCAAAACCCAATACAAAACCCAAAACAAAACCCAAAACAAAACCCAAAACAAAACCCAAAACAAAACCCAAAACAAAACCCAAAACAAAACAAAACCCAAAACAAAACCCAAAACAAAACCCAAAACAAAACCCAAAACAAAACCCAAAACAAAACCCAAAACAAAACAAAACCCAAAACAAAACCCAAAACAAAACCCAAAACAAAACCCAAAACAAAACCCAAAACAAAACCCAAAACAAAACCCAAAACAAAACCCAAAACAAAACCCAAAACAAAACCCAAAACAAAACCCAAAACAAAACCCAAAACAAAACCCAAAACAAAACCCAAAACAAAACCCAAAACAAAACCCAAAACAAAACCCAAAACAAAACCCAAAACAAAACCCAAAACAAAACCCAAAACAAAACCCAAAACCAAAACCCAAAACAAAACCCAAAACAAAACCCAAAACAAAACCCAAAACCCAAAACCCAAAACAAAACCCAAAACAAAACCCAAAACAAAACCCAAAACAAAACCCAAAACAAAACCCAAAACAAAACCCAAAACCCAAAACCCAAAACAAAACCCAAAACAAAACCCAAAACAAAACCCAAAACCCAAAACCCAAAACAAAACCCAAAACAAAACCCAAAACCCAAAACCCAAAACAAAACCCAAAACAAAACCCAAAACAAAACCCAAAACAAAACCCAAAACAAAACCCAAAACAAAACCCAAAACAAAACCCAAAACAAAACCCAAAACCCAAAACCCAAAACAAAACCCAAAACAAAACCCAAAACCCAAAACCCAAAACAAAACCCAAAACAAAACCCAAAACCCAAAACCCAAAACCCAAAACAAAACCCAAAACAAAACCCAAAACAAAACCCAAAACCCAAAACCCAAAACAAAACCCAAAACAAAACCCAAAACCCAAAACCCAAAACAAAACCCAAAACAAAACCCAAAACCCAAAACCCAAAACAAAACCCAAAACAAAACCCAAAACCCAAAACCCAAAACAAAACCCAAAACAAAACCCAAAACCCAAAACAAAACAAAACAAAACCCAAAACAAAACAAAACAAAACCCAAAACCCAAAACCCAAAACAAAACCCAAAACAAAACCCAAAACAAAACCCAAAACAAAACCCAAAACTCAAAACTCAAAACAAAACCCAAAACAAAACCCAAAACAAAACCCAAAACAAAACCCAAAACAAAACCCAAAACAAAACCCAAAACAAAACCCAAAACAAAACCCAAAACAAAACCCAAAACAAAACCCAAAACAAAACCCAAAACAAAACCCAAAACAAAACCCAAAACAAAACCCAAAACAAAACCCAAAACAAAACCCAAAACAAAACCCAAAACAAAACCCAAAACAAAACCCAAAACAAAACCCAAAACAAAACCCAAAACAAAACCCAAAACAAAACCCAAAACAAAACCCAAAACAAAACCCAAAACAAAACCCAAAACTCAAAACCGAACCCATAACCGAACCCATAACCGAACCCAAAACCGAACCCAAAACCGAACCCAAAACCGAACCCAAAACCGAACCCAAAACCGAACCCAAAACCGAACCCAAAACCGAACCCAAAACCGAACCCAAAACCGAACCCAAAACCGAACCCAAAACCGAACCCAAAACCGAACCCAAAACCGAACCCAAAACCGAACCCAAAACCGAACCCAAAACCGAACCCAAAACCGAACCCAAAACCGAACCCAAAACCGAACCCAAAACCGAACCCAAAACCGAACCCAAAACCGAACCCAAAACCGAACCCAAAACCTAACCCAAAACCGAACCCAAAACCGAACCCAAAACCGAACCCAAAACCGAACCCAAAACCGAACCCAAAACCGAACCCAAAACCGAACCCAAAACCGAACCCAAAACCGAACCCAAAACCGAACCCAAAACCGAACCCTAAACCGAACCCAAAACCGAACCCAAAACCGAACCCAAAACCGAACCCAAAACCGAACCCAAAACCGAACCCAAAACCGAACCCAAAACCGAACCCAAAACCGAACCCAAAACCGAACCCAAAACCGAACCCAAAACCGAACCCAAAACCGAACCCAAAACCGAACCCAAAACCGAACCCAAAACCGAACCCAAAACCGAACCCAAAACCGAACCCAAAACCGAACCCAAAACCGAACCCAAAACCGAACCCAAAACCGAACCCAAAACCGAACCCAAAACCGAACCCAAAACCGAACCCAAAACCGAACCCAAAACCGAACCCAAAACCGAACCCAAAACACAAAACTCTTTTTTATTGATAAAATTAAAAATATAGTATAATTAATTAATGATATAAAACATAAATTTCTAATATACGAATGTATATTATAATATATATTCTACCTCTTTACAATACTTCTAACTCATACTTTATAAACTGTATATCACCTTTATCATATGCAATATCAATATTAGTTAAAATAACTCCCTCATAACTATTCATTGCGGAAATAACCTTCAGACTTAATAGAGTCCGCTCTTACAGAACTTTAACAATCTATAATATCACATAAATCTATAAATACATCACATTTTTTTTACAAAATCCCTTAAATATCCCATAAACTCCCCTAATTAAAAACAGTAATCTAGATAATAAATTACTAAAAAAAACTACCGTCCTATATCCAAACTTGCTATTCTATCAAGGTACAAAAATAAGAAAATCAATGTCATTTCATAATTTTAAAATGATCTCTCATGCTTATATTATATCGCATTTAAACTTGATAGATGGGTGGAGTGATGGATGGATGGATGGATGGATTAATAGATGGGTGAATGGATGGATGGATGGATGGATTATTGGATTGATGAAAAAATAAATTAATATCAAATAAAATCAAATATTAAAATTTAAAATTGTATTATTTAAATATTTAAATTTACAAATTAACAATAACATTTTTTCAATTATATAAAATGATTGCATATTTATTATATCACTACTATATTATAATAAACTTAATTTTAATATCGAATGTTAGTTATAATTTTAGATTCTCTATACATAAAATAATATTCAATATATATATATATATATATATATATATATATATGCATATATATTCACATATATATATATATATATATATATATATATATATATTTAGAATTATAAAACTAGTAATAATTATAATAATATTTATAATAATAAATCGATTTAATATATTTAGTAATACTATTATAAATATGTTTGTTTCATTTAATTTTATAATATTGAGTTCACTGTTAATTAATATATTAATACATTTGTTTAATTTACATATATATATATATATATATATATATATATATATATAAATATATATATATATATATATATATATATTATTTATATATGTTAATAATATTTATATTTAAAAGGAAAACATATTACTAACAAAAGATTATATAGAAACTGTAATAAAGAATGAATTAATGTACAGTGATATTATTAATAAGAAACCTGATTACATAGAAAGCACTATAAGAAATTTGAAAATCCTTAAGTTAGATGGTTTATATATTTATCAGATAAAGAATAACACATTTAGTATATTAGATAATCTAGAGGAACTATACTTAAATAATAATTATATTACAAAGTTAGAAAGCAATACTTTCTTGGGTCTGGCTAGTCTTATTTTACTTGAACTATCAGAAAATAAAATTAAGAATTTAGAAAGTAACTCATTCGTAGGTCTCGTTAAGCTAAATCACCTCCTTTTGGAAGACAATCAAATTAGTTCTATAGATAATAACGTTTTTCATACATTAGCTAACCTAGAGAAACTATCCCTAAATTTTAACAATATTAAGAATTTAGAAAATAACGCATTCGCGGGGCTTGTTAAGCTTAATCATCTCCTTTTGGAATACAATCAAATTAGTTCTATAGATAATAACGTTTTTCATACATTAGCTAACCTAGAGAAACTATCCCTAAATTTTAACAATATTAAAACTTTAGAAAATAACGTATTCGCGGGTCTCGTTAAGCTAAATTATCTCCTTTTGGATTACAATCAAATTAGTTCTATAAATAATAACTTATTTAAGAGTTTAATTAATCTTGATATACTGTCTATCGTAAGTAATGAACTTAAAAAGATAACAAATTACATGTTAAATGGCCTCATAAAATTAACAATACTTTATTTAAATGAAAACAAATTGACACAGATTGAGAATAATTCATTTTCAGAACTCATAAACATTAACGAATTATATATTCAAGATAATAGAATCAGTGAGCTGGATTTTAATATTTTCAAAAATAATAAGAAGTTGAAAGAAATATTCGCATCTAATAATAACATGAGATCCTTGATAGGTAATATTTCATGTATAAGTTCGCTAAAAGATGTTTATTTAAATAATAACAGCATATCTTCAATTGATGCAAGTGGTCTTAATGAATATCTATTAGCAAATAAAAGTATCTATTTAGAAAATAACCGTGTAGATATGATTATCAACTGCAGTTATAAATTTATATTGGAAAACATTTATGAAAGATCATTTAATTTTTACTCTGGAAATACAAATATAAAATGGTTATTTATTAGTGGATACGATACAAATAATTTTACTTTAAATAGCTTCAATGCGTACTACCTATTTCAATATTTAAACAACCAATATTCATGCGAAAGAGAAAAAATTAAATTTAAGAATTATTTGTTGAATTGCAATAAAGGTAATCTACTTTATTTGTAATAATATTATTATTATATAGTTAATTTGTACCGTAATCAATTATAATTGTTCGTATAACACTAAGTGAATTAAGGAGGTTCATTTTTTAACTTTTCTTAATTAATAATGGGGTCAACTATTAAATAAGGTAAGATATAAATTAATATATAAAATTATCAAATTGTATTCAATATTTTGTTTCGATGTTATATTTTGATTTTATGTCCCCATTTCAATTTAAGCTAAGAGGATATACTATATTTAATATATAAGATAGCAAGAGTAATATTATATAATCAAATTTAATAATACATTTATTGAAATTTATAATATAACATTGATATGGTATATGACATATTACTGTATACATTCTTATTATAGGTACATTTTGTTTTAAATTTTATAAGGAATTTCTATGAATATATATTCGTAACCAATTTTTATATACAATAGTGTGTATATATATATATGTGAACTACTATTACGCCTATATCGGAATTAGTATAATTTAGCTACTATATATTTCGATAGTATCATTTTAAATGTTGATTTCCATTTTATCGTTTGAATTAACTTCGAATTTCAAATTTCAATAAGTTTATCAATTGCCAGAAATGTTGTATCTTTATATTACAAGCTGTCAGAAATATAAAATTATTATACGAAATATTAACATATATTGGATACTGAAGAATACTCATCATTTTTAGCTTAAATCTATTATAAAATGGTGTATTATTTATTTAATAATTAATTTAGAATTTATTGATATTTTAGAATTAATATTATAAACCTTAAAACAAATTTATCTTAAAATGGGGGAAAACTTCTTAGAATCTAGAATTGATTTAATTTTCACCATACATTATTGTAAATTTTCTTAAATTTTTCCCTGATCTTCCACTACCTAATATTACATTCAAAAATTGTTAATTATATCTTTCATTTTAATGCAGTTAAAGTATTTATTAATGCTTATTGAACCCTTTTGAACAACATTATGAAAAGTATCCAATTTATGTATATTATATATATATTTAAATTAATTTACCATTCTTGTATATTGTTTAGAGTTGAATTTAATTAAAGAAAAAGGCGAGAAAATTAATATATTAAATACTATATATATATATATATATATATATATATTACTTACATATTTTAATAATATATAATCAAAATTTTTTTTAATTCACTTTATTAACTATGAAATTAATTATAATTATATAACGTAATAATAATAATATTAATGCTAAATTGTGTTTAAATATTCTTAAACCATTTAATTCTGAAAAGTATCCAATTAATGTAAATTATATATATATATATATATATATATATATATATATATATATATATTCATATTAATTTATCAATCTGGTATATTGTTCAGAGTTAAATTTAATTAAAGAAAAAAGCGAGAAAGGTAATATATTAAATACTATATATATATATATATATATATATATATATATATCTATTATATAAAACTAACCACGTATGTGTGTGTGTGTGTGTGTGTGTATGTGTGTATATGTATGAATCAGAGTAATGACATGGGCGCCCTTCGCATCATACGCCCATCCATCAATCCATCTATCAATCCAAATATATATTCATCAATCCATCCATCCTTGAATTGAATTGAATTGAATTAAAAAGTTTATTTATATACAAAATAACAAATAGATATGTTCTCATTTGTGTTTTAAAGAGAGTAAAATAATATCATAAGTGAATTAAATGATAAAATAAAATCAGTTAGAGGACTCTGACATTTGGGCAGACATATATGTGATCGGAGTAATCATAGAACATCCGCGCAGATGCAGAGCACAAGATAAATCAAAGAGCTCATGTTAAGCATAGTAAATAATTTTTCACTTCCTTCTTAAATATTTTTATGGAATTACATCTTCGCAAAAGTAGTGGAAGGTTGTTTCATAAAACTGGCGCTGAAACAATAAATCTTCTTTTACCATAGGTATTAAGATTTTTGATTTGATAGTAGCAAACTGTTACTAGATCTTAATCGGCGGGTATTTTCCTTTATTTAATATTATCATAAAGGTAGCGCGGCTGTTTAGCGTTTAGGGCAGTATAAGTTAAACATAGTATTCTATACGCTGAGTAATATCTCATTTCAAGCCATCCTAGTGATGTTAAACATTCGGTAATACTATTATAGTTTTTTCGCTTAAAACCATATAGCATTCTTACTATAATTCTTAATATACGATCTAAATAATTTATTTTAGATTTAGTTATACCATAATATATAGAATTACAATAGTTTAAATGCGATATAATATAAGACTGAGAGATCATTTTTAAATTATGAAATGACATTAATTTTCTTAATTTTTTGACCTTTCTAAAATAATAAAATGCTTTTTTGGCAGTAAATCGTAAGTGGTTATCTACCATATGTTTGTCTATAATGACACCCAGCCATTTTATGGTCTTAGAAGGTTCTACAATTACAATATCAAGTTTATCAAGTTTAGAAGTAAATTGTTATTGATTAGCCAGTTACGTATATTATTAGTGCAATTAATGATAGATGAGTTATCATTGTTTGTCAGTTGTAGAATCAGGTAAATTATAATATCGTCAGCAAATATGTTGAATTTAATTTGGGGAAATTTAGAAATTACTAGGGATAATGGACGTAAATAAATTAAAAATAATAATAGTCAAAGTACTGTGATACCTTGTGGATACTTTGTAAATACGTTGTGGAACTCCATATTTTAGTTGGAATTCGTCTGATTGTATATCATTTATCAATGTTCGTTATGTTCTATTTGTAATATAAGATTTCAGTAAGTCTAGTGCCTTATCAGTTATACCTATTTCCTCTAATCTATCTAATAAAATCCTATGAGAGATAGTATCAAATGCTGCTGACATATCTAGTAACACAAGTTGAACCTTATTTCCCTTATCTATCGCATTATATATATTATCAAATATAGATACAATTGTAGTTTCTGTACTATGATTTTTGCGATATGCACTTTGATTTATAGGATATAGTTCATGTTCTGATAAATATTTAATGATTTGTTTACTGATGAATCTTTCAAATATTTTAGATAGAAAAGGAAGTTTGGAAATAGGACGGTAGTTTTTAAGTAATTTATTAACTAGATTACTGTTTTTAGTAGGGGAGTAATTATGGCATATTTAAGGGATTTGGGAAAAATAGAAGTATGTATAGATTGAGATATTATGGAATGATAACGTTCTGTGAGAGTTCTATTAAGTCGGTAAGTTGTTTAGGTAATGAATCGTTATGAGGGTAGGATGATTTACATATTTTAACTAGTATTGATATTTCATACGATGAAGGGGACTTAAAGTTAGAAAGTATGATTTAGCAGTATTGTAAAGTAGTATAATGTATATTGGAAATTTATGTTTTATATCATTAATTGATTGTACTATATTTTTTATTTTATCATCAAAAAAGTTGGCGAATATATTTGGTAGTAATTCAATCGTGTATGTTGGATAGCTTGTTGGACTATACTTATTTGAAAGTGTATTAATTAATGAATATATTATTCTAGTATATTTCCCATATGAGTTTATTTTATCTTTAATAAAGCAAGTCTTAGTATGATTTAATAATTGTCTATATTGTTTGTGAATTGTATTAAAATTATTATAGTTAAAGAATTGGTTTTATCATATATTTTTTCAAGTCTTCTTAATTTTCTCTTCATAGCTTCAAGATCATTATACTACCATGGAGAATGAGCATGATATGTTACATTTAATCATTTTATAGTAGAAAATGTGTCTAAAGTAGATGTTAGGCAATCATTTAGCAATAGCGATGAAAGTATATTACCTTCTAGTGAAGATAATATATTCTCTGTGAAATCTTTAATGTTTATTTTATTAATTTATCTATATTTGATTTAACTTTACTATAAGTACATTTTTCTTAATACTGATATTAAATTTAATCATATAGTGATCAATTATAAATTCACCCCTTGTAATTTCAGATATATAAACATATTTTAATAATACTAAATCAATTTTTTTAATTCACTTTATTATCTATGAAATTAATTATAATTCTATACCGTAATAATAATAATATTGATACTAAATTTTGTTTAAATATTCTTAAACATTTAATTCTGAAAAGTATCCAATGTATGTACATTATATATATATATATATATATATATATATATATATACATTCATATTAATTTACCAATCTGGTATATTGTTTAGAGTTTAATTTAATTAAAGAAAATGGCGAGAAAGGTAATATAATAAATACTATATATATATATATATATATATATATATATATATATATATTTATATATATATATATATATCACTTACATATTTTAATAATATAAAATAATTTTTTTTGATTCACTTTATTATCCATGCAATTAATTATACCTATACCTTAATAATAAATACTATTAATGTTAAATAAAAAGCCGAGAAAGGTAATATATTAAATATATATATATATATATATATATATATATGTATATATATATATATATATATATATATATATATATATATTACTTACATATTTTAATAATATAAAATAATTTTTTTTGATTCACTTTATTATCCCTGCAATTAATTATACATATATACCTAAATAATAATAATAATATTAATGTTAAATAAAAAGCCGAAAAAGGTAATACATTAAATTATATATATATATATATATATTTATATATATATATATATATATTACTTACATATTTTAAATAATATAAATCTATTTTTTAAATTTACTTTATTATCCATGAAATTAATTTTACACCTATACCTTAATATATATATATATATATATATATATATATATATAATATATATTATATATATATATATTTATATATATATATCACTTACATATTTTAATAATATATAATAATTTTTTTTGATTCACTTTATTATCCATGCAATTAATTATACCTATACCTTAATAATAATACTATTAATGTTAAATAAAAAGCCGAGAAAGGTAATATATTAAATATATATATATATATATATATATATATATATATATATATATATATTACTTACATATTTTAATAATATAAAATAATTTTTTTGATTCACTTTCACTTTATTATCCATGCAATTAATTATACATCTATACCTAAATAATAATAATAATATTAATGTTAAATAAAAAGCCGAAAAAGGTAATACATTAAATTATATATATATATATATATATATATATATATATATATTACTTACATATTTTAATAATATAAAATCTATTTTTTAAATTTACTTTATTATCCATGAAATTAATTTTACACCTATACCTTAATAATAATAATATTGATACTAAATTGAAAAGTATTCAATGTGTGTACATTATATATATATATATATATATATATATATATATATATATATTCATATTCATATTAATTTACCAATCTGGTATATTGTTTAGAGTTTAATTTAATTAAAGAAAAAAGTGAGAAAGGTAATATATATAAATATATATATATATATATATATATATATATATATATATATATATATTTATATATTACTTATATATTTTAATAATATACAATCAATTTTAATTCACTTTATGATCAATGAAATTTATTATACATCTATACCTTAATAATAATAATATTAATGTTAAATGAATTATAAATCTATAATAATAATATTGATGCTAAATTGTGTTTGATTAGTTCTTATTTAAACATATATTTATTTAGGTTAATAATATATATAATTATTTGATACTTTAATATTTATTTAATTTATATTTCTATAAATGTGAAAATATCTTTTGTTTTTTAATGTACTTTTTTTAATTTTGCATAGTTATTTTTTGTAAAATTGAAACATTTTTATACCAATATTTGTGAAATTAAGTATATAAAATTACTAAAATACAGTATATGAACAAAAATTATTACATTTATAATTAATTATTTCTATATAAATGATTTATACCAACTAATTTAAATAATAATAATAATGATTTATAGAATATATTTTCTAATTATTATAAATGTTATATTATAATTATAATAATTATATATATATATACATATATATATATATATATATATATATATATATATATATATATATGTATATATATGTATATATATATCAATTAAATATTATAATATAAAATAATTTTTTTTAATTCACTTTATTATCCATGAAATAAATTATACACCTATACCTTAATAATAATAATATTAATGCTAAATTATATTTAAATATTATTAAACAATTTAATTATGAAAAGTATCCAATGTATATACATTATATATATATATATATATATATATATATATATATATATTCATATTAATTTACCAATCTGGTATATTGTTTAGAGTTTAATTGTTTAATTATAAAGTTTAATAGTTATAACCATATTTAATAAATAATTCCATTTATTGATATAACATAATATATTTAATTACATGTAAAGACTTTCAAAGTTAGTATTTTAATATATGAATGGTTAAACCTAAATATATGCCTACTAATTATTTCATACATTTATTAATATTAATTAAATATTTATTTAAACTATATTTATATGTAATTATTTATCTATGTTATAAATAGTTTTGATCAACATGGAAAATAATAATAATGATAAAAGTGAGATTAAACCGAAGAATACAAAAAAATATATTATTACGTGGGTTATTCTTACTTTAGTGTTTATAGTTCTTTCCATCAAAATCTACAAAATAATTTCTAAAACAAGTGATACTTTTGTTAAATCAAATTTTGAAATAAGTAATGAACTTGAATTTTTAGGTTATTGAATAAAATTTTAAAATCCTATAAATAATCTTATTATATATATAATTATTTGTATATACTTAGATAAATATAACACTGGAAAATATATATGATTTATTATACGTATTTTTTTATAATAATTTATAATCAGGATGTTATTTTATTTGACTTAAATATACTTTATTTTATTACCCAACCAATTATTTTGAAAAAGATATGTATACATATATGTATACATATCTTTTTCACCTATAGGTAAATTAACATAATATCTGTATTTGAGAATGATTCTTAACACACTTATGTACTAATGTATTTTTACAAACTATAACATATATTTGCTTATAATTACATTATACATTTTATTTCTATATGTGATAGTATATTAACTTTACACTATTATGTTATGTACTTTGTTGTGTGTGTTATACACTTTTATAAATACCAGTGTAAACTTATATATATATTTTTTTAGCGACTCATTTTGTACATAACATATGTTATATATAAATATATAAATGTATATATATATATATATATATATATCAATTTATATTTTATATATTAACTATATTTATTATATATACATACACATACAACAAAACAACCAAACACATGTACTCATGCAAATAAATGTATACCAACAGTGTATATATATCGTTATTCTGTGTGAAATATTGTTACATATGCATGTATTATAATTAACAAACTATATTTTATATTGTTATAATGATAATATTATTATGAAAGTTCATCAATATGTTATATTTAATTAACATTTATGCTATATGTTGTACTTAAGTCTAAACTTACATTAATTAAACAAAACAACAAATACAAATAAATAAGTTAACCAATAATTAAATACTTGTACAATGTTACCTTCTATGCTACTGATATTAAGACAAATTATATTAATACAAATATGTATTAATATTAATTTTAAAAAAAAACAACTTAGAACAGAGTCCTAGACCCAATTCAAGTACTAATTCTCAACTATGAGTTACTTTATTGGAAATATTTGTATTGTATCAATAATGTAATTTCTAATCGTGATAAGTACGCTTTTTATCACATATTTTATTATATTTTAAAAACGGCAGTAATTAATTTAACGACTGTTAGCCAATACTTTCTGATTTTCTATACACTGTTCAATATATCTATATGTACTCGTGTAGGGTCGTTCTAGTAGACGAGAGTTATGCACTTCTGCTAAATGTGAAGGGAAGCTTTTTCAACCGAGGGATAACCATTTGATGTATTCTTTATAAAGAAGATATAACTACATCTCACTATAGTGAGATTACATTCGAAATAATATCTCGAACTTCTGATAATTTCTAAAATAATGAGTCAGCCTTAAATTACTCAATGAATTTGTTGGCTACGTTTATTAAATTATATTGTCTAGTACCCGTGTGGCTTATCAGAACAACACATATTTGATAATGTAATAAGTCCATTAAATAAATAATGTTTATTTTATGCCCTAGACCTCCCGGACTAAGGATACATATAATAGCCTCGAGAATTGTAGAAAAATTATAAAATCATATTTGTAGTATAATACATTAAGCATTCGATATTTTCTAAAGGGCAGAGGAATACCATAAAATTTGCACTAAAACACAAAATCTTCTTTTACCATAGGTAACAAGATTACATTTGATAGTAGAAAACTGTTACTAGATCTTAATCGGCGGGTATTTTCCTTTAGTTTAATTTAATAATATTATATAGGTAGCAGTTTAGCGTATAGTGCAATCTATACGCTGAATAATTTCTAAATTTCTAAATTTTTAAATTATGAAATAACATTGATATATCAATATATACCGATAATTATAATAATATTGCATCCTACTTACATATTCATAGTGATTAGATTTCATGATATATAATGCATCTATATATATAACGTTATATATTTTGAAAATGATACCTCTAATTATATATATGATTATAAATGATAACAATACGGCTAAAGAAACTACTACTACATACACCACTAACTAAACGCATACTGCAGTTGTTACCAACTCTACCATCACTATTCCATGCACTAGACACATACAACAATAGTCTATACATATCTTGCATGACGTAAACTTACCACTCTAACTAGTCCCATTAAGTTTGATGCTTAACTATATAGATACTATACACATACCTAATCCAGTGTCGATCTTACCACTATACTAAACCCTATATTTAACTATATGCATATTATATTATGAAAATAATAGCTACACCATTATTAATCCCTATATCTTAACTAATTTATATATCTTCTCTGCGCCAACTCCCTTACTAACCCATACTCACCCATACTCACCGATTAACACCCTGCAAACTAGATTACACCCTGAACTATTTTAACAGATATAATGATATTCGACAATATATTGTTATCTATAGATACAGTTGGGCTCTTTCTGAGACATTACACAACACATCGATATGTTGACACCAGGGTATGGTTCAATTATGAAAGACCTGAATAAGGTCGTGCTAAACAGTGATTAGCGAACTTATAAATGAAATATTACCTATCAAGGATCTCAAGTTATAATGAGATGCGTATATTTCTTTCAAATTCTTATTATTTTTGAAAATATTAAAATCCAGCTCAATGATTCTATTATCTTGAATATATAATTCGTTAATGTTTATGAGTTTTGAAAATGAATTATTCTCAATCTGTGTCAATTAGTTTTTACTTAAATAAAGTGTTGTTAATTTTATGAGGCCATTTAACATTTAATTTGTTATCTTTTTAAGTTTATTACTTACGATAGACATTATATCAAGATTAATTAAACTCTTAAATAAGTTAGAACTATCTATAGAACTAATTTTATTGTAACTAAAAAAAATAATTTAGCTTAACGAGACCCACGAATGAATTATTTTCTAAATTCTTAATTTTATTGTTTGATAGTTCAAGTAAAATAAGACTAACCAGACCCAAGAAAGTATTGCTTTCTAACTTTGTAATATTTTTTTATTTAAGTATAGTTCCTCTAGATTATCTAATATACTAAATGTGTTATTCTTTATCCTATAAATATATAAATCATCTAATCTAAGAATAATCTAATTTCTTATAGTGTTGGTTATTGTATTAGGTATCTCATTATTATTAAAAGTACTTATTATAGTGGTATCTATGTTATTAGGTATCTCATTATTATTAAAAGTACTGTTAATTAATTGATTCTTTATTACAGTTTCTATATAATCTTTTGTTAGTAATATATATTACTAACAAAAGATTATATAGAAACTGTAATAAAACATATGTTTTCCTTTTAAATATAAATATTATTATCATGTATAAATAATATATATATATATATATATATATATATGTAAATTAAACAAATGTATTAATATATTAATTATATGTGAAATCAACATTATAAAATTAATAAAACATATAATATAATTCATCTAATAATACAATATTTTAATACAAAATGAAAACAACAAACATATTTATAATATCATTACTAAATATAAGAAATCGATTTCTTATTATAAATATTATTATTATTATTATTGTTACTAGTTTTATAATGCTAAATATATATATTTATGTTTTTTTTTTCAATTTACATCTTATATTTTATTATATATTTATTTATATATTTAATATATTTTTATTATATCTACTATTTATTAATATATATATATATAAATTTAAAATTATTTTATGTAAAGATAATCTAAAATTATAACTAACATTCGATAATATTAAATTTAAGTTTATTATAAAATAGTAGTAATATAATAAATATGCAATCATTTTATATAATAGAAGAAATGTTATTGTTAATTTGTAAATTTAAATATTTAAATAATTAAATAATATTAAAATAATAAAATTTTATTATTTAATTTAATTTGATATTAGTTTATCTTTTCATCAATCCATACATCCATCCATCCATACATTCATCCAATGAATTGAATTAAATTGAACAATTTATTTATACACAAAACAACAAATAGATATGTGTTCATTTATATTGTTAAGAGAGTAAAAACAAATATCATAAGATAATAAATGATTAAATGATAATATCAAATCAGTTAGTGGACTCTACTATTTGGGCAAATAAATATATGGTTGGAGTAGTTATAAGAGCACCAGTGCAGATACAGAGGACAAAGTCATCTAATATTTCAAGTTGGGCATAGTAGATTATTTTTAAAAATTTTGGGTTTGGTTTTGGGTTTGGTTTTGGGTTTGGTTTTGGGTTTGGTTTTGGGTTTGGTTTTGGGTTTGGTTTTGGGTTTGGTTTTGGGTTTGGTTTTGGGTTTGGTTTTGGGTTTGGTTTTGGGTTTGGTTTTGGGTTTGGTTTTGGGTTTGGTTTTGGGTTTGGTTTTGGGTTTGGTTTTGGGTTTGGTTTTGGGTTTGGTTTTGGGTTTGGTTTTGGGTTTGGTTTTGGGTTTGGTTTTGGGTTTGGTTTTGGGTTTGGTTTTGGGTTTGGTTTTGGGTTTGGTTTTGGGTTTGGTTTTGGGTTTGGTTTTGGGTTTGGTTTTGGGTTTGGTTTTGGGTTTGGTTTTGGGTTTGGTTTTGGGTTTGGTTTTGGGTTTGGTTTTGGGTTTGGTTTTGGGTTTGGTTTTGGGTTTGGTTTTGGGTTTGGTTTTGGGTTTGGTTTTGGGTTTGGTTTTGGGTTTGGTTTTGGGTTTGGTTTTGGGTTTGGTTTTGGGTTTGGTTTTGGGTTTGGTTTTGGGTTTGGTTTTGGGTTTGGTTTTGGGTTTGGTTTTGGGTTTGGTTTTGGGTTTGGTTTTGGGTTTGGTTTTGGGTTTGGTTTTGGGTTTGGTTTTGGGTTTGGTTTTGGGTTTGGTTTTGGGTTTGGTTTTGGGTTTGGTTTTGGGTTTGGTTTTGGGTTTGGTTTTGGGTTTGGTTTTGGGTTTGGTTTTGGGTTTGGTTTTGGGTTTGGTTTTGGGTTTGGTTTTGGGTTTGGTTTTGGGTTTGGTTTTGGGTTTGGTTTTGGGTTTGGTTTTGGGTTTGGTTTTGGGTTTGGTTTTGGGTTTGGTTTTGGGTTTGGTTTTGGGTTTGGTTTTGGGTTTGGTTTTGGGTTTGGTTTTGGGTTTGGTTTTGGGTTTGGTTTTGGGTTTGGTTTTGGGTTTGGTTTTGGGTTTGGTTTTGGGTTTGGTTTTGGGTTTGGTTTTGGGTTTGGTTTTGGGTTTGGTTTTGGGTTTGGTTTTGGGTTTGGTTTTGGGTTTGGTTTTGGGTTTGGTTTTGGGTTTGGTTTTGGGTTTGGTTTTGGGTTTGGTTTTGGGTTTGGTTTTGGGTTTGGTTTTGGGTTTGGTTTTGGGTTTGGTTTTGGGTTTGGTTTTGGGTTTGGTTTTGGGTTTGGTTTTGGGTTTGGTTTTGGGTTTGGTTTTGGGTTTGGTTTTGGGTTTGGTTTTGGGTTTGGTTTTGGGTTTGGTTTTGGGTTTGGTTTTGGGTTTGGTTTTGGGTTTGGTTTTGGGTTTGGTTTTGGGTTTGGTTTTGGGTTTGGTTTTGGGTTTGGTTTTGGGTTTGGTTTTGGGTTTGGTTTTGGGTTTGGTTTTGGGTTTGGTTTTGGGTTTGGTTTTGGGTTTGGTTTTGGGTTTGGTTTTGGGTTTGGTTTTGGGTTTGGTTTTGGGTTTGGTTTTGGGTTTGGTTTTGGGTTTGGTTTTGGGTTTGGTTTTGGGTTTGGTTTTGGGTTTGGTTTTGGGTTTGGTTTTGGGTTTGGTTTTGGGTTTGGTTTTGGGTTTGGTTTTGGGTTTGGTTTTGGGTTTGGTTTTGGGTTTGGTTTTGGGTTTGGTTTTGGGTTTGGTTTTGGGTTTGGTTTTGGGTTTGGTTTTGGGTTTGGTTTTGGGTTTGGTTTTGGGTTTGGTTTTGGGTTTGGTTTTGGGTTTGGTTTTGGGTTTGGTTTTGGGTTTGGTTTTGGGTTTGGTTTTGGGTTTGGTTTTGGGTTTGGTTTTGGGTTTGGTTTTGGGTTTGGTTTTGGGTTTGGTTTTGGGTTTGGTTTTGGGTTTGGTTTTGGGTTTGGTTTTGGGTTTGGTTTTGGGTTTGGTTTTGGGTTTGGTTTTGGGTTTGGTTTTGGGTTTGGTTTTGGGTTTGGTTTTGGGTTTGGTTTTGGGTTTGGTTTTGGGTTTGGTTTTGGGTTTGGTTTTGGGTTTGGTTTTGGGTTTGGTTTTGGGTTTGGTTTTGGGTTTGGTTTTGGGTTTGGTTTTGGGTTTGGTTTTGGGTTTGGTTTTGGGTTTGGTTTTGGGTTTGGTTTTGGGTTTGGTTTTGGGTTTGGTTTTGGGTTTGGTTTTGGGTTTGGTTTTGGGTTTGGTTTTGGGTTTGGTTTTGGGTTTGGTTTTGGGTTTGGTTTTGGGTTTGGTTTTGGGTTTGGTTTTGGGTTTGGTTTTGGGTTTGGTTTTGGGTTTGGTTTTGGGTTTGGTTTTGGGTTTGGTTTTGGGTTTGGTTTTGGGTTTGGTTTTGGGTTTGGTTTTGGGTTTGGTTTTGGGTTTGGTTTTGGGTTTGGTTTTGGGTTTGGTTTTGGGTTTGGTTTTGGGTTTGGTTTTGGGTTTGGTTTTGGGTTTGGTTTTGGGTTTGGTTTTGGGTTTGGTTTTGGGTTTGGTTTTGGGTTTGGTTTTGGGTTTGGTTTTGGGTTTGGTTTTGGGTTTGGTTTTGGGTTTGGTTTTGGGTTTGGTTTTGGGTTTGGTTTTGGGTTTGGTTTTGGGTTTGGTTTTGGGTTTGGTTTTGGGTTTGGTTTTGGGTTTGGTTTTGGGTTTGGTTTTGGGTTTGGTTTTGGGTTTGGTTTTGGGTTTGGTTTTGGGTTTGGTTTTGGGTTTGGTTTTGGGTTTGGTTTTGGGTTTGGTTTTGGGTTTGGTTTTGGGTTTGGTTTTGGGTTTGGTTTTGGGTTTGGTTTTGGGTTTGGTTTTGGGTTTGGTTTTGGGTTTGGTTTTGGGTTTGGTTTTGGGTTTGGTTTTGGGTTTGGTTTTGGGTTTGGTTTTGGGTTTGGTTTTGGGTTTGGTTTTGGGTTTGGTTTTGGGTTTGGTTTTGGGTTTGGTTTTGGGTTTGGTTTTGGGTTTGGTTTTGGGTTTGGTTTTGGGTTTGGTTTTGGGTTTGGTTTTGGGTTTGGTTTTGGGTTTGGTTTTGGGTTTGGTTTTGGGTTTGGTTTTGGGTTTGGTTTTGGGTTTGGTTTTGGGTTTGGTTTTGGGTTTGGTTTTGGGTTTGGTTTTGGGTTTGGTTTTGGGTTTGGTTTTGGGTTTGGTTTTGGGTTTGGTTTTGGGTTTGGTTTTGGGTTTGGTTTTGGGTTTGGTTTTGGGTTTGGTTTTGGGTTTGGTTTTGGGTTTGGTTTTGGGTTTGGTTTTGGGTTTGGTTTTGGGTTTGGTTTTGGGTTTGGTTTTGGGTTTGGTTTTGGGTTTGGTTTTGGGTTTGGTTTTGGGTTTGGTTTTGGGTTTGGTTTTGGGTTTGGTTTTGGGTTTGGTTTTGGGTTTGGTTTTGGGTTTGGTTTTGGGTTTGGTTTTGGGTTTGGTTTTGGGTTTGGTTTTGGGTTTGGTTTTGGGTTTGGTTTTGGGTTTGGTTTTGGGTTTGGTTTTGGGTTTGGTTTTGGGTTTGGTTTTGGGTTTGGTTTTGGGTTTGGTTTTGGGTTTGGTTTTGGGTTTGGTTTTGGGTTTGGTTTTGGGTTTGGTTTTGGGTTTGGTTTTGGGTTTGGTTTTGGGTTTGGTTTTGGGTTTGGTTTTGGGTTTGGTTTTGGGTTTGGTTTTGGGTTTGGTTTTGGGTTTGGTTTTGGGTTTGGTTTTGGGTTTGGTTTTGGGTTTGGTTTTGGGTTTGGTTTTGGGTTTGGTTTTGGGTTTGGTTTTGGGTTTGGTTTTGGGTTTGGTTTTGGGTTTGGTTTTGGGTTTGGTTTTGGGTTTGGTTTTGGGTTTGGTTTTGGGTTTGGTTTTGGGTTTGGTTTTGGGTTTGGTTTTGGGTTTGGTTTTGGGTTTGGTTTTGGGTTTGGTTTTGGGTTTGGTTTTGGGTTTGGTTTTGGGTTTGGTTTTGGGTTTGGTTTTGGGTTTGGTTTTGGGTTTGGTTTTGGGTTTGGTTTTGGGTTTGGTTTTGGGTTTGGTTTTGGGTTTGGTTTTGGGTTTGGTTTTGGGTTTGGTTTTGGGTTTGGTTTTGGGTTTGGTTTTGGGTTTGGTTTTGGGTTTGGTTTTGGGTTTGGTTTTGGGTTTGGTTTTGGGTTTGGTTTTGGGTTTGGTTTTGGGTTTGGTTTTGGGTTTGGTTTTGGGTTTGGTTTTGGGTTTGGTTTTGGGTTTGGTTTTGGGTTTGGTTTTGGGTTTGGTTTTGGGTTTGGTTTTGGGTTTGGTTTTGGGTTTGGTTTTGGGTTTGGTTTTGGGTTTGGTTTTGGGTTTGGTTTTGGGTTTGGTTTTGGGTTTGGTTTTGGGTTTGGTTTTGGGTTTGGTTTTGGGTTTGGTTTTGGGTTTGGTTTTGGGTTTGGTTTTGGGTTTGGTTTTGGGTTTGGTTTTGGGTTTGGTTTTGGGTTTGGTTTTGGGTTTGGTTTTGGGTTTTGTTTTGGGTTTTGTTTTGGGTTTGGTTTTGGGTTTGGTTTTGGGTTTGGGTTTGGTTTTGGGTTTGGTTTTGGGTTTGGTTTTGGGTTTGGTTTTGGGTTTGGTTTTGGGTTTGGTTTTGGGTTTGGTTTTGGGTTTGGTTTTGGGTTTGGTTTTGGGTTTGGTTTTGGGTTTGGTTTTGGGTTTGGTTTTGGGTTTGGTTTTGGGTTTGGTTTTGGGTTTGGTTTTGGGTTTGGTTTTGGGTTTGGTTTTGGTTTTGGTTTTGGGTTTGGTTTCGAGTTTGGTTTCGGGTTTGGGTTTGGTTATGGGTTCGGTTTTAGGTTTGGTTTCGGGTTTGGTTTCGGGTGTGGGTTTGGTTATGAGTTCGGTTTTAGGTTATCTATAGTAAGATTATATTTAATTATTAAAATACAATTGTATTATACCATAAATGGTTATAATTTAAAGTAAGCTTGTAACTATCAATGTTTTGGTTATATGTACTAAAACGGTAACTAATAGGTTGCAGATTATATGTAACTAATTCATACGTGTTTCAAGATCAAATATTAATCCATACATTACATATTATACATTATATATTATACAGTATATAAAATATCTCGTTTTATAAAATATATTTTATTATATATATATCATATATATAAAATTATATAAATATTTAAAGTTTTATATATAAATATATTATTACGATTATATATGACTTTCCTACATATTTTTGTATATATTATAATGCCATCTATTGATGATGTAAACACATAAGTTTGTATAATAATTAAATATACAACAGAAGAACAAAATTAAGTTAGTAATTTTACATTTATTTAAATATTATACATATCATAAAGACTATTTTATAATATATTATATTGTAATTATATATTTATTTAAATGAATTTACATGTATATACATACTATATATATATATATATATATATATATATATATATATATATATATATATATGTATGTGTATATGTATGTATATTATATACAATCATATAATAATATGAAATATACTATTTGTATACATATATCAAAAAATATATATATATATATATATATATATATATATATATGTATGTTTATAATATGGTATAGATATAATATCTAACTTTAGTTACGAATCGTAATAACAAAATACGGATTAATTCTAGTACATCGTATCTGGTTCGGTAACCTCACAAAACACTTCATTTAGTACTTAGTACATACAACTATCGCTGTACAAGTACGGTAACTAGGCATGGTTCTATGGGGATCGTTCGTGTTTTATTAAGGCCCTTTAGTATATAATTTTGCTATCGCATTGTTCGCATGAAATTACTATATATAATATTTCAAATATGATTAAATCTACATATTTACAACATAAAAACTATATAATTTAACATTTTTATTTACATTAATATATTATTTATTTCTTTGTGATTTTTATATAATATATTTAATTTATATTAAAATAAATTTTTACTTATTTATAATAATTAGTTAATAATCAATTAATCAAAATTGCCACGAATTTAACATCCCAACATATCATAAATGGCTTTAGAAATATATAAGATAGTCGTTTTTGAATTTAAAGCTGATATATAAAATTGTATTACAATTTTTTTTACTTATTTTAAAAATTATAGTTTAGTCAAATTGATATGTTCGGTCAAATGCTAAACGCAGTGAAACTGCCCAAGCTAAAGTCAATAACAGAATGGAAATATATGGAAGAATCAGCTACAGATAAACTAAATAATTTAATTTGAATATGCAATGTTAATGTATATTATAATTATGTAACGATAATATCAGGATCTATATATTTATTATTATTATAGTTGATTTATTATATTACTAAATTCTAAATATTAAAATTGTATTTCTAAATATTAAAAAATATATTAATATTAATATTAATTATTATGTCATAAATTGCCCATGTTTATTATATAATATAAATCAATGTAATAAATGAGCATATTGATATCATTTGAATTCATTGACAATAATAATACATCAGTCGATAAGTTCATATCGATAATTTCATTAAAAGATCGGGTGGTAAATAATACTTTTTATTTGGATAAAAGTAATAAATAATTTGGTGTTGATAATAAATAACCTTTTAAAAATAATATATTATCATATAATGTATATGCATATATATAATAATGAAATGCTTATTAATATAGTTTGTTTAATCTATATGTTACCATAGTAACGCCGCCGTTTTAAATACATATTTAATATTGACTAAAACGATCTCGGAGTCCATCTAGGGTAGTATCACCTAGCGATGACTCATTATCAATTATAGTTCACAACACAACGCCTCTCTCATAGAGATATTCGGAATTACGCTTAGAATGCGGATGTGGCTTCTTTAACGGGGGACGCAACTTCGTCAGGTGTCGACCAATCAACGTTTAGCACGACCTTATTCAGGTCTTTCATAATTGAACCATACCCTGGTATCAACACATCGATGTGTTGTGTAATGTTTCAGAACGAGCCCAACTGTATCTATTGTCGAATATCATTATATCTGTTAAAATAGTTCAGGGTGTAATCTAGTTTGCAGGGTGTTAATCGGTGAGTATGGGTTAGTAAGGGAGAAGATATATAAATTAGTCAAGATATAGGGATTAATAATGGTGTAGCTATTAGTGTCATAATATAATATGCATATAGTTAAATATAGGGTTTAGTATAGTGGTAAGATCGACACTGGATTAGGTATGTGTATAGTATCTATATAGTTAAGCATCAAACTTAATGGGACTAGTTAGAGTGGTAAGTTTACGTCATGCAAGATATGTATAGAATATTGTTGTATGTGTCTAGTGCATGGAATAGTGATGGTAGAGTTGGTAACAACTGCAGTATGCGTTTAGTTAGTGGTGTATGTAGTAGTAGTTTCTTTAGCCGTATTGTTATCATTTATAATCATATATATAATTAGAGGTATCATTTTCAAAATATATAACGTTATATATATAGATGCATATATATCAGGAAATCTAACCACTATGGATATGTAAGTAGGATGCAATATTATTATAATTATCGGTATATATCGATATATCAATGTTATTTTATAGTTTTAAATGATCTCTCAATCATGTATCACATTTAATTAATTGTAATTATATTATTGTATCACTAAATCTAAAATAAATTATTTAATTCGTATTTCAAGAATTGTAATAAGAATGATATATAATTTTAAAAGAAGACCATACTAGTCCTACCGAATATTTAAAATCACTAAACTAGCTTATAGAATATTATGTTTAACTTATAGTGCACTATACGCAAAACAACCACTCTAACTATATGATATTATTAAATTGAAGGAAAATACCCGCCGATTAAGATCTAGTAACAGTTTGATAATATTAAATCAAAAATGTAATCTTGATATCTACGGTTAAAGAAGATTTAATGTTTCAGTGACAATTTTATGGAACAAACTTCCTCTACTTTTACGAAGGTGTAATTCCATTACAAATTTAACAAGGCTGAAAAATCATCTACTATGCTCAACATGAGATCTTGGATTGACCTTGTCCTCTGTATCTGCCCTTTAGTAAATTTCGATTGCTTAATTTATTATGTTACTTTTGATTTTTCTAAAATTCTCGAGGCTATTATATGTAGCGTATATAATATAATTATTATTTATTTAATGGACTTGTTAAATTATTAAACATTTGCTGTTCTGATAAGCTACACAGATACTAGATAATCTCTGAATTATCCCTATGATGAAAATGCTTCCCTTCACATTTAGCAGAAGCGCATTTTCCTCGTCTACTAGAACGACCCTCCACGAGTACATATAGATATAGTGAACAGTGTAACTCATAGTTGAGAATTAGTACTTGAACTGGGTCTAGGACAATGTTCTACGTTATTTTTTTTTTAAATTAATATTAATACATATTTGTCTAAATACAATTTATGTAAAAAATGTTTTACAAATATAGAGTATTATTTATAATTTATGTGTTTATATTATATATAATAAATAAATAATATAATGTTGTGTAGATATATAATGATATCAGTAGCATAGAAGGTAACCTAATACCAGTATTTTAACTATTAGTGAACTTCTTTATTTGTAGTTGTATTTATGTTTAATTAATGTAAGTTTAGATTTAAGTACAAAATATAGCATAAATGTTAATTAAATATAACGTATTGATGAACTTACATACTTATATTATCATTGTAAAAATATAAACAATAGTTTATTAATTATAATATATGCATACGTAACTATATTTCCAACAGAATATACGATATGTATATATATATACGTTAGTATACATTTATATGTGTGAGTACATGTGTTTGGTTGTATGTATATATATATATATATATATATATATATACATGTGTATGTATAATGAATATAGTTAATATATAAAATATAAATTTATATATATATATATATATATAACATATTTAATGTATAAAATATGATGGTAAAACAAAAAATATATATAAGTGTACTGGTATTTATAAAAGTGTATAACATACTCAATAAAGTACATAAAATCAATAGTGTAAAGTTAATTATACTATTACATATAGAAATAAAATGTATAATGAAATTATAAACAAATATATATTAACTTTGTAAAAATAAATTAATACAGAAGTATGTTAATCTATCAAAATAAATGATATTGAAGTCAAATTAAAATAAAAACTAGTAATAAATTATTATAAAAAATACGTATAATAGATCATATATATTTTCCAGTGTTATATTTATATAAGTATATCAATATATTTATATATATAATTAGAGTATTTATAAGATTTTAAATATTTATTCGAGAACTTATTATTCCAACTGTATTACTTTTTACATGAAAATCTGCTTGTAAAAAAGTATCACTTGTTTGTGAAATTATTCGGTAGATTTGTATTAAAAGAATCACAAATAATAAAGTAAAAATAGTCCACGTAATAATATACTTCTGTGTATACTTCGGGTTAATATCACCTTTAGCATTAGTATTATTTTCCACATCGAGCAAAACTATTTATAAAATTGAATACATAATTACATTTAAATATAGTTTAAATAAATATTTAATTAACATTAATAAATGTATGACATATTTAGAAGGCATATAATAAATTTAAGTTTAACCATTATCATATATTAAAATAATAATTTTACATGTAATTATATATAGTATGTGATATCACTAAATGGAATTATTTATTAAATATGATTATAACTATAATAGTATACTATAGTTATCGACCATATGCCATGTCTAAATATAATAATCAACTCTATCACATACTATCAAATACATTTATACTATATTATACTTATTATAGCTATATTGTCTTATAATTATAAAATATTTATTAATATATATATATATATATATATATATATATATATATATATAATTATTATAATTATAATATAACATTTATAATAATGAGAACATTTCTTCGTATTAGAGCGTATATATATATTTAAATTTATATTTAAGTCGTTAAATTATGTTTTTAAAGTTCGTGTTTATTTTAATATTATTTAAATTAATTATATATTGGTATAAATCATGTATATAAAAATAATTAATTATAAATATAATAATTGTTGTTCATATACTATAATTCAGTAATTTTATATACTTAATTTCACCAATTATTGGTATAAAAATGTATCAATTTTACAAAAAATAACTATGCAAAAAAATTTAAAACAGTACATTAAAAAACAATAGATATTTTCACATTTATAGAAATATAAATTAAATAAATATTAAAGTATCAAATAATTATACATATTATTAACCTAAATAAATATATGTTTAAATAAGAACTAATCAAACACAATTTAGCATCAATATTATTATTATAGATTTATAATTCATTTAATATTATTTAACATTAATATTATTATTATTAAGGTATAGATGTATAATTAATTTCATGGGTAATAAAAAAAGTGAATTAAAAAAAATTGATTTTATATTATTAATATATATATATATATATATATATTAATATATATATATATATAGTATTTAATATATTACCTGTCTCGCTTTTTTCTTTAATTAAATTAAATTCTAAACAATATAATAGATTGGTAAATTAATATGAATATAAATATATATATATATATATAATGTACATACAATGGATACTTTTTAGAATTAAATTGTGTAAGAATATTTAAACACAAGTTAGCATCAATATTATTATTAATATTATTATTATTTAGATACAGTTGTATACTTAATTTCTGGATAATAAAAAGTGAATTTAAAAAAATTGATTTTATATTATTAAAATATGAAAGTAATATATATATATATATATATATATATATATATAGTATTTAATATATTACTTTTCTCGGCTTTTTCTTTAATTAAATTAAACTAGATTGCTAAATTAATATGAATATATATATATATATATATATATATATATATATATATATAATGTACATTAGGGTGGATCACTTTGATACATTTTGCAATATTATTTATTGGCTCATCTATTATATATAGTAAATATATGAGTTATAATAAATATATATAAATTTTAATTTTTTTTATTATGGCTGCAAATTTAACATGGGAGATATACAATATTTAACATGCAAAATTTAGTAGCAATATTAAAATTGAATGGCAATAATGATTTTTTTTTAAAATGAAAAATGGCTAAAAGCTTTATATGATATATTATTAAATAAAAAAAACATATTTAATTTTTTTTTAAATTGTTACTAGGAAATTCCAGAAAAATTAAATTTTAATAATTTGATGTATATTTTTGAAATTTTTTGTTCTTAAAACATTGTAAAATTTATAAGCAATATTACATTAGTTATATTTGTTCAGTACGAAATGGGTAATGATAAAAAATATTACAAATTTAAATTTAATTTTGATTTCTAAATGTTTTTCATGAAAATGATTCAAATTTCAAATAATCAAAATATTTTATTTAGAAATAATTTTTTTTTAAATATATACTTACTATGCGATAAAATAAACTATATGTATTGCTATATACAACGATGAGATAAAAAAAAACATTACATTATATGCAGATATGTAATACCACAATGTAAATTTGTATGAAATATGATTTATTTTAAAAGTTATAAATATGTAATATTAGCTATTATTGAATATAGTTAATAGTAAATATAAGTTAATTTTAACATCATATAGTAGTAGTATTGATAATTTATTATTAATAGAATTACAAATTATCCCTGGAAATTTTAGTATTTAAAAAATTATAAATATTAATAATTAATATAAAACCTAGAAATAATACTAAATCAGTAGTTAATGATTGATTATTATTTAATATGTATACATAAATATACATTACACTTCTTACAATAATAATAGACATCTAATTTATTATAGGATATTGTAGGTAAAATTATTTAAAGTTGCAAAATTAAAAATTGTATCTGTAGTTTTGAAATAACTTAATCTATAAGTATAATTGACAATATTAAATGGAAATATATATAAATTGGAAGCTGCCGATTACTCATCATTATTGATGTAAATAAAGTATAAAATGGTGATTTATTGCGTAAATTCATTGTGAAACTTTTTTTTTTTTTTAATATTTAGTATAAACAAAGAATCATAAAATGGCGGAAATAATAGAGAAAACAAGTATTTATTTATTTTTAAAAAGAAATTTTTCTTAAAAATCTTTATAATTTTTAATAAGTCGATAAATTCAGACTTCTAGCGTTACCTTACTATTGAAAATAATTTTTTTTAATTATATGATTAATTTGTATGTGCCTTATAGTTTATATGCTGAGTGAGCCAGTTAATTATGAAAAAAGTGATCCACCCTACATTGTACATATATTAGATACTTTTCAGAATTAAATGGTTTAAGAATATTTAAACACAATTTAGTATCAATATTATTATTAAGGTATAGGTGTATAATTTATTTCATGGAAAATAAAGTGAATTAAAAAAAATTATTTTATATTATAATATTTAATTGATATATATATATATATACAAATACATATATATATATATATATATATATATATATATATATATATATATATGTATGTATATATATATATATAATTATTATTATAATTATAATATAACATTTATAATAATTAGAAAATATATTCTTATTATTACTAAATTAAGTTTTTAATTTTCGTATTAATTTTAATATTATTTAAATTAGTTATATAAATCATTATTTTTATTATTTAAATTTGTTGGTATAAATCATTTATATAGAAATAATTAATTATAAATATAATAATTGTTGTTCATATACTGTAATTCAATAATTTTATATACATTCATTTCACCAATTATTGGTATAAAAATGTATCGATTTTACATAAAAAACTATGCAAAATATAAAACAGTACATTAAAAAACAATAGCTATTTTCACATTTATAGAAATATAAATTAAATAAATATTAAAGTATCAAATAATTATATATATTATTAACCTAAATAAATATATGTTTAAATAAGAACTAATCAAACACAATTTAGCATCAATATTATTATTATAGGTTTATAATTCATTTAACATTAATATTATTATTATTTAGGTATAGATGTATAATAAATTTGATCATAAAGTGATTTAAATTATTATGAAATTTAAATCATTGATAATAAAGTGAATTAATATTGATTTTATATTATTAAAATATATAAGTGATATATATATATATATATATATATATATTTAATATATTACCTTTCTCGGCTTTTTATTTAACATTAATATTATTATTATTATTATTATTATTATTATTATTAAGATATAGATGTATAATTAATTAAATATATATTAAAGTATCAAATAATTATATATATTATTAACCTAAATAAATATATGTTTAAATAAGAACTAATCAAACACAATTTAGCATCAATATTATTATTATAGATTTATAATTCATTTAACATTAATATTATTATTATTTAGGTATAGATGTATAATAAATTTCATTGATCATAAAGTGAATTAAGATTAATTTTATATTATTAAAATATATAAGTGATATATATATATATATATATATATATATTTAATATATTACCTTTCTCTGCTTTTTATTTAACATTAATATTATTATTATTAGTAAGGTATAGATATAATTAATTTCATGAATAATAAAGTGAATCAAAAAAATTTATTTTATATTATTAAATATGTAAGTGATATATATATATATATAAATATATATATATATATATATATATATATATATATATATATAGTATTTAATATATTACCTTTCTCGACTTTTTCTTTAATTAAATTAAACTCTAAACAATATACCAGATTGGTAAATTAATATGAATGTATATATATATATATATATATATATATATATATATATATATATATATATATATATAATGTACATACATTGGATACTTTTTATTTCAGAATTAAATGTTTAAGAATATTTAAACACAATTTAGTATCAATATTATTATTATTACGGTATAGAATTATAATTAATTTCATAGATAATAAAGTGAATTAAAAAAAATTGATTTAGTATTATTAAAATATGTTTATATATCTGAAATTACAAGGGGTGAATTTATAATTGATCACTATATGATTAAATTTAATATCAGTATTAAGAAAAATGTACTTATAGTAAAGTTAATCAAATATAGATAAATTAATAAAATAAACATTAATGATTTCACAGAGAATATATTATCCTCACTAGAAGGTAATATACTTTCATCGCTATTGCTAAATGATTGCCTAACATCTACTTTAGACACATTTTCTACTATAAAATGATTAAATGTAACATATCATGCTCATTCTCCATGGTATTATAATGATCTTGAAGCTATGAAGAGAAAATTAAGAAGACTTGAAAAAATATATGATAAAACCAATTCCGAATTTAACTATAATAATTTTAATACAATTCACAAACAATATAGACAATTATTAAATCATACTAAGACTTGCTTTATTAAAGATAAAATAAACTCATATGGGAAATATACTAGAATAATATATTCATTAATTAATACACTTTCAAATAAGTATAGTCCAACAAGCTATCCAACATACACGATTGAATTACTACCAAATATATTCGCCAACTTTTTTGATGATAAAATAAAAAATATAGTACAATCAATTAATGATATAAAACATAAATTTCCAATATACATTATACTACTTTACAATACTGCTAAATCATACTTTCTAACTTTAAGTCCCCTTCATCGTATGAAATATCAATACTAGTTAAAATATGTAAATCATCCTACCCTCATAACGATTCATTACCTAAACAACTTACCGACTTAATAGAACTCTCACAGAACGTTATCATTCCATAATATCTCAATCTATACATACTTCTATTTTTCCCAAATCCCTTAAATATGCCATAATTACTCCCCTACTAAAAACAGTAATCTAGTTAATAAATTACTTAAAAACTACCGTCCTATTTCCAAACTTCCTTTTCTATCTAAAATATTTGAAAGATTCATCAGTAAACAAATCATTAAATATTTATTAGAATATGAACTATATCCTATAAATCAAAGTGCATATCGCAAAAATCATAGTATAGAAACTACAATAGTATCTATATTTGATAATATATATAATGCGATAGATAAGGGAAATAAGGTTCAACTTGTGTTACTAGATATGTCAGCAGCATTTGATACTATCTCTCATAGGATTTTATTAGATAGATTAGAGGAAATAGGTATAACTGATAAGGCACTAGACTTACTGAAATCTTATATTACAAATAGAACATAACGAACATTGATAAATGATATACAATCAGACGAATTCCAACTAAAATATGGAGTTCCACAAGGTATTTACAAAGTATCCACAAGGTATCACAGTACTTGGACTATTATTATTTTTAATTTATTTACGTCCATTATTCCTAGTAATTTCTAAATTTCCCCAAATTAAATTCAACATATTTGCTGACGATATTATAATTTACCTGATTCTACAACTGACAAACAATGATAACTCATCTATCATTAATTGCACTAATAATATACGTAACTGGCTAATCAATAACAATTTACTTCTAAACTTGATAAACTTGATATTGTAATTGTAGAACCTTCTAAGACCATAAAATGGCTGGGTGTCATTATAGACAAACATATGGTAGATAACCACTTACGATTTACTGCTAAAAAAGCATTTTATTATTTTAGAAAGGTCAAAAAATTAAGAAAATTAATGTCATTTCATAATTTAAAAATGATCTCTCAGTCTTATATTATATCACATTTAAACTATTGTAATTCTATATATTATGGTATAACTAAATCTAAAATAAATTATTTAGATCGTATATTAAGAATTATAGTAATAATGATATATGGTTTTAAGCGAAAAAACTATAATAGTATTACCGAATGTTTAACATCACTAGGATGGCTTGAAATGAGAAATTATTCAGCGTATAGAATACTATGTTTAACATATACTGCCCTAAACGCTAAACAGCCGCGCTACCTTTATGATATTATTAAACTAAAGGAAAATACCCGCCGATTAAGATCTAGTAACAGTTTGCTACTATCAAATCAAAAATGTAATATTGATACTTATGGTAAAAGAAGATTTAATGTTTCAGCGCCAGTTTTATGGAACAACCTTACTCTACATTTGCGAAGATGTATTTCCATAAAAACATTTAAGAAGGCAGTGAAAAATTATTTACTATGATTAACATGAGCTCTTGGATTGATCTTGTGCTCTGCATCTGCGCGGATGTTCTATGACTACTCCGATCACATATGTGTCTGCCCAAATGTCAGAGTCCTCTAACTGATTTTATTTTATCATTTAATTCACTTATGATATTATTTTACTCTCTTTAAAGTACAAATAAGAACATATCTATTTGTTATTTTGTGTATAAATAAACTTTTCAATTCAATTCAATTCAATTCAAGGATGGATGGATAGATGAATATATATTTGGATGGATGGATAGATGGATTGATGTATGGATTTATGGATGGGTGAATGTACGGATGGATGGATGAATGGAGTGATGGATTTATGGATGGATGGATATATGGATGGATGGATGGATGAATGAATGGATGAATGAATGGATGGAAGACTATATATTTGGATGTATAGATGGATTGATATATATATATATATGGATGAAATGATGGATTGATGGATGGATGTGCGTATGATGCGAAGGGCGCCCATGGCATTACTATAATTCATACATATACATACACACATACACACACACACACACACACACACACACACACACAGACGTGGTTAGTTTTATATAATAGATATATATATATATATATATATATATATATATATATATATATATATATATATATACATATATTACCTTTCTCGCTTTTTTCTTTAATTAAATTTAACTCTGAACAATATACCAGATTGATAAATTAATATGAATATATATATATATATATATATATATATATATATATATAATGTACATTGTACATATATTGGATATTTTTGAATTAAATGGTTTAAGAATATTTAAACACAATTTAGCATTAATATTATTATTATTACGGTATAGAATTATAATTAATTTCATAGTTAATAAAGTGAATTAAAAAAATTGATTTTATATTATTAAAATATGTAAGTAATATATATATATATATATATATATATATATATATTTATATATATATATATATATATATAGTATTTAATATATTAATTTTCTCGCCTTTTTCTTTAATTAAATTCAACTCTAAACAATATACAAGAATGGTAAATGAATATAAATATATATATAATATACATAGATTGGATACTTTTCATAATTAAAGGGTTCAATAAGCATTAATAAATACTTTAACTGCATTAAAATGAAATATATAATTATAATATGGTGAAAATTAAATAAATTCTAGATTCTAAGAAGTTTTCCCCCATTTTAAGATAAATCTGTTTTAAGGTTTATAATATTAATTCTAAAATATCAATAAATTCTAAATTAATTAAAAAATTAATAATATACCATTTTATAATAGATTTAAGCTAAAAATGATGAGTATTCTTCAGTATCCAATATGTTAATATTTCGTATAATTATTTATATATTTCTGACAGCTTGTTAATATATAAAGATACAACATTTCTGGCAATTGATAAACTTATTGAAATTTAAAATTCGAAGTTAATTCAAACGATAAAATGGAAATCAACATTTAAAATGATACTATCGAATTATATAGTAGCTAAATTATACTAATTCCGATATAGGCGTAATAGTAGTTCATATATATATATATATATATATATATATATATATATATATATATATATACACTAAGGTCTATAAAAATTGGTTACAAATATATATTCATAGAAATTCCTTATAAAATTTTTTTTAAAATGTACCTATAATAAGAATGTATACAGTAATATGTCATATCAATGTATTATTATAAATTACAATAAATGTATTATTAAATTTGATTATATAATATTACTCTTGCTATCTTATATATTAAATATAGTATATCCTCTTAGGTTAAATTGAAATGGGGACATAAAATCCAAACATAACATCAAAATAAAATATTGAATACAATTTAATATTTTTATATATTAATTTATATCTTACCTTATTTAATAGTTGACCCCATCATTAATTAATAAAAGTTTAAAAATGAACCTCCTTAATTTACTTAGTGTCATACGAACAATTATAATTGATTACGGTGCATATTAACTATTTAATAATAATATTATTACAAATAAAGTAGATTACCTTTATTGCAATTCAACAAATAATTCTTAAATTTAATTTTTTCTTTTTCACATGAATATTGGTTGTTTAAATATTGAAATAGGCAGTACGCTTTGAAGCTATTTAAAGTAAAATTATTTTTATCGTATCCACTATTAAATAACCATTTTATATTTGTATTTCCAGAGTAAAAATTAAATAATCTTTTATTAATGTTTTCCAATATAAATTTATAACTGCAGTTGATAATCATATCTACACGGTTATTTTCTAAATAGATACTTTTATTTGCTAATAGATATTCATTAAGACCACTTGCATCAATTGAAGATATGCTGTTATTATTTAAATAAACATCTTTTAGCGAACTTATACATGAAATATTACCTATCAATGATCTCATGTTATTATTAGATGCGAATATTTCTTTCAAATTCTTATTATTTTTGAAAATATTAAAATCCAGCTCACTGATTCTATTATCTTGAATATATAATTCTTTAATGTTTATGAGTTCTGAAAATGAATTATTCTCAATCTGTGTCAATTTGTTTTCATTTAAATAAAGTATTGTTAATTTTATGAGGCCATTTAACATGTAATTTGTTATCTTTTTAAGTTCATTACTTACGATAGACAGTATATCAAGATTAATTAAACTCTTAAATAAGTTATTATTTATAGAACTAATTTGATTGTAATCCAAAAGGAGATAATTTAGCTTAACGAGACCCGCGAATACGTTATTTTCTAAAGTTTTAATATTGTTAAAATTTAGGGATAGTTTCTCTAGGTTAGCTAATGTATGAAAAACGTTATTATCTATAGAACTAATTTGATTGTTTTCCAAAAGGAGATGATTAAGCTTAACAAGCCCCGCGAATACGTTATTTTCTAAATTCTTAATATTGTTAAAATTTAGGGATAGTTTCTCTAGGTTAGCTAATGTATGAAAAACGTTATTATCTATAGAACTAATTTGATTGTCTTCCAAAAGGAGGTGATTTAGCTTAACGAGACCTACGAATGAGTTACTTTCTAAATTCTTAATTTCATTTTCTGATAGTTCAAGTAAAATAAGACTAACCAGACCCAAGAAAGTATTGCTTTCTAACTTTGTAATATAATTATTATTTAAGTATAGTTCCTCTAGATTATCTAATATACTAAATGTGTTATTCTTTATCTTATAAATATATAAACTATCTAACTTAAGGATTTTCAAATTTCTTATAGTGCTTTCTATGTAATCAGGTTTCTTATTAATAATATCACTGTACATTAATTCATTCTTTATTATAGTTTCTATATAATCTTTTGTTAGTAATATGTTTTCCTTTTAAATATAAATATTATTAACATATATAAATAATATATATATATATATATATATATATATATATATATATATATATATATGTAAATTAAACAAATGTATTAATATATTAATTAACAGTGAACTCAATATTATAAAATTAAATGAAACAAACATATTTATAATAGTATTACTAAATATATTAAATCGATTTATTATTATAAATATTATTATAATTATTACTAGTTTTATAATTCTAAATATATATATATATATATATATATATATATATTCAATATTATTTTATGTAGAGAGAATCTAAAATTATAACTAACATTCGATATTAAAATTAAGTTTATTATAATATAGTAGTGATATAATAAATATGCAATCATTTTATATAATTGAAAAAATGTTATTGTTAATTTGTAAATTTAAATATTTAAATAATACAATTTTAAATTTTAATATTTGATTTTATTTGATATTAGTTTATTTTTTCATCAATCCATTAATCCATCCATCCATTCTTTTATATTAGATAATCTAGAGGAACTATACTTAAATAATAATTATATTACAAAGTTAGAAAGCAATACTTTCTTGGGTCTGGTTAGTCTTATTTTACTTGAACTATCAGAAAATAAAATTAAGAATTTAGAAAGTAACTCATTCGTAGGTCTCGTTAAGATAAATCACCTCCTTTTGGAAGACAATCAAATTAGTTCTATAGATAATAACGTTTTTCATACATTAGCTAACCTAGAGAAACTATCCCTAAATTTTAACAATATTAAGAATTTAGAAAATAACGTATTCGCGGGGCTTGTTAAGCTTAATCATCTCCTTTTGGAATACAATCAAATTAGTTCTATAGATAATAACGTTTTTCATACATTAGCTAACCTAGAGAAACTATCCCTAAATTTTAACAATATTAAAACTTTAGAAAATAACGTATTCGCGGGTCTCGTTAAGCTAAATTATCTCCTTTTGGATTACAATCAAATTAGTTCTATAAATAATAACTTATTTAAGAGTTTAATTAATCTTGATATACTGTCTATCGTAAGTAATGAACTTAAAAAGATAACAAATTACATGTTAAATGGCCTCATAAAATTAACAATACTTTATTTAAATGAAAACAAATTGACACAGATTGAGAATAATTCATTTTCAGAACTCATAAACATTAAAGAATTATATATTCAAGATAATAGAATCAGTGAGCTGGATTTTAATATTTTCAAAAATAATAAGAAGTTGAAAGAAATATTCGCATCTAATAATAACATGAGATCATTGATAGGTAATATTTCATGTATAAGTTCGCTAAAAGATGTTTATTTAAATAATAACAGCATATCTTCAATTGATGCAAGTGGTCTTAATGAATATCTATTAGCAAATAAAAGTATCTATTCACCCATCTATTCATCCATCCATTCATCCATCCATCCATCCATCCATCCATCCATCCATCCATCCATCCACCCATCCATTAGTTTAAATGTGATATAATATAAGCATGAGAGATCATTTTAAAATTATGAAATGACATTGATTTTCTTATTTTTGTACCTTGATAGAATAGCAAGTTTGGATATAGGACGGTAGTTTTTTTAGTAATTTATTATCTAGATTACTATTTTTAATTAGTGGAGTTTATGGGATATTTAAGGGATTTTGTAAACAAAATTTGATGTATTTATAGATTGTGATATTATAGATTGTTAAAGTTCTGTAAGAGCGGATTCTATTAAGTCTGAAGGTTATTTCCGCAATGAATCGTTATGAGGGAGTTATTTGAACTAATATTGATATTGCATACGATAAAGGTGATATACAGTTTATAAAGTATGAGTTAGAAGTATTGTAAAGAGGTAGAATATTTTTAATTTTATCAATAAAAAAGAGTTTTGTGTTTTGTTTTGGTTTTTGTTTTGGGTTTTGTTTTGGGTTTTGTTTTGGGTTTTGTTTTGGGTTTTGTTTTGGGTTTTGTTTTGGGTTTTGTTTTGGGTTTTGTTTTGGGTTTTGTTTTGGGTTTTGTTTTGGGTTTTGTTTTGGGTTTTGTTTTGGGTTTTGTTTTGGGTTTTGTTTTGGGTTTTGTTTTGGGTTTTGTTTTGGGTTTTGTTTTGGGTTTTGTTTTGGGTTTTGTTTTGGGTTTTGTTTTGGGTTTTGTTTTGGGTTTTGTTTTGGGTTTTGTTTTGGGTTTTGTTTTGGGTTTTGTTTTGGGTTTTGTTTTGGGTTTTGTTTTGGGTTTTGTTTTGGGTTTTGTTTTGGGTTTTGTTTTGGGTTTTGTTTTGGGTTTTGTTTTGGGTTTTGTTTTGGGTTTTGTTTTGGGTTTTGTTTTGGGTTTTGTTTTGGGTTTTGTTTTGGGTTTTGTTTTGGGTTCGGTTTTGGGTTCGGTTTTGGGTTCGGTTTTGGGTTCGGTTTTGGGTTCGGTTTTGGGTTCGGTTTTGGGTTCGGTTTTGGGTTCGGTTTTGGGTTCGGTTTTGGGTTCGGTTTTGGGTTCGGTTTTGGGTTCGGCTTTGGGTTCGGTTTTGGGTTCGGTTTTGGGTTCGGTTTTGGGTTCGGTTTTGGGTTCGGTTTTGGGTTCGGTTTTGGGTTCGGTTTTGGGTTCGGTTTTGGGTTCGGTTTTGGGTTCGGTTTTGGGTTCGGTTTTGGGTTCGGTTTTGGGTTCGGTTTTGGGTTCGGTTTTGGGTTCGGTTTTGGGTTCGGTTTTGGGTTCGGTTTTGGGTTCGGTTTTGGGTTCGGTTTTGGGTTCGGTTTTGGGTTCGGTTTTGGGTTCGGTTTTGGGTTCGGTTTTGGGTTCGGTTTTGGGTTCGGTTTTGGGTTCGGTTTTGGGTTCGGTTTTGGGTTCGGTTTTGGGTTCGGTTTTGGGTTCGGTTTTGGGTTCGGTTTTGGGTTCGGTTTTGGGTTCGGTTTTGGGTTCGGTTTTGGGTTCGGTTTTGGGTTCGGTTTTGGGTTCGGTTTTGGGTTCGGTTTTGGGTTCGGTTTTGGGTTCGGTTTTGGGTTCGGTTTTGGGTTCGGTTTTGGATTCGGTTTTGGGTTCGGTTTTGGGTTCGGTTTTGGGTTCGGTTTTGGGTTCGGTTTTGGGTTCGGTTTTGGGTTCGGTTTTGGGTTCGGTTTTGGGTTCGGTTTTGGGTTCGGTTTTGGGTTCGGTTTTGGGTTCGGTTTTGGGTTCGGTTTTGGGTTCGGTTTTGGGTTCGGTTTTGGGTTCGGTTTTGGGTTCGGTGTTGGGTTCGGTTTAGGGTTTAGTTTTGGGTTTGTGTTTGGTTTTGGGTTTGGTTTCGAGTTAGGTTTAGGTTTGGTTTTGGGTTTGGTTTTGGGATTGGTTTTAGGTTTGGTTTTTGGTTTGGTTTTGGGTTTGGTTTTGAGTTTGAGTTTGAGTTTGATTTTGATTTTGAGTTTTGGTTTGGATTTAGTTCTGTGTAGGTTTTTTTTATATAAAATACTATAAATTTGATGCTAGGGTATGTTTATATGCTATAATTAGAATATTTGTATTTAAGTTTTTGATTGGTTTTGATTTTGATATATGTTTTTTTAAAAAATAAACTAACATATCGTATAATACATTTTATTTATGTTATAAATATGTTATATTATATCGGTTTCCGGTTGTGTTCGCAAAAATGTATGTATTTAAATATATTATATACATCCATTAAAATTATAATATATATAAATATAAATAAAATATAAATATAAATCTGTTTACATAAAATATTCGATATCGATGATTACGAATAAAAGAAGGCGTGACTTAATTGTAATTAACGGTCGACCAATCATTGCTAAGGAAGAGGTGCTTTTCGAAAATGTGGTGGCATTTCATCATTGCGAGATTGCGAACTGGAATATATTCTGGCGCGCTAGTCACGTGTTTCGGTTCTCTAACCTTATTGGTGCATTACTTCTCCCACCTTTTTCAAATATATAAATAAAGATTTGAAAATGATTTTAGGGTGCGGTGCTACAACATTTTAGGTGAAAAGTCACGTGGTATTTCACCTTATGAGCGGTGCTACATATCTCGGGTGAAAAGTAACGTGATACTATTATCCCATTGTGATTGGTTAATTCAGATGAAAATATAAACAAAGAAATAATATTCGTAACAAATATTTAGTTTTAAAATTATTTGATTATAAAACATAATATACACATACTTGTCATTATATACAATATTACAATATGACTGAACAGTTAGTACACCTTACATTTATAAAACAATAATACTATTTTCGTTAGTTAATTCACAATTGTATTTTTAATTTAATATATTTTAAATTTATTTAAAAAGCATAAATTATAATATATTATATTACAAAATTTACAAATTTATAAATATATATATTATATTATACATGCTTGAAGCATTAAGTTATCTTTATTTGCGTAACCACCATATAACCGTTATTGCTTCAATACTTACGATGGTGTAAAAACCGAATCTAATAATATCAATTATAATTTTACTTTGAAGTTGATTTATATTTAATTGATTTAATTTAATACATAAGAAATCTTTAAATATATTAATATATACATATAACTTTAAAATTGATTTTAATTTATATTAAATTATAAATCATTAAATATATTTAGTATTTTACTAATTAATATATATATATTTTTTTAAATAAAATGTTTTTAATTAAATATTAATTTAGATATAAAAACTTATAATTGGCTATATTTTAATATATATTTGTTCACCTTTATAATATATTTAATATAATTACTTTGATTAATTATATAATTAATAATAAATATACTATTTTAGAGATATTATTAATGCAGAGAATGTAATCATTGATTCATTAATTCACGAATTAGAAGAAGAACGTGATAGATATAGTTCTTTAAATTATTGGGACGATGTAATTGCAAATTATTCGGAGACAGAATTTAAATCAAATTTCAGGTTTTAATTAAACATTTCATATAAAAACATCAACTATTGTTACAATACTATATTTAAATATTAACTCATGCTATCTATTTTACAAATACTTTCAGAGTAAATATCAATACATTTAATTATATTTGTAATGAAATAAATCCATATATTACATCAAATGCAAGGAAAAACAAACCCATGAATGAGATGAAACTTGCAATTGCATTATGAAGGTAATTTTTTAAATATATTATTTTTAGAAATATATGTATATATAACAATATTATAAAAAACAGATTGGCTACTAATTGCGACTATCGTACATTAGCTGATAAATTTAGAGTCTCAAAATCATCAGCGATACAATGGACCAATCAAGTATGTATTCCTATAAAATTATTAAGTTATTTTCTTGTATGTATATGTATAGAAATTCTTGTAACATTATAATTATATCATTAAAAAGTTATATTTATTTTTAGGTTGTAAGGGTTATAACTGAAAAATTGTTAAAAAAAACACATCATATTTCCAACGAGTCGACACGATTTGGAAACAGCTCGTCAATTATTTGCAAATATAAGATTCCCAAATTGTGTCGGTGCGATAGATGGGACCCATATTCCAATATTAGCCCCTTTGATAAATAAATCAGATTTCTATAATAGGAAAGGATTTTATTCTATTAATGTAATAATGGCTGTTTGCGATGGAAAAAAGAGGTATATATAATTATATTTTGAAATATTATTTTTATATAACATTTATTTTTTAGATTCATTGATATTTGTATTGGATATCCGGGAAAAGTTCATGACACAAAAGTTTTTTCGAATTCAGATTTTTGCAATATTATATATCCGAATATATTCAATCAATTCAATAATGTTAGTATATTTAAATAACAATGTACTTTTTTATAAATTTATATACTTATCATATTTTATAACACAGAATAATGAAAGATTAGTAATACTTGGCGATGCATATCCTGCATTACCTTGGCTGGTAAAACCATTGCCCGGAGTAAACCTATCACTAAAGAAGGAATTGTTCAATTTTAGACATTCAAGTGCTCGTATAGAGCAGACATTCGGACTACTAAAATCAAGATGGCGGATATTACTGAAAAGGCAGGATACAGAATTTCATAATTTACATTACTGCATAACTGCCTGTTTTATTTTGCATAATATTTGTATTGATCAAGGTGATAATCATTTACCATTATAGGATGATAATATAGATAATAATGTATATAATGAAATCGAAGGCCTACGTGTCAATATATTTAATGGTGATAATAATATGAGAAATTATATAACAAATATTTTATAAAATTTTGTATTGTTACTTTTTTTTTGATATATTTCATTATGTATTTCTTTTAATATATACATTTTATCAATTTTTGTTGTTAATGGTTTTAGGATATTCTTAAATTCTGCATTTTGTATTATCCCATGATTTTCTCTAAGCTCGATTAACCTGAATAAAATATTGATTGTATGTAAAACAAATTATAATCCTATAAAATTAATTTATTTTTAAAATATCAAACAAATATGCTATTTAATAACTTACTTGTTAATATTTAATTCCATATTTTTCTTGGCATTTTTAGAGGGAGAAGGTGCTTTTTTAATTACTGGATGAATATTTTCAGGGTTGATTGAAGTAGATTTAATATTTTCTATATTTATAGGGCGTCTGAATATTAGTAGTTTAGAATTGGAGGTAAGATTTATGGGAGGTGCAGAGGAAGTAGAAGGTGATGAAGAAATTATTGGAATATTTGTGGTTATATGGTGCCGGATATATTTTAAGATTATTTCTTTCTCTCGGTATACCTGTTATATTTATAATCATCTATTAAATTTATATTATGATGCTTATATTTTAAATAATTGAATCTAATAAATACCTGTTATATTATATATATTATAATTATCTTGCAAATAATATAATCATATTTTTAATATAAACCTATCCTAATGTATAAATTGAAATCATATTTTAAAATATAAACCTATAACTTCCCGATTTCTTTGAATGAGCATTCTGGGTCTTATCGTATCCCTCGTTCACATAAACTCATTAATCATATCATAATACGGAGCAAATGGTGCCCATTCACTATCAACACCACTCATCTTCAAATAATCATTTCTCTGCAAGTATCATATTTGTTATAAATTTCAAAATATTATAAGTGCAAATTTGATAACATTAATTAAAATCAATCATCATATTAATGTTACTCAATATGTCATCATATTACTTATACCATGATTTGAATCATGGGAAATTTTGAATTATGTTAACTAAAAGAATGTGAGTATTCTTGGTCTAGACTCTAGAACTATAATAAAATAAATAATAATTTAATTATTAATGAAATTCATAATCTAATGATTAGTATTATATATTTATAAATTAAATACATTTATATTATAGCTCTTATATAATTTGTGATTTTCAACATTTCTGATACATATACATAAAATATGTTTTCTAATATAATGTATATTTAATTATACATAAGTAATTACATGCACAGTTTATCTAATATACATACTTATAATACTAACTTCATAATACTTTTTTTTAAAGTATTTTATTTTATTCTTTATTTGTATATCCGAAATATTTGCAATACATTTCTTGTTGAACTCCTGACTCATTTTATGATATTTATCTGTATTACTTTTAATATTTATTGAAAGAAAATCAGATTTCCATAAATTAATAATGTACAATACTTGATTTTCATTAAATTTAGACATTTTATTTAAAATTTCTTTTGTCTATTTCTATCATAAGATCTTGTTTACTTATAAAATATTCCCTAATATCTTTGCACGGTATTCCAAAATCGCATATATTTAATCCGAATTGGTGGGAAAAGGTCAGAGATCACTGGAGGAAATACCACGTGACTTTTCACCCAACGTACCATGTGACTTTTCACCCGATGAAAAGCAGGGGTGTCCGAGCGCTATGTATGTTATACGGGTGCACCCGCCACACTTTTATTTTTTATTTATGTAGCACCGCACCCTTAGTCTATAATAATTTTGAAATGGATCAATTAGAGAAACAGAACGAAACAATATTAAGATATTGGAGAGATCAAGTTATAAATAAAAAATATCCCTTTAAAACTAATAATATGTATGATATAGATATATCCGAAAAAGTTATAAAAATTATGTATTTTTAAGAATGCAGAGCAGATTAGATTATTTAAGAAGAATTGGAAAATCAAAAATATAGTAAGGTATGTGTTTTGTATTATAATCTACTGTTATAATAATTTATATTGTATAGTTATTTTTAACCTTTGTAAATTATGAATAAAATTATCATCATTATAAATAATTAAATTAAATTATATAATATAATAATTAAATGTAAATTACATAACTATATATATAATTTATAATATATGTTAATATATATCATTTTACAATACAATACATATATGTAAATATTGTTCCTTTGGGAACGTGCATAATTGCCATTTCTAATGCATGCTATCTTGTCTTAAATATATATTAAATATTTCATCATTCAAGAGATAATGATAATGAACAAAACACACTATCTTAATAGTTTAAAGAACTATGTGATCTAAAACTAGATATTTTGAGTGATTCCTTTATACAAATACATATTTACTTGTATAAGTAAGTTACGCATATGGTCGGAGCAATTTTACAAAACACATTATCTGGTTTTTAATTTAAATATATAATATAGATTTATCTATTTATCTAACAATTTATTAATTTATTTTAATAATTTATAGAGAAAAACATATTTGAATCCTAGTATCTGTGATTGCTGCACCGTTCGCACCATATTATAATCAAATAGACGAATTGTTAGCTGTCCGCATTTTACATGCGACTAAACTTCTAATTGGAATGTTAACGAAATGAAAAGGTTACGGATAAGTGTTGTTATTAATTTATATAGTATCGGAATATATTTTCCGAATTCAAATTCAGTAATAACTATTAATGTAATATTAAATTATTAATAAACGAGCACTTTTGAAATACAACAAATAACATTACACATTATAGTTATTCAGTCTGGACCTCCCCACACAGAATATCTCTCGACAAACAATGCTGCCACCACCAATACATTTAGTGATAAAACACACCGCACAGAATATTTAATAAAATTTTTATTTAATAAATTCTATATATAATACAAAATATATTAAATCATAATTATTATATTTAATAAATTCTATATATAATCAAAAATTTATAAAATAAAAAGATTAACTACACTAAATAATACTATACTAAATAAGTCAAATAATCTCGCATTACATTTGCATTGGCTTCATGATTATTATCATTCGCAATACCTATGTATTCTAACTGATCTTCCAAATAAATGTCATTAATACAAATATTATGTAACATAAATAAGCTGACATTACATAATGCTAATTTTCAAAATTGGTTCTTGTCGGTGTAGTAAATTCTCCATTTAGCAGCCCGAAAGATTGTTCAATCACAATCCTACCACTGGAATATTTGACATTACAATTAGTTTTAAATGTTTCCCCGGAAATGGCCCCGAATTACCTATAAACAATTTTTTACAAATAATACATAATTATAACACAAATTTAAGTTAAATTTAACTTATATATAATACGGTATTTACTTGATTGGTCCATCGAATAGCTGATGCTCTTGATACACGGAATGTATCTGCAATCGTTCGATAATCGCAATTTGTAGCTAATCTGCATAATATACATTACTTACTATAACTTATAATATGAAAATGATATTAATTGAATACATTAATTAAAACTATTGTTAAACTCCATAAAGTTATTGCTACCTTTAAATTGACACTAGTGCAGTTAGAATTAGTTGCGATACAAATATATTACCAATGTTAGCGCAAAGAGGATACAAAGTTTCTTTCTTTAATCTAAGAAATCTTCTTTATGTCAGAAAATATTGATATTATAATATGAGATGGTAAAGATATTCTAAAATAATCAATGAATTATATTTTCACGTTACCTAAAATGTTGACTAAATTCGAGATCACTACATTTATTGATGATTCCTTACGAATTCAACTCCGCACCATATTTAATAACATTGCCAAGTTCATGGCTATCTCTTCGAGGATTTCATCTAATATCTCGTTAGGACTTATCAATGTATTGATAACAAATATTTCTGTACAAATAAATATTTTGTTAATTTATGATATTACAATTTATGTTATTTTATCAAGAATTATTTTGTATATAATAATTCAAACAAAATTTATTGTATTAAAGCTATATATGTATATACATATATATATATATATATATATATATATATATATATATATATATATATATATATATACATATATAAAGTAAATATTTATTAAATTGCTAATACTATTTTATTTCAAATTGTAATGCATATTATTTACAAGTAGTATGTATATATTTAATAATATACAAGTTATATATAATATTGATTTTAATTATATAATTATAAATATTAATAATATAAATTGTTAATAATATTTAATTTCGAATTGAAATGTATATTATTTTAAAGTAATATGAATATATATATAAGGATATACTGGTTATATATAATACAGAAGTTAAATAGATAATGATATAATAAAGTGTTTACTAACGGGACCATTATAAGTGACATAATTAAACTTTTATTTAAATATAAATTAATTGATTTGTAAATTGTTTGTATTTAAATTTTTGTTATATATTCAAAGGCAATAAAATATTGTGATCAATAGGATTGCGCGCCGAAATATGTCAACGTTAAAATTGTCCAATGAAAGTGCGCGTCAAAAAAGAACAATACAATCAACACCGCTCGTTTTGAATTAATCACGTGATTATATCGATAAGATACCGCAGGCTTAATCGAAGCCCGCACGAGTGGCGCGCGTTATATAACGAAACGCAAAACTCATAATATTGAATATCGTTTATATGTATATCATTATACACGTCTATCTTTTATTGATTGCATTCGCAATGTCATGCACTTGTCTAGATATAATATAATTTGTGTCATAAAATCCCAGCGAGCTTGTAGCGCGATCCGACGGTCGTAGCGAATTCGATATTACAGATTTTTCGGCCAAATTTTTGAACCCACATCGAAGACTCCGATAAAGGGAGTGGCGAACAAATTATATGATTACAAAATTTTAATATAATTGATCAATGCAATTATATTAAATATATTATAAAGGTGAACAAATATATATTAAAATATAGCCAATTATAAGTTTTTATATCTAAATTAATATTAAATTAAAAACATTTTATTTTAAAAAATATATATATACTAATTAGTAAAATACTAAATATATTTAATGATTTATAATTTGATATAAATCAATTTTAAAGTTATATTTTAAAGTTATATTAATATTATTATATTTAAAGATTTCTTATTTATTATAAATCAATTAAATATAAATCAACTTCAAAGTAAAATTATAATTGATATTATTAGATTCGTTGTTAGGGCTAATAAGGAGTAAATGGTGCCGATTCACTATAAACGTCCTCTTCTTTACCAAACCCAAAACCAAAACCAAACCTAAACCTAAACCTAAACCTAAACCAAACCCAAAACCAAGCCCAAAACCAAACCCAAAACAAAACCCAAAACCAAATCCAAAACCATACCCAAAACCATACCCAAACCCAAAAACAAACCCAAACCCAAAACCAAACCCTAAACAAAACCCAAAACCAAACCTAAAACCAAACCTAAACCCAAAACCAAACCCAAAACCTAACCTAAAACCGAACCAAAAACCCAACCCAAACCCAAAAACAAACCCAAAACAAAACTCAAAACCAAACCCAAAACCAAACCCAAAACCAAACCCAAAACCAAACCCAAAACCAAACCCAAAACCAAACCCAAAACCAAACCCAAAACCAAACCCAAAACCAAACCCAAAACCAAACCCAAAACCAAACCCAAAACCAAACCCAAAACCAAACCCAAAACCAAACCCAAAACCAAACCCAAAACCAAACCCAAAACCAAACCCAAAACCAAACCCAAAACCAAACCCAAAACCAAACCTAAACCCAAAACCAAACCCAAAACCTAACCTAAAACCAAACCAAAAACCCAACCCAAACCCAAAAACAAACCCAAACAAAACTCAAAACTAAACCCAAAACAAACCCAAAACCAAACCCAAAACCAAACCCAAAACCAAACCCAAAACCAAACCCAAAACCAAACCCAAAACCAAACCCAAAACCAAACCCAAAACCAAACCCAAAACCAAACCCAAAACCAAACCCAAAACCAAACCCAAAACCAAACCCAAAACCAAACCCAAAACCAAACCCAAAACCAAACCCAAAACCAAACCCAAAACCAAACCCAAAACCAAACCCAAAACCAAACCCAAAACCAAACCCAAAACCAAACCCAAAACCAAACCCAAAACCAAACCCAAAACCAAACCCAAAACCAAACCTAAACCCAAAACCAAACCCAAAACCTAACCTAAAACCAAACCAAAAACCCAACCCAAACCCAAAAACAAACCCAAAACAAAACTCAAAACCAAACCCAAAACAAACCCAAAACCAAACCCAAAACAAACCCAAAACCAAACCCAAAACCAAACCCAAAACCAAACCCAAAACCAAACCCAAAACCAAACCCATAACCAAACCCAAAACCAAACCCAAAACCAAAACCAAAATCAAACCCAAAACCAAACCCAAAACCGAACCCAAAACCGAACCCAAAACCGAACCCAAAACCGAACCCAAAACCGAACCCAAAACCGAACCCAAAACCGAACCCAAAACCGAACCCAAAACCGAATCCAAAACCGAACCCAAAACCGAACCCAAAACCGAACCCAAAACCGAACCCAAAACCGAACCCAAAACCGAACCCAAAACAGAACCCAAAACCGAACCCAAAACCGAACCCAAAACCGAACCCAAAACCGAACCCAAAACCGAACCCAAAACCGAACCCAAAACCGAACCCAAAACCGAACCCAAAACCGAACCCAAAACCGAACCCAAAACCGAACCCAAAACCGAACCCAAAACCGAACCCAAAACCGAACCCAAAACCGAACCCAAAACCGAACCCAAAACCGAACCCAAAACCGAACCCAAAACCGAACCCAAAACCGAACCCAAAACCGAACCCAAAACCGAACCCAAAACCGAACCCAAAACCGAACCCAAAACCGAACCCAAAACCGAACCCAAAACCGAACCCAAAACCGAACCCAAAACCGAACCCAAAACCGAACCCAAAACCGAACCCAAAACCGAACCCAAAACCGAACCCAAAACCGAACCCAAAACCGAACCCAAAACCGAACCCAAAACCGAACCCAAAACCGAACCCAAAACCAAACCCAAAACCAAACCCAAAACCAAACCCAAAACCAAACCCAAAACCAAACCCAAAACCAAACCTAAAACCAAACCCAAAACCAAACCCAAAACCAAACCCAAAACCAAACCCAAAACCAAACCCAAAACCAAACCCAAAACCAAACCCAAAACCAAACCCAAAACCAAACCCAAAACCAAACCCAAAACCAAACCCAAAACCAAACCCAAAACCAAACCCAAAACCAAACCCAAAACCAAACCCAAAACCAAACCCAAAACCAAACCCAAAACCAAACCCAAAACCAAACCCAAAACCAAACCCAAAACCAAACCCAAAACCAAACCCAAAACCAAACCCAAAACCAAACCCAAAACCAAACCCAAAACCAAACCCAAAACCAAACCCAAAACCAAACCCAAAACCAAACCCAAAACCAAACCCAAAACCAAACCCAAAACCAAACCCAAAACCAAACCCAAAACCAAACCCAAAACCAAACCCAAAACCAAACCCAAAACCAAACCCAAAACCAAACCCAAAACCAAACCCAAAACCAAACCCAAAACCAAACCCAAAACCAAACCCAAAACCAAACCCAAATCTTATTTATCGTTTAGTCAAATTCAAATCAAAGTTATCGTTCGGTCAAAAGCTAAACGCAGTGAAACTGCCACATGTGGAAGAATCAGTTACAACTTAATGTAACGATAATATTAGGATTTATTAATGTTTTTTAATATAGCTGATGTATTAATATTAATTAATATATTATAATTCTAAATATTAAAAAATATATTAATATTAATATTAATTATCTCGTTTTAATTTCCCCGTGTTTATTATATAATATAAATCAATGTAATAAATGAGCATATTGATATCATTTGAATTCGTTGATAGTAATAATACATCCGTTGATATCGTTATTGATAAAAGTTCCTATCGATAAGTTCATTGTATAAAAAAATCGGGTGGTAAATAATACTCTTTTTTTTGGATAAAATTAATAAACAGATTGGTGTGAATTATATACAACCAGTTAAAAATAAAATACGTAATAAGGAACTTCTTAATATATTTGTATAACTTATATGTTACCATAGTTACGCCGCCGTTTTAAATACACATTTAATATTGATTAAAATATAATTCTTATAAATAAGTGTAGCATGTATTAGAATATTAATCCTGTGCAGAGTATAGGATTACAGGACATACGTAAGAATAATATGTTGATGTTCGTTATAAACCAACATTGTCGTATATCAGAAATATACGTCACATCCCGCACCTGGAAAAGGTACCGTGATATATATATATATTTGTTGCGTTTAGTGTTATTGAAGTGTACTTTTTCCTCGAAAGATCGTATCTTCACGATTATTTCGATATACACAGAAACGACGATCTCGGAGTCCGTCTAGGGTAGTATCACCTAGCGATGACTCATTATCAATTATAGTTCACAACACAACGCCTCTCTCGTAGAGATATTCGGAATTACGCTTAGAATGCGGATGTGGCTTCTTTAACGGGGGACGCAACTTCGTCAGCTATCGACCAATCACCGTTTAGCACGACCGTATTTAGGTCTTCCATAATTGAACCGTCACCAGGCGCCAATATATCGATGCAGTAGTGTAATATTTTAGAACGAGTCCAACTGTAGCTATTGTCGAATGTGACTACATCTGTGAAAATAGATTAGGGTGTAATGTAAGTCGTAGGGTGTTAATTGGTAGGTATGGGTTAGTGAGGGAGATGGTCTAAGCGTAGATATATGAATTAGTTAAGATATAGGGCTTAATAATGGTGTAGCACAAATTAATAATGGTGTAATTAATGGCATAGTATAATATGCATATAGCTAAATATGGAATACATGGAATAGTCAAGGTATATACGAGGTAATGTATTTCTTACACTACCTAATATACTACCTAGTACATTGCCTAGTACATTGCCTAATACACTACTTAGTGCATTGCCTAGTACACTACTTAGTATACTATCTAGTACACTGTCTAGTACATTACCGAGTATACTGTCTAGTAAACTACCTAGTACACTGTCTAGTACACTACCTAGTACACTACCTAGTACACTACCTAGTACACTACCTAGTACACTACCTAGTATACTACCTAGTACACTACCTAGTACACTACCTAGTGCACTACCTAGTACAATACCTAGTACACTGTCTAGTACACTACCTAGTATACAACCTAGTACACTGCCTAGTACACTGTCTAGTACACTACCTAGTACTCTACCTAGTACACTAATTAGTACACTACCTAGTACACTACCTAGTACACTGTCTAGTACACTACCTAGTACATTACCTAGTACATTACCTAGTACACTGCCTAGTACACTGTCTAGTATACTGCCTAGTATACTACCTAATACACTACTTAGTACACTACCTAATACACTATTTAGTACACTACCTAGTTCATTACCTAGTACACTGCCTAGTACAATACCTAGTATACTACCTAGTACACTACCTAGTACACTACCTAGTATACTGTCTAGTACACTACCTAGTACACTACCTAGTACACTACCTAGTACACTACCTAGTACACTACCTAGTACACTACCTAGTACACTACCTAGTACACTGTCTAGTGCACTACCTAGTACACTAACTAGTACACTGTCTAGTACACTACCTAGTACACTACCTAGTACACTACCTAGTATACTATCTAGTACACTGTCTAGTACATTACCGAGTATACTGTCTAGTAAACTACCTAGTACACTGTCTAGTACACTACCTAGTACACTACCTAGTACACTACCTAGTACACTACCTAGTACACTACCTAGTACACTACCTAGTACACTACCTAGTGCACTGCTTTATACATTAACTAGTACACTACATAGTACACTACCTAGTACACTACCTAGTACACTACCTAGTACACTACCTAGTACACTACCTAGTACACTACCTAGTACACTACCTAGTACACTACCTAGTACACTACCTAGTACACTACCTAGTACACTACCTAGTGCACTGCTTTATACATTAACTAGTACACTACATAGTACACTACCTAGTACACTACCTAGTACACTACCTAGTACACTACCTAGTACACTACCTAGTACACTACCTAGTGCACTGCTTTATACATTAACTAGTACACTACATATTACACTACACGTGATGTAGTTAAGAATCTCGTGGTACCGGAGTAGTTGGTGCTGGTGTAGGTAATACTACCTGCGTGAACTGCTGTACGCGAGTAGTTAGTGGTGTATGAACTAGTGGTTTCTTTGTGTTGATGGGGTGAGGATAATCCACTATAAGCATAATATAAACAGATACCTTAAGTCGGATGCTAATGTTTAGGTATATCGTTTGAAAACTGTAAACGATTGATATCATATTTTATAAATTATTGAATGTTTTCAAAAAGTATTAACTGGATTGTTTGCTACAACAAACAATTATATTACCAGTAAGTGAATATTGTCATTTATATGCAATAAATTGGTTGTTTGGATTAACACCTATTTTGTATTTCAAATTTGTTAACATACAAAAAAAATCCATCACTGTTAACATAATTTTTATTATAATTGTTTTTACGTTTTCATACATAATAATATTTTGCAATAATTTATATATATATATATATATATATATTTGTGTGTGTGTGTGTGTGTTAGTGTGTGTAGCATTACAACATATGTACAGGAATAAATAGCATGCGAATTTACTTAGTTACACATCGAGATGGGTCAGGTATTTTAATAACCAGGTGTGTAAAGATCACAGAGAATTTAGGTCAGTAGTCAATATTTACTAAATATCTTTACTAACACGTGCCTATGCGTTCGCAAGTGATCATTCCATCTTCTGGTACCAAGTGACTGTTCACTCGTTGCATCGGCCGCAACACCAGTTTTCCATCTACGCTGGACACCCCGAAGGACACATCGAACCCTCCTGTTATAAACTCATACCTGGACAAGACGTGTTACGCTGTAAACTAATTATATTGAGAAAGTGTAAAGAGGCGGGACAAGAGTGAGGAGATTAAGAAAGTGTGGGGAGGTTAAGCAAGTGTGGGGAGGTTAAGCAAGTTTGAGGAGGTTAAGCAAGTGTGGGGAGGTTAAGCAAGTGTGAGGAGGTTAAGCAAGTGTGAGGAGGTTAAGCAAGTGAGGAGGTTAAGCAAGTGTGAGGAGGTTAAGCAAGTGTGAGGAGGTTAAGCAAGTGAGGAGGTTAAGCAAGTTATGAGGTTAAGCAAGTGTGAGGAGGTTAAGCAAGTGTGAGGAGGTTAAGCAAGTGTGAGGAGGTTAAGCAAGTGTGAGGAGGTTAAGCAAGTGTTTGGAGGTTAAGCAAGTGTGAGGAGGTTAAGCAAGTGTGAGGAGGTTAATCAAGTGTGGGGAGGTTAAGCAAGTGTGAGGAGGTTAAGCAAGTGTGGGGAGGTTAAGCAAGTGTGAGGAGGTTAAGCAAGTGATGAGGTTAAGCAAGTGTGAGGAGGTTAAGCAAGTGAGGAGGTTAAGCAAGTGTGGGGAGGTTAAGCAAGTGTGGGGTAAGCAAGTGTAGGGAGGTTAAGCAAGTGTGAGGAGGTTAAGCAAGTGTGAGGAGGTTAAGCAAGTGTGAGGAGGTTAAGCAAGTGTTTGGAGGTTAAGCAAGTGTAGGGAGGTTAAGCAAGTGTTTGGAGGTTAAGCAAGTGTGGGGAGGTTAAGCAAGTGTGAGGAGGTTAAGCAAGTGAGGAGGTTAAGCAAGTGTGAGGAGGTTAAGCAAGTGTGAGGAGGTTAAGCAAGTGAGGAGGTTAAGCAAGTGATGAGGTTAAGCAAGTGTGAGGAGGTTAAGCAAGTGTGAGGAGGTTAAGAAAGTGTGAGGAGGTTAAGCAAGTGTGAGGAGGTTAAGCAAGTGTTTGGGGGTTAAGCAAGTGTGAGGAGGTTAAGCAAGTGTGAGGAGGTTAAGCAAGTGTGGGGAGGTTAAGCAAGTGTGAGGAGGTTAAGCAAGTGTGGGGAGGTTAAGCAAGTGTGAGGAGGTTAAGCAAGTGAGGAGGTTAAGCAAGTGATGAGGTTAAGCAAGTGTGAGGAGGTTAAGCAAGTGAGGAGGTTAAGCAAGTGTGGGGAGGTTAAGCAAGTGTGGGGTAAGCAAGTGTAGGGAGGTTAAGCAAGTGTGAGGAGGTTAAGCAAGTGTGAGGAGGTTAAGCAAGTGTGAGGAGGTTAAGCAAGTGTTTGGAGGTTAAGCAAGTGTAGGGAGGTTAAGCAAGTGTTTGGAGGTTAAGCAAGTGTGAGGAGGTTAAGCAAGTGTGAGGAGGTTAAGCAAGTGAGGAGGTTAAGCAAGTGTGAGGAGGTTAAGCAAGTGTGGGGGTAAGCAAGTGTAGGGAGGTTAAGCAAGTGTAGGGAGGTTAAGCAAGTGTGGGGAGGTTAAGCAAGTGTGAAGAGGTTAAGCAAGTGTGGGGAGGTTAAGCAAGAGTGAGGAGGTTAAGCAAGTGAGGAGGTTAAGCAAGTGTGAGGAGGTTAAGAATGTGTGGGGTAAGCGAGTGTAGGGAGATTAAGCAAGTATGAGGAGGTTAAGCAAGTGTGAAGAGGTTAAGCAAGTGTGAGGAGGTTAAGCAAGTGTGAAGAGGTTAAGCAAGTGTGAGGAGGTTAACCAAGTGTGAGGAGGTTAAGCAAGTGTGAAGAGGTTAAGCAAGTATGAGGAGGTTAAGCAAGTGTGGGGAGGTTAAGCAAGTGTGAAGAGGTTAAGCAAGTGTGAGGAGGTTAAGCAAGTGTGAAGAGGTTAAGCAAGTATGAGGAGGTTAAGCAAGTGTGGGGAGGTTAAGCAAGTGTGAGGAGGTTAAGCAAGTGTGAGGAGGTTAAACAAGTATGAGGAGGTTAAGAATGTGTGGGGAGGTTAAGCATGTGTGAAGAGGTTAAGCAAGTGTGAGGAGGTTAAGCAAGTGAGGAGGTTAAGCAAGTGTGAGGAGGTTAATCAAGTGTGATGAGGTTAAGCAAGTGTGAGGAGGTTAAGCAAGTGTGAGGAGGTTAAGCAAGAGTGAGGAGGTTAAGCAAGTGTGAGGAGGTTAAGCAAGTGTGGGGAGGTTAAGCAAGTGTGAGGAGGTTAAGCAAGTGAGAGGAGGTTAAGCAAGTGAGGAGGTTAAGCAAGTGTGAGGAGGTTAAGCAAGTGTGAGGAGGTTAAGCAAGTGAGGAGGTTAAGCAAGTTATGAGGTTAAGCAAGTGTGAGGAGGTTAAGCAAGTGTGAGGAGGTTAAGCAAGTGTGAGGAGGTTAAGCAAGTGTGAGGAGGTTAAGCAAGTGTTTGGAGGTTAAGCAAGTGTGAGGAGGTTAAGCAAGTGTGAGGAGGTTAATCAAGTGTGGGGAGGTTAAGCAAGTGTGAGGAGGTTAAGCAAGTGTGGGGAGGTTAAGCAAGTGTGAGGAGGTTAAGCAAGTGATGAGGTTAAGCAAGTGTGAGGAGGTTAAGCAAGTGAGGAGGTTAAGCAAGTGTGGGGAGGTTAAGCAAGTGTGGGGTAAGCAAGTGTAGGGAGGTTAAGCAAGTGTGAGGAGGTTAAGCAAGTGTGAGGAGGTTAAGCAAGTGTGAGGAGGTTAAGCAAGTGTTTGGAGGTTAAGCAAGTGTAGGGAGGTTAAGCAAGTGTTTGGAGGTTAAGCAAGTGTGGGGAGGTTAAGCAAGTGTGAGGAGGTTAAGCAAGTGAGGAGGTTAAGCAAGTGTGAGGAGGTTAAGCAAGTGTGAGGAGGTTAAGCAAGTGAGGAGGTTAAGCAAGTGATGAGGTTAAGCAAGTGTGAGGAGGTTAAGCAAGTGTGAGGAGGTTAAGAAAGTGTGAGGAGGTTAAGCAAGTGTGAGGAGGTTAAGCAAGTGTTTGGGGGTTAAGCAAGTGTGAGGAGGTTAAGCAAGTGTGAGGAGGTTAAGCAAGTGTGGGGAGGTTAAGCAAGTGTGAGGAGGTTAAGCAAGTGTGGGGAGGTTAAGCAAGTGTGAGGAGGTTAAGCAAGTGAGGAGGTTAAGCAAGTGATGAGGTTAAGCAAGTGTGAGGAGGTTAAGCAAGTGAGGAGGTTAAGCAAGTGTGGGGAGGTTAAGCAAGTGTGGGGTAAGCAAGTGTAGGGAGGTTAAGCAAGTGTGAGGAGGTTAAGCAAGTGTGAGGAGGTTAAGCAAGTGTGAGGAGGTTAAGCAAGTGTTTGGAGGTTAAGCAAGTGTAGGGAGGTTAAGCAAGTGTTTGGAGGTTAAGCAAGTGTGAGGAGGTTAAGCAAGTGTGAGAAGGTTAAGCAAGTGAGGAGGTTAAGCAAGTGTGAGGAGGTTAAGCAAGTGTGGGGGTAAGCAAGTGTAGGGAGGTTAAGCAAGTGTAGGGAGGTTAAGCAAGTGTGGGGAGGTTAAGCAAGTGTGAAGAGGTTAAGCAAGTGTGGGGAGGTTAAGCAAGAGTGAGGAGGTTAAGCAAGTGAGGAGGTTAAGCAAGTGTGAGGAGGTTAAGAATATGTGGGGTAAGCGAGTGTAGGGAGATTAAGCAAGTATGAGGAGGTTAAGCAAGTGTGAAGAGGTTAAGCAAGTGTGAGGAGGTTAAGCAAGTGTGAAGAGGTTAAGCAAGTGTGAGGAGGTTAACCAAGTGTGAGGAGGTTAAGCAAGTGTGAAGAGGTTAAGCAAGTATGAGGAGGTTAAGCAAGTGTGGGGAGGTTAAGCAAGTGTGAAGAGGTTAAGCAAGTGTGAGGAGGTTAAGCAAGTGTGAAGAGGTTAAGCAAGTATGAGGAGGTTAAGCAAGTGTGGGGAGGTTAAGCAAGTGTGAGGAGGTTAAGCAAGTGTGAGGAGGTTAAACAAGTATGAGGAGGTTAAGAATGTGTGGGGAGGTTAAGCATGTGTGAAGAGGTTAAGCAAGTGTGAGGAGGTTAAGCAAGTGAGGAGGTTAAGCAAGTGTGAGGAGGTTAATCAAGTGTGATGAGGTTAAGCAAGTGTGAGGAGGTTAAGCAAGTGTGAGGAGGTTAAGCAAGAGTGAGGAGGTTAAGCAAGTGTGAGGAGGTTAAGCAAGTGTGGGGAGGTTAAGCAAGTGTGAGGAGGTTAAGCAAGTGAGAGGAGGTTAAGCAAGTGAGGAGGTTAAGCAAGTGTGAGGAGGTTAAGCAAGTGTGAGGAGGTTAAGCAAGTGAGAGGAGGTTAAGCAAGTGAGGAGGTTAAGCAAGTTATGAGGTTAAGCAAGTGTGAGGAGGTTAAGCAAGTGTGAGGAGGTTAAGCAAGTGTGAGGAGGTTAAGCAAGTGTGAGGAGGTTAAGCAAGTGTTTGGAGGTTAAGCAAGTGTGAGGAGGTTAAGCAAGTGTGAGGAGGTTAATCAAGTGTGGGGAGGTTAAGCAAGTGTGAGGAGGTTAAGCAAGTGTGGGGAGGTTAAGCAAGTGTGAGGAGGTTAAGCAAGTGATGAGGTTAAGCAAGTGTGAGGAGGTTAAGCAAGTGAGGAGGTTAAGCAAGTGTGGGGAGGTTAAGCAAGTGTGGGGTAAGCAAGTGTAGGGAGGTTAAGCAAGTGTGAGGAGGTTAAGCAAGTGTGAGGAGGTTAAGCAAGTGTGAGGAGGTTAAGCAAGTGTTTGGAGGTTAAGCAAGTGTAGGGAGGTTAAGCAAGTGTTTGGAGGTTAAGCAAGTGTGGGGAGGTTAAGCAAGTGTGAGGAGGTTAAGCAAGTGAGGAGGTTAAGCAAGTGTGAGGAGGTTAAGCAAGTGTGAGGAGGTTAAGCAAGTGAGGAGGTTAAGCAAGTGATGAGGTTAAGCAAGTGTGAGGAGGTTAAGCAAGTGTGAGGAGGTTAAGAAAGTGTGAGGAGGTTAAGCAAGTGTGAGGAGGTTAAGCAAGTGTTTGGGGGTTAAGCAAGTGTGAGGAGGTTAAGCAAGTGTGAGGAGGTTAAGCAAGTGTGGGGAGGTTAAGCAAGTGTGAGGAGGTTAAGCAAGTGTGGGGAGGTTAAGCAAGTGTGAGGAGGTTAAGCAAGTGAGGAGGTTAAGCAAGTGATGAGGTTAAGCAAGTGTGAGGAGGTTAAGCAAGTGTGGAGGTTAAGCAAGTGTGGGGAGGTTAAGCAAGTGTGGGGTAAGCAAGTGTAGGGAGGTTAAGCAAGTGTGAGGAGGTTAAGCAAGTGTGAGGAGGTTAAGCAAGTGTGAGGAGGTTAAGCAAGTGTTTGGAGGTTAAGCAAGTGTAGGGAGGTTAAGCAAGTGTTTGGAGGTTAAGCAAGTGTGAGGAGGTTAAGCAAGTGTGAGGAGGTTAAGCAAGTGAGGAGGTTAAGCAAGTGTGAGGAGGTTAAGCAAGTGTGGGGGTAAGCAAGTGTTGTGGGGGTAAGCAAGTGTAGGGAGGTTAAGCAAGTGTAGGGAGGTTAAGCAAGTGTGGGGAGGTTAAGCAAGTGTGAAGAGGTTAAGCAAGTGTGGGGAGGTTAAGCAAGAGTGAGGAGGTTAAGCAAGTGTTTGGAGGTTAACCAAGTGTGGGGAGGTTAAGCAAGTGTGGGGAGGTTAAGCAAGTGTGGGGAGGTTAAGCAAGTGTGAGGAGGTTAAGCAAGTGTAGGGAGGTTAAGCAAGTGTGAGGAGGTTAAGCAAGTGAGGAGGTTAAGCAAGTGATGAGGTTAAGCAAGTGAGGAGGTTAAGCAAGTGTGAGGAGGTTAAGCAAGTGTGGGGGTTAAGCAAGTGTGAGGAGGTTAAGCAAGTGTGGGGGTAAGCAAGAGTGAGGAGGTTAAGCAAGTGTTTGGAGGTTAACCAAGTGTGGGGAGGTTAAGCAAGTGTGGGGAGGTTAAGCAAGTGTGGGGAGGTTAAGCAAGTGTGAGGAGGTTAAGCAAGTGTAGGGAGGTTAAGCAAGTGTGAGGAGGTTAAGCAAGTGAGGAGGTTAAGCAAGTGATGAGGTTAAGCAAGTGAGGAGGTTAAGCAAGTGTGAGGAGGTTAAGCAAGTGTGGGGGTTAAGCAAGTGTGAGGAGGTTAAGCAAGTGTGGGGGTAAGCAAGTGTGAGGAGGTTAAGCAAGTGTGGGGTAAGCAAGTGTAGGGAGGTTAAGCAAGTGTAGGGAGGTTAAGCAAGTGTGGGGAGGTTAAGCAAGTGTGAAGAGGTTAAGCAAGTGTGAGGAGGTTAAGCAAGTGTGGGGAGGTTAAGAATGTGTGGGGTAAGCAAGTGTAGGGAGATTAAGCAAGTGTGTGGAGGTTAAGCAAGTGTGAAGAGGTTAAGCAAGTGTGAGGAGGTTAAGCAAGTGTGAAGAGGTTAAGCAAGTGTGAGGAGGTTAACCAAGTGTGAGGAGGTTAAGCAAGTGTGAAGAGGTTAAGCAAGTGTGAGGAGGTTAAGCAAGTGTGGGGAGGTTAAGCAAGTGTGAGGAGGTTAAGCAAGTGTGAGGAGGTTAAACAAGTATGAGGAGGTTAAGAATGTGTGGGGATGTTAAGCATGTGTGAGGAGGTTAAGCAAGTGTGGCGAGGTTAAGCATGTGTGGGGTAAGCAAGTGTGAAGAGGTTAAGCAAGTGAGGAGGTTAAGCAAGTGTGAGGAGGTTAAGCAAGTGTAAAGAGGTTAAGCAAGTGTGAGGAGGTTAAGCAAGTGTGAGGAGGTTAAGCAAGAGTGAGGAGGTTAAGCAAGTGTGAGGAGGTTAAGCAAGTGTGGGGAGGTTAAGCAAGTGTGAGGAGGTTAAGCAAGTGAGAGGAGGTTAAGCAAGTGAGGAGGTTAAGCAAGTGTGAGGAGGTTAAGCAAGTGTGAGGAGGTTAAGCAAGTGTGGGGGTAAGCAAGTGTAGGGAGGTTACGCAAGTGTAGGGAGGTTAAGCAAGTGTGGGGAGGTTAAGCAAGTGTGAAGAGGTTAACCAAGTGTTTGGAGGTTAAGCAAGTGTGAGGAGGTTAACCAAGTGTTTGGAGGTTAAGCAAGTGAGGAGGTTAAGCAAGTGTGAGGAGGTTAAGCAAGTGTGAGGAGGTTAAGCAAGTGTGAGGAGGTTAAGCAAGTGTGAGGAGGTTAAGCAAGTGTGAGGAGGTTAAGCAAGTGTGAGGAGGTTAAGCAAGTGTGAGGAGGTTAAGCAAGTGTGAGGAGGTTAAGCAAGTGTGAGGAGGTTAAGCAAGTGTGAGGAGGTTAAGCAAGTGTGAAGAGGTTAACCAAGTGTTTGGAGGTTAAGCAAGTGTGAGGAGGTTAACCAAGTGTTTGGAGGTTAAGCAAGTGAGGAGGTTAAGCAAGTGTGAGGAGGTTAAGCAAGTGTGAGGAGGTTAAGCAAGTGTGAGGAGGTTAAGCAAGTGTGAGGAGGTTAAGCAAGTGTGAGGAGGTTAAGCAAGTGTGAGGAGGTTAAGCAAGTGTGAGGAGGTTAAGCAAGTGTGAGGAGGTTAAGCAAGTGTGAGGAGGTTAAGCAAGTGTGAGGAGGTTAAGCAAGTGTGAGGAGGTTAAGCAAGTGTGAGGAGGTTAAGCAAGTGTGAGGAGGTTAAGCAAGTGTGAGGAGGTTAAGCAAGTGTGAGGAGGTTAAGCAAGTGTGAGGAGGTTAAGCAAGTGTGAAGAGGTTAACCAAGTGTTTGGAGGTTAAGCAAGTGTGAGGAGGTTAACCAAGTGTTTGGAGGTTAAGCAAGTGAGGAGGTTAAGCAAGTGTGAGGAGGTTAAGCAAGTGTGAGGAGGTTAAGCAAGTGTGAGGAGGTTAAGCAAGTGTGAGGAGGTTAAGCAAGTGTGAGGAGGTTAAGCAAGTGTGAGGAGGTTAAGCAAGTGTGAGGAGGTTAAGCAAGTGTGAGGAGGTTAAGCAAGTGTGAGGAGGTTAAGCAAGTGTGAGGAGGTTAAGCAAGTGTGAGGAGGTTAAGCAAGTGTGAGGAGGTTAAGCAAGTGTGAGGAGGTTAAGCAAGTGTGAGGAGGTTAAGCAAGTGTGAGGAGGTTAAGCAAGTGTGAGGAGGTTAAGCAAGTGTGAGGAGGTTAAGCAAGTGTGAGGAGGTTAAGCAAGTGTGAGGAGGTTAAGCAAGTGTGAGGAGGTTAAGCAAGTGTGAGGAGGTTAAGCAAGTGTGAGGAGGTTAAGCAAGTGTGAGGAGGTTAAGCAAGTGTGAGGAGGTTAAGCAAGTGTGAGGAGGTTAAGCAAGTGTGAGGAGGTTAAGCAAGTGTGAGGAGGTTAAGCAAGTGTGAGGAGGTTAAGCAAGTGTGAGGAGGTTAAGCAAGTGTGAGGAGGTTAAGCAAGTGTGAGGAGGTTAAGCAAGTGTGAGGAGGTTAAGCAAGTGTGAGGAGGTTAAGCAAGTGTGAGGAGGTTAAGCAAGTGTGAGGAGGTTAAGCAAGTGTGAGGAGGTTAAGCAAGTGTGAGGAGGTTAAGCAAGTGTGAGGAGGTTAAGCAAGTGTGAGGAGGTTAAGCAAGTGTGAGGAGGTTAAGCAAGTGTGAGGAGGTTAAGCAAGTGTGAGGAGGTTAAGCAAGTGTGAGGAGGTTAAGCAAGTGTGAGGAGGTTAAGCAAGTGTGAGGAGGTTAAGCAAGTGTGAGGAGGTTAAGCAAGTGTGAGGAGGTTAAGCAAGTGTGAGGAGGTTAAGCAAGTGTGAGGAGGTTAAGCAAGTGTGAGGAGGTTAAGCAAGTGTGAGGAGGTTAAGCAAGTGTGAGGAGGTTAAGCAAGTGTGAGGAGGTTAAGCAAGTGTGAGGAGGTTAAGCAAGTGTGAGGAGGTTAAGCAAGTGTGAGGAGGTTAAGCAAGTGTGAGGAGGTTAAGCAAGTGTGAGGAGGTTAAGCAAGTGTGAGGAGGTTAAGCAAGTGTGAGGAGGTTAAGCAAGTGTGAGGAGGTTAAGCAAGTGTGAGGAGGTTAAGCAAGTGTGAGGAGGTTAAGCAAGTGTGAGGAGACAATACTTTGTATGAGGGGCATATTGAGCCGTATGAGGGGAGACTGTAGTGGATATGCTTAAAGTGCTAGATAATGTAAAATATAATTTGTGGGGGCATGTGATGACCGAGCATATTTAAGCTTTGAGTGATGAAGTATTGAGGGGCTGAACTTCTGAACTTGGCGATATGTTCACGATGGTAGGTGAGAGAGATTTAGGAATGTATAAATGAGTTAATGGGTAGGATAAGAGTGATGGGGTAACTGGGTACGTAGTTAACACCAAGCTACCTTATAATCGAGTTCGGAATGGTCACTTCGTATTCGAGTTTAAGTTTCTGACCCCTGACAATCAATGCCTTTGTCATATGCTCGGTATTCAGTATATCCTTTAGATAGTAGCTCTCGGGAACTTTACCTCCCTGGCAGATCTATAGAATGCAGATGATAACGTTAAAGATTGAACGCATGATAGCTGTGGTTATAGAGGTGAATAGAACACTTAATTATTAAGGTTGATTATTGAATTATGACATATCTGATTAATGATAAATATGAATCTAAATATGAGTATTATTAATTTAAATACGAGGTCAGCATTGCGTAAGGACACTTTAATGTGACAACAACGCTACTTGGGTAACCATGGCAATATTTAACTAGACCTAGTTTCTTATTTCTAAAGTTTCTACATCTCTACTTGGGTAACCATGGAAATATCGAAATAGTCTTGGGTTTATTACAATATCAGAATAGCTATTTTACATATAAATAAATAAGTAAAACATATAATCAAAAAGATTGTATCAACAATAACTTAACAATATTTTAACAACACTTGGTTGTATTGTATATAGTATACATTTATATACAATAATAGAATAACAAGATGATACAAAATATAAATAGCATATTTTCATATAACCAAATATACCCCCGTATACTCCCATATACCCCAATATACCCCTAATATACTCCTATATACTCCCATATACCCCGATATACCCCCAATATACTCCTATATACTCCCATATACCCCCATATGCTCCAATATACCCAATATTCACGCGTATAACAAATATACACGCATATACCCCTATATACTTCCATATATTCCCATATACATATATATACCCCTATATACCCCGAAAATCCCTATATACTCCCATATACCCCGTATACATGCATGTGCCTCTATATACAGACATATATTCCCTTATACCCCTTATACTCGACTATACATATACATATACATCCATATACTCACATATATTCACATATACCCCCAAATACACCAATATATTCCAATATACTCCATATACTCACATACATATAGTACATATAGTATACATATTATATTTTTTTAATGTTTTAATATTATTTATTAATATTAAAATGAAAGTGAATATTTTCTAGTATATCCCCAAAGAATTAATTATATTATTATTATGCAGTCATAGGTGAAAAATAATTATATTATTGTCAACAGGTAAAAATTACTAGAGAAATTATATTTTTATTTGTCAAAGATTTATTCAGCATTAAATTATGGTACTATTCGAGATTACATAACTAGTTTTATAAACCATTTTTATAAGCCAAACAAAAAGTATATCAACTTTATAGCAGAAATTATTTAAGCTATTGTAATTGTATTTGTTACATTGTTAATTTAAAATCAAGCTATAATAAATTCTATAAGATTATTAATAAGCATATGTTCCTCCATATTAATACATTAATTTTAATGTAGTCTTAAAGATTTGTTTTATTGAGATTAAGGGTTTTAACAATTAAATCGAATTTCTTTTAATAGATATAACAAATTTTAAAATAACATTTTATATTTATGTTATACATAGTTTACACCTCGAATTATAAATGTTCACATAAAACTATGAATTTGTATCATTAACTAGCTAGATGGTTATTACATATATACATATGCATATATTCAACAAAGAAATAGTAATGAATTGATTTTTAAAAATAATAACATGATAATACAATTAACGTTGTAACAGGTTATTTCATATTATTCTTATCATATAAATACAGTACTAATTAGTATTCAATATATATTTATACATATTAGATGCATATTATTATATCAGCGGGAAGTATATTCTTTAGAAGTATAATATAATAAAATGTATTATTAATAATTAAAATTCAATAATATAAGTGATATCTATATTAACATATTATATACATGATATATATACTTTAAAAGTATACACTTCTATGTAAATAGTGTATTTGTCCTATTTATGAAGATTTCTCCCATGTAAACCATAAATTCGTTTATATTTCGGAAAAAAAATATTTATATGACACGAAATCAACGTATGAATAACTTAACAAGAACATTATTTTGTATGTAAAGCCCTATAATAATAATAATAACAACCAGGCCAAGCAAATTCTGAATTCGTATAGATAACGATCTCTAATAAATGTAATCAATTGAAATACAATTTATAAAACGCACAACAATTGCCTGTTTAATAAAAAAACACTGTAAACATACGATATCATTATAGAACAAAGGCTATGCCATCGATTCACAGATAGAAAATTATTATAAGTTATTTACTGTTGACCTATCCTAGTGAACGATAATGCAATCATTTATCGACTAACTATTTATACCCGGAAGTCGATACATCTTAGGTAAAACTATGTTACAGTTGTATTTTAATACATTAATGTATTTATAATGTATGAGTCAAATAATAATATTTTTTAGAAAACTATTACAAATAATTTGTAAAAATAAAAAGAATAAAATGTTTAAGACTAAAAAATCTTGATTATATCTATATTTATATGTTTAATTTATACATACACACACAAACACACACACACACACACACACACATACACACACACATATATATATATATATATATACCTATAAGTTGAACTATAGTTCATATAAAAAAATCGAATAATATTGAACACTGTTGTTTATAATCTTACCCTAGCGGAACACTTGGGATCACCATTCTTATCTACTCGACTTCCGCCGAAGTAAGAAGGCAGTTGATCAGGTTCAATGTACTTGCTTAGCTCTCGTTTATAGTCGTCTGTGTGGATCACTCATGGTCAAGTATTAACAGCGCAATCAGACAAGGACATATAATGCCAATAGGTGAATAGCTAGGCTCATGATAATGTCTAGAATATGAAACTTCGTATTCAGATTTTGACATTTTAGTTATTATGTAAATGAGGACAACAATTTGTATTAAATGAGTCGTCTGACATTTTTTCACTAAATAATAACTACCATTTAACCTGGTATACTAACTAATTATTATCTACTACACTAGGTATATGTTCCACATTAACAACCAATATAACGTAATTTATTACAATTACAATAACTGACACAATAACTCCGACAATTAATTCAACAATAACTACCGTAATAATTTACAAAAAAACTACAAATTAACAACCAAATAACTTTGCTATTAAGTACAAATATTACCTCCTTATTAACTAACAGTATAACTTACACAATGAATTCTAAAATTACACATAATTGTCTTTTTTTGCAATTACACAATAAATATTTTTTATTTCCAGATTTCATAATAATATTATTGAATTATCTAAATCTCAATTCAACGAGAATCTATGTGTGATATGAACTATATATATCTTTATTCAAAGAGAATATAAAAATAAGTATCATATACTCTATATTCTATATTCTAATTAGTAAAGTAAATGTAAGTACAAGGTAAATATCTAAATCACAAACTAAGGTGAATACCTACTCCCAAGAATGCAGACTTTATTTTTCATTTCATCGGAGATTACGGGCCTTATCATTTTCCAAAGAACGGGAAGGATAGTCGGAGCTATTGGAGGAGAAAATAACTCGTTACCGAAAGTTACGAACGTTTTACATTGCCCACTTTTTTAAGATGTATAGAGGATTATATTAATTCGAGGGTGAAGTGGAAGAGGAGACAGTATGAATCGTTACCGACTATTGATAATGAAAGTCCTTTTAACAATTTCCGGGTAATTATCTTGCACAATCTTGCCCATGTGTATTATGAATTTCATGCCTAAAAAGTGGTATAGAGAACTATTAAAAAGTGATCCATGTATTACCTGTTATCTTGTAGACGTAACTCGATAACGTATATTCTAAAACATATTATTATAGTTCAAGTTCAACTATAGTTTTTATATATGATGTATTTATATACAACTAGATATACACGGTAAAGTCCATATATTGACTATATGAAATAAGGTTGAGTTTATATCATGTATTATATTAATGGAGTATTGTTTGATGTAGAACCAAATTGTTCATATCTCTAATATACTTGCAAAATAAATCAGCACTTCCGTTTGGTTCGAGCATAAAATTGCTCTTTAAGAATGTCAGCATTATCGAATATAACTACCATATGATATGTACTAATAGCTTAATAAACAATTGGTATTTATTATGCATTACATAAGTGATGAGTAATTAATAAGCTTCACGGTTTTTTATTAATGCACACCAAATATATTTCAATGATATTGATTCAATATATATATATATATATATATATATATATATATATATTTATATATATATATATATATATATATATATTTATATGGATATATTTGAAATTAAACATATTTTTTTCAGAGACTAAATCTAAAAATAAATGAATATACTTAACAACAGATATTAACTGAATAATTAGTAAAAAAAAAAAGGTGAAAAATAGATTTCTATTGAGCAGACATTTTGATAAAGGTTAATAGATAAAGGCTTATTTACAAGATGGGTGCATTACTGAACATATGTGTGCATAAGTCTACTTGCATATTCAGAATACAATTAACATTCTTCTATCGTATTATTTATTCACTTTATTTGTGAATTGTCTAATGTACAAATAATTAACTATACAGAGATAATAGGATTGAGAAAAAACTTAAATAGAGATTGAGATAAAGAGGGGAGGAATATATATATATATATAAATATATATATATATAACAGTACTAACCAGGACCCCACATAAAACTAGCTCCACTATGATCCATGTCTAAGATAATAGTCATCCCATCAATCTGTTTTCCACACTGCGTAAATGATAGTTATCTTAAATGTAGTTGTTCCATTATGTATACTTTTTAGCTGTTCTCTTTAAATACCATTTATATATATGATCTACATATATCCTATATATGTTAATCTACATATATCCTATATATGTTAATCTACATATATCCTATATAAGTTAATCTACATATATCCTATATATGTTAATCTACATATATCCTATATATGTTAATCTACATATATCCAATATATGTTAATCTACATGTATCCTATATATGATCTACATATACACATTGAATATATAAAATTGCATGCATAAACTCTGTTTTCGTTTAAAGATCAGTTTAGAAAACCTCAAAATCACAGTTCTATATTATCAAAGCTACGCAACACATATTCTAATGAATAGAATACGGATTGTAGCGTATTCACTTGTGTTATGGCCTACGTAGAATTGCGCAATGGAAGGATAATTCTAACTGCCTTTCACCCATCAGTGAAACCAGACACTCGCATGCGTACGCCGATATTAGTCGATATGAGTCATTTAGGCACTCGTATCAATAATGTTTATAGATGAATCATATAAATGCGAGAGTTGTATCAACGCAGCGTAGTAGAAAATGACCTTTTCGGATCGATCTTTGAGTTTCTTTAAGACTTGTTCGCCGAACAACATTTTGGTCTTCTCGATGTCTATCTTCTTCACAGAAAACAATAGACCTGTCGGCGAGACGAGAACATTACGTGACCTAGGTGTCCGGGATGATTCTTATTACTAGGAACTATATAAATATATGTACACCGAAAGTTAGATGGAATGTACTCGGTAAGATGGGTTTCACTCTCGCACGTTGTTCTATTCCACGGCGAAACTATTTCACCGAGCTATCGTTAGGGATGACGGTATTCGAAAGACGCGCGCAGAATACCTTTTACGTCCAGCTTTCCGTAGCACTCGATGCGAACGGGGGCTCCTTCTTTATCATATCCCGCAAAACCTCCGGGCAAGTACTTCACCAGTACCTTTGAGTTGGTTTCGGCGTGTAGATATGCTATCAATTAATCCATTTATCCACGCAAACACCTCTGTATTCGTATATCTATCGATCCATCCAAGTAAATATAAATAGTTAAATATATATATATATAAAAAAGCCTAAAGTAAACCTCGGGTACAATGTAGTTATCCATCAATGAGTCAACTCCAATTTGTTTCCTATAGACCATACTCTGATAAATAGGAGGCACGTGTAGTTGTAATGATACCGATTTAAAACTCCAGTATATTAATATATTATAATATGCTATAATGAACAACAATGGCCGAAAACTGATTTGTAATCTATACTAATGGCAAATTATACGATATAATATATTAAATATGAGTTAATGTATACTTAAAATATAGTAATAAATGAATATAAATAAATGCAATCTATACATATTATATTAAAACTGGACATATTATATTCCTATTGAGTTTACTTTATAAATACTT
>OZ038317.1:13199744-13210535 GCA_964035775.1 Osedax frankpressi | reverse complement strand
TGCTTGTAAATGTATCATGATAATCGAGTTAATAATACACGGTATTGTGTTTAACTTCTATTAGGTTAGGTTTACTTAAAAGATTAGTGAATGTTTCTATTTCTATTTAGTAATGTAATACTCGTTGTTTACATAATTTGTCTATATATAATATTATCATAATATTAATATTAAATGTAATAATTTGTATAATATTGTATTGTAACAATCATACCTATAAATAAAACCCCTTCTCGAGAATTACGATTCAGATCATTATTTAATTTGATATAAATAAACATATAGGGGCCTCTAAACCAACGTTTATTATAAACATAAGCAATAAGTCATTAATAATGACTATTCGAATCTAACTTTGCTATAATATACAGCAATGACTTTACTATCGATGCCATTAATAAATCACTAACACATTTACTACATACGTGTACATGCATACGTGTGTCTGTTATAACACGACATATACTGACACACGACCTGGTGAATGTTTTAGCAAATTAGTTATAAAGTTCAGATCATTATTTCCGCACAATCTAGACAAACAAGATTTAAAACACCAACTATAACAAATATAAACAATTTGTAATAAATAAAGTACTCGATTACATAATAATAATCATAGTTTAATACGCATAGTTATTTTAAATTGCGTTATGTCATTTAAACCATTTACATGGTTTTAATGTATTTGGTGATTTTCATCGACGTTATTTAGATTGATTGCGTTCATCTATAAATATAACTTACACTCCATATATCAAATTGATCGTTAAATAATCGACTTCAAATTCTTAAACATCAATTATTTATAATACAATATATATTATCAGAACATACTAAATTGAGTACGACAGAAACATTAACTTATCTAAATCATAAAAACTGTCCTCACTTTATTGATCGGTTTTAAATTAAAATAATATAATTGCATTGTAATAACATAATTTCAGTTTCAATATTTCCTTATATAGAATAATGTATATATGACAATAATATTATTGTCATTGTTACATTTCAATCATCTATCAAAAATAAATTAAATATTATGTTCTGCTAATTCTATAAATACCTGTTTCTTAATAATAATCTACCACGAAATAAAAATTAACCTAAATTATATAATATCTCACTTATTAAGAATTCGTATTATTACCACTATGGATAATTTAGAAAATGTTATAACAAAACTAAATAAAATATCAACAATTTTGGCTTAAAAGATAAATATTTGATTATAAACTCTCTTTCCAACAAATAATGTCTAATTAGTGTAAATACTTTTACTTTTCATTATATATAATTAGGGCTTCACCACCTTCAACATTACTTATATTTCATTGAATATTCTATTTACCTACAATCTGATATGTTTCTATAATATAATATACCTATCCATAGGATTATTAAAAGTAATAAATGTATTTGGACTTCTCTGTTTAAAATAAATGTTAAATTCAAAAACAGAAATTCAATTAGTTCTATTCGTTCTACCTTTAGAATTATTAATTTGTGCCTATTGGCTCAAACGTATACGTTCAATCTTAAAACAATAATATTAGTTCATATTCTTGTTATCTCTAAACTTCAAAATATAATTTCACCTGCATTCACTTCTATTTACATATATTCTCTCTATAATCTGTCAATTAAATTAATCTAAATCTGCCAACATTTACATTTAAAATTAATTCATTATAATGTATACTAGGTAATGTTACCATAGTAACAAATTTGAAGAAAATTCTTGCAAGAATACGATGTATCAGTAGTATTACAATATGCCATCTATATTAAATTACTTTATTGTGTGATTTAGTATTATTTATGAATTCCTATGTACTATTGCATATATATTTATTATATAGTATTATTTCTAAAAAAAAACATATATAAACACAACAAATATTATTATTATTAATATTAACTTATTATTATATTGTATTCTATTAAACTCTATCAAAATTAAGTTAGCTCTAGGTTGATTAAATGGTTAATATACTAGCAATATTACCCTAGAATATTAGCAAGTTAATCTTAGATACTAGTCTATACATTTTATAGAACTCGAATATAAGATAATGCAGCTAGGCATATCATATAATAACTAAAATTATATATTAATAAAAATAGTATATCGATGCTATATATCTCATGTATATAGTTATATTTAGGTATAACACTATACGACTGCATATGATAATTGGAAATAGAGAATGAATGGATGATATTCAAGAAGTTGCTTCGGAAAAGTTGTAAAAGTAATGTAAGCAAACTCGTACTGCACATTATATATTGGATATTAAAATACTATTTTAATAATGACAAGATAATCATAGTATACGTAATAGAAATTGATTTATATTATACTATTAACCAAGATAATTAAATAGTAAATATATATATTTACTAGATATTATACACTCAAATAGATATATTCTATGTAAAATTAATTCACAATAAATCATATCTACAAAAGTAATACATTTATTAGATTTATATAATCTGTGATTATAAACTTGTTTTTCAAATATATTTCTAATTTTGTTTATTTTGAAAGTTTATACTTTTTGTTTATATTAAAATACTCTTATAATTAAAGTAGAATAATGAAAAATAGCACCAAGTTTATATTAATAATATTATGGATTATAATTTTATATGCTCTCGGCATTTATTACTTTCAAAAAGGATTTTTATTAAGTAGATCTGTAGTACCTTTAAATTCTAGCTGTGAAGAAAAACCTATAATTCTCTCTAATATTACCTCAGATACTTACGAATGTTGGTTTCCACCGATATATAAAAAAGTGGTAATCATTATAATTGATGCTCTAAGATTTGATTTTGCAGCTAAAATACCACAAGATAAACAAAAAACATATCATAATAGGCTAAAAACTATTGCAAATTTATTAGAAAATAGTGGAAATAATTCTCGATTATATCATTTTTGGGCAGACCCACCTTCAACCACATTGCAAAGATTGAAAGGTTTATACATATTTACATTTTAATTTAAAATTATTGTTAAATTAAATATTTATTATGCCGGTTTGTGAATATTTATAATGAGTTATGAGTTATATACCGGTAGCCGTATTCTAGACGGGTATATTAACTGGCAATTAATAATAAGTATACGATTCAGTGATCCATCATAACTACATTATATTGACTAGTTGCCAAGGACTAATTATTTCTGCTGATATATATCAGCAGGAATAGGTTTTTTTGTAATTCAGATTATTAATATTTTATATAAATACTATTTAAGTAATCTCTATGATTACCAATAATGATCCATAAATTACTCTCTATATCGATGACTATCATATATATAAATATTATTTAGATATGTACTTATTGTAAATGTATCTCATAATAGTGATTTCTCTTTAATATACAAGAATATATTTAATTTACCGACAAGAGTTTCAATTCTACATACAAAGTAAGGGTGACCGTGTCGGTTATCAATATTAGATTTTTGTTTAGCACATCGTATGTTGTTCTCGCATCACAAGAGGATGTCATTTGTGATGTTTGTAGACAGACATGTGATATTCGTGTTAGCATCTGAAGTTTAAAATTTATTTCGAAGGGAAACTAGGAATAGAATTGGACAAGAATATATTACATGAGATCTTGGAAATTTTCCTGGAATTTCCTGGAATGTTTTATCAAATCTTATTAAGTACAAAATTTTCTATTTATAAAACATATTTTATTGATTAAATCAAATTAATCTAAAACATTAATAATTATAATTTCATTATTTACAATTCTGAATTATAATTTTATAATTACGAATGTTTTAATTTAATTTGAAATGACTCATTGGAATATAGAAAATTACTCATAATAACATTAATACTAAAATACTAAAATAGTTTTAAATGTATTGTATATCATCGGAATCATTGTGTAAACAAATGCTGTCTTTTGGAATATAGCTATTATGTATTGAGTTGAGTTGGATCTAATAAGTGTTATGATAAATTATTGATGACATTTTTATTTCTATTGCGTTAATCTAATTTTTGTTCACAAGAACCAGCTGCATATTAAATAATTATTTGAGATTATTTTATAAAATTATCTTCAATGGCTGTATTACTATTTTTTTAGAAATTATATTGAATATATTTGTGCTTACATTTCGTATTAGATGTTAATTTTGGTATTCTATGATTATCAATTCAATGGAATCTTTGTAGAAAAATAAAATTTCTGAAAACAAATTTATCAAAATTAAATTTTCTAAGATCACCTAGATTTCAATGGAAGTTCACCTTATTTTGGCAAGTATAATGGCACCTTAATGAAGCTAATAATGTTTGATAATAGAACATCAATATTTATCACTATGTTACACTAAATATAAAACAGAGAAAAAACAATAAATATTAATATTAAAATATTTTATTTTATTTTTTATATGTTGAATACATTGGCTAAATGGATTTTAAACATATCCGATATCTAATATAATCTGCAAAGTCTTACCTGATAAATATTTACCAGCCGTAGAAATTAAGGTAAATTACGAAATAGCTATTGGATCTACTGTAGTTATGGATCCATTGATCCACCAATAGTTGTAAACTGTAAAAAAATATATACCAACGCCATATATTTGTTTTTAGATCTGTAATCTTGTTACTTATTATGTTTAAGGATATTTAATATCCGGATATATTAAAATAATAATAAAATTATTAAAATTAATTAATACACTTATATTTAATTTATAAAAAAAATAATATATTGTTTTTAAACGTACGCAATATTTAAATTGCTATATTTTGTACACAATTTTTAATTACAATATCACTGCCAACTTCAAAATTTGAATCAAGCCTGACTATGTTTATGATATTTATTGTTGGTCTTTATCATTAATGCGCTGTGCAATGGTGAACCTTGTACATGCTTTATTTCTAGATTTTATTACTTATCTCGAAGAATAGATTATATTTGATCTGAGTATATAGAATGGTTATTTTTTATGGAAACTGTTATATTTAGATATACACATAAGTGAAATTGCATATTTATTATATGATATTATATAATATAATAAATACATGCAAACATTTCACTTTTATTATATTTACAACATATTATACTTACAGGATAATAATATAATGTAATATAATATATATTAATATAAAATTAATATAATATAATCTGTCAATGAAATAATAGAATATAATGTAATATTAATATAATATAATTTGTATGGTTAATCTAATAAATATAATCAACACATTTCATGTTCATTATATTTCTAAAGATTATAATCTATTTCAATTCAATTGCATTGCGAAGGAATTTGAGACCATTAGTTATAATGTTATGCAATGTAATTGTTTGTTTAGTAGACCTTTGTATATAAAATAATATCCGAAGCGAGGTGATAATGAAAATATTAATAATAATGCAAACATTCAGAGAACAATGATATCAACTTTATCCTGAATATTGATAGGTGACGAGTTTCTCTAAAATCTCATTCCAGGTAGGTATTGATAGACCTTGAAACTGCAGATTTCATAACGTAAGCATCTGTGGTGAGTCGATTTTGACCTCTCTAGCTGACCTCGGAGAGGAGAGTAGTCGGAAGTAGCGATGGCAAATATTAGGGAGAAGTGATTGAGTAAGGCAAACAAATTAATAAGGCCTAGATTATGGGATGATACAATGTTGTTAGAGGTAAGTAGAGATGATATAGAAGTGAAAAAATCATTACAAGGGAGATGGGAAATCATTCTAAACGTAGAGCGTTCTTTGGCAGAATTTTAGGGAATTAATATGATATAGGAAATATAAATGAGTAGTGATACAATTCATAATTGTTCATGAACGGTAACTTTAATTAACTTAAATATTTGTGATAAATTCTGTTCAAATCTAGGTTATCATAAATTAACTCAAGCTTTAGAGCTGCTGTCAAACTGTTATCAGCTGATTCAAACTGTTATCAGCTAATCCAATCTGTTATCAGCTAATTCTAGCTGTTATCAGCTAATCCAAACTGTTATCAGCTGATTCAAACTGTTATCAGCTGATTATAGCTGCTACCAATTAATGCAAGATGTTATGCAGTTATCAGCTAATCATAGCTGTTATCAGCTAAATCAAGATGCTAAGCTATTATCAGCTAACTTAAGCTATTATCATCAGCTAATTCAAGGTACATTTGAACACTATCTGAATATATATAGTGGTTAATATTAGGAATAAAATTAAATGTTATTTAGTGTCAAATTGTATATAATGAACAAATGTTGTCTTAGGAGACTAATGTCACATGTCATCTAATGTCACATTCCATCTAATAACACATTATCTAGTATCAGACGTAATCTAATGATACATCTATATCGACATCCTACTTGCCAATGAAATGAATTGGTAAGACATACCGAACTTAACAATACCTAACCAGCCAAATACAAATTCATTTAGTTCAATATCTCCAAGACTTTCTATTGTATGGAGTAAGTACTGTCTAGATAACATCTTATTTGTCTGCTGACATACCAATGTAATAGCTACTCACATATATATATGATATTATACTAAAATGGCTATTGATTTCAATTTAATAACTAGTTTAAAACAATATTACAAATTGCTAAGTTACTACAATTATTTATAAATTAAAATTATTTCTGTGAAATTTTTTTTGAATGTTTAAATTTCATTCCATTTTCACAATAATCAATAAACTTTATGCTGCATTTCATCGTCAACATTATGAGTAATGGAAAGAGTTTCAAAATATCCTGAAACATTTTTGATATAAGTCAATATGTGTTGTATAACAATCGTTTTACAATGTAGTATTATTGTGGACTTACTATTACATAAGATTATTGAACTAAGCATATCTATTAACTTACTATATATTGCATAATATAAAGTTTGCGATTTAGCTTTATTATACAGACATCATATAGTGATCTCAGATACTAATTAATAAATCTATGTCCTTGAATATTTATTTGCCTAATTTGATTTCATAAATTGTTCCTATATCTGATTTTTTTTTCTAGTTTATGTTTTCTGACTTTATTCTTTATTTACTATTTTTATTGGACTTTATCATATATCTTATTAATTAAACGCTTTGGGTAATATTAGGTAATATTTGCATATCATTTTCCAAATTAATGATTCCCCTCAATGAAGATCATTATCATCGAATAAAATGTTTTAATGTTACCAAAAATACATACACACGAACTTCTTAAATATTGAGAGCTAAGCTTTTTAATTTTAGCTATAAATGATAAATATTTCTCTTATTATCAGTATGAGCTACTGCTACTGCTACTGCTACTGCTACTACTACTACTACTACTACTGCTACTGCTACTGCTACTGCTGCTGCTGCTGCTGCTGCTGCTGCTGCTGCTGCTGCTGCTGCTGCTGCTGCTGCTACTGCTGCTGCTGCTGCTGCTGCTGCTGCTGCTGCTGCTGCTACTACTACTACTACTACCTCTACTACAACTACTACTACTACTACTACTACTACTACTACTACTACTACTACTACTACTGCTACTGCTGCTACTACTACTGCTACTGCTACTGCTGCTACTACTACTACTACTACTACTACCTCTACTACAACTACTACTACTACTACTACTACTACTACTACTACTACTGCTACTGCTACTGCTACTACTGCTACTGCTACTGCTACTGCTACTACTACTACTACTACTACTACTACTACTACTACTACTACTACTACTACTACTACTACTACTACTACTACTACTACTACTACTACTACTACTACTACTACTACTACTACTACTACTACTACTACTACTACTACTACTACTACTACTACTACTACTACTACTACTACTACTACTACTACTACTACTACTACTACTACTACTACTACTACTACTACTACTACTACTACTACTACTACTACTACTACTACTACTACTACTACTACTACTACTACTACTACTACTACTACTACTACTACTACTACTACTACTACTACTACTACTACTACTACTACTACTACTACTACTACTACTACTACTACTACTACTACTACTACTACTACTACTACTACTACTACTACTACTACTACTACTACTACTACTACTACTACTACTACTACTACTACTACTACTACTACTACTACTACTACTACTACTACTACTACTACTACTACTACTACTACTACTACTACTACTACTACTACTACTACTACTACTACTACTACTACTACTACTACTACTACTACTACTACTACTACTACTACTACTACTACTACTACTACTACTACTACTACTACTACTACTACTACTACTACTACTACTACTACTACTACTACTACTACTACTACTACTACTACTACTACTACTACTACTACTACTACTACTACTACTACTACTACTACTACTACTACTACTACTACTACTACTACTACTACTACTACTACTACTACTACTACTACTACTACTACTACTACTACTACTACTACTACTACTACTACTACTACTACTACTACTACTACTACTACTACTACTACTACTACTACTACTACTACTACTACTACTACTACTACTACTACTACTACTACTACTACTACTACTACTACTACTACTACTACTACTACTACTACTACTACTACTACTACTACTACTACTACTACTACTACTACTACTACTACTACTACTACTACTACTACTACTACTACTACTACTACTACTACTACTACTACTACTACTACTACTACTACTACTACTACTACTACTACTACTACTACTACTACTACTACTACTACTACTACTACTACTACTACTACTACTACTACTACTACTACTACTACTACTACTACTACTACTACTACTACTACTACTACTACTACTACTACTACTACTACTACTACTACTACTACTACTACTACTACTACTACTACTACTACTACTACTACTACTACTACTACTACTACTACTACTACTACTACTACTACTACTACTACTACTACTACTACTACTACTACTACTACTACTACTACTACTACTACTACTACTACTACTACTACTACTACTACTACTACTACTACTACTACTACTACTACTACTACTACTACTACTACTACTACTACTACTACTACTACTACTACTACTACTACTACTACTACTACTACTACTACTACTACTACTACTACTACTACTACTACTACTACTACTACTACTACTACTACTACTACTACTACTACTACTACTACTACTACTACTACTACTACTACTACTACTACTACTACTACTACTACTACTACTACTACTACTACTACTACTACTACTACTACTACTACTACTACTACTACTACTACTACTACTACTACTACTACTACTACTACTACTACTACTACTACTACTACTACTACTACTACTACTACTACTACTACTACTACTACTACTACTACTACTACTACTACTACTACTACTACTACTACTACTACTACTACTACTACTACTACTACTACTACTACTACTACTACTACTACTACTACTACTACTACTACTACTACTACTACTACTACTACTACTACTACTACTACTACTACTACTACTACTACTACTACTACTACTACTACTACTACTACTACTACTACTACTACTACTACTACTACTACTACTACTACTACTACTACTACTACTACTACTACTACTACTACTACTACTACTACTACTACTACTACTACTACTACTACTACTACTACTACTACTACTACTACTACTACTACTACTACTACTACTACTACTACTACTACTACTACTACTACTACTACTACTACTAAAATCAGTATGCATGCTAGATCCGATACCTTTAATACTCCTAAACAAACTAACTACACTACTCTCTCCATTATACAAACAAATAATCGACCTCTCCCTCATCTCTGGCAAAGTTCCCGCTCATATGAAAAATGCACATGTCACTCCTATACTAAAAAAAAATAACCCACATGATAAATCTGATCTCTCCAACTACCGTCCAATTTCCAATCTATCATATATATCCAAAACTCTTGAAAGAATTGTATCTTCCCAACTACACGACTATCTCGACAACAATAACATACTGAACCAATTCCAAAGTGCCTACACGACTTACAAGAGTACTGAAACCGCACTAACACATGTACTAAATAATATACTACTCCATCCAACAAAACACTGCTCCATTATTATTTTCCTCGACCTCTCCGCTGCTTTCGACACCATAGACCACAGCTTGCTAATCCGTCGGCTGCAGTGTATCGGAATTACAGGCACTGCACTAGATTGGTTTACATCCTACCTTGAAAGTCGCACATACTCAGTATGCATCGACTCATATAAAACTAAACCACGCATAATCTCTCACGGAGTTCCTCAGGGCTCTGTTCTCGCTCCAATACTGTTTAACATATACCTAGCACCTCTACTTGACATATTCGACAGATACCCAGAAATACATTTCCACACATATGCTGATGACATTCAAATATACTGCAGCTTACCAGATCCCTCTACTAACATATCTATACTGAACAACTGCTTAGACGAAATTAGTGGTTGGCTTGCCTCCAACTCTCTTTCCCTAAATACTAACAAAACAACTGTACTACTAATTAAATCCCCTACAACTTCCACAAATATACCTTCAATTCGGATCAATAACCAAATAATTAAATACTCTTCCACCGCTCAAAACCTTGGTATAATTTTCGATCAAAAATTATCTTTCTCTCAATACACA
>OZ038317.1:13159744-13194744 GCA_964035775.1 Osedax frankpressi | reverse complement strand
GACAGCGATAATGAACTAGATTCTGCTTTGTTTGTTTACTCGCCTGGTAGGACCCTGTCTCCGAAGGTATGTCTTCTAAAGTCTGCGAACGGAGATGTACTTTATTTTCAACTTTGTTGCGATCAATCTTATTTCTGTCCACTATAATTTATATTTGGAGAATATTTTAGCCTTTAAAGTTTTTATTTGATAGTCATCGCCAATATTATTTATCAGATTTGTATTTCTCCACTAGAAATAAATAGGGACATTATGTTATCCTTTATGTTCAGCATCTCGATTTTGTCCTTATTTGTCTAGTTGGTAAATGTGCACGAGTTTAAATGTAAATGAATATTTATAATTGGAAATATTTGTAATCATAATTTTCTATCAGTTATAATCCCGAACCTTACGCCACTATTAAGCCCAAACATTACTCTAACCCCGAGCACCACATTTCCTTGAATGCCGTACCCCGCGCTATTCCTATTGGGTCCGAAGAAGAACGCCCCCGCCCTATCCCCATTGTACAGACCTCCCCTATGGACACATATGAAAACCTGGCGCAGGTGGATCTGGTACCAACAGTTTCACTTTTACTCGGAGCCCCAATTCCCTACTCATCACTTGGAAAGACAATTTCAGACTTATTTGTTGGCGTTGAATTGGAAGCATTGCGAGTGAATGCAGCACAAGTATGTCTTACACACCTCACACACCTCACACACCTCACACACCTCACACACCTTACACACTACATACACCTCACACACCTCACACACATACGCACACCTCACACACATACGCACACCTCACACACCTCACACACCTCACACACCTTACACACATACGCACACCTCACACACCTCATACACCTTACACACTACACACCTCACACACCTCACACACTACACACACCTCACACACCTCACACACATACGCACACCTCACACACCTCACACACCTTACACACTACACACCTCACACACCTCACACACCTCACACACCTCACACACCTCACACACCTTACACACTACACACCTCACACACCTCACACACTATACACACCTCACACACCTCACACACATACGCACACCTCACACACCTTACACACTACACACCTCACACACCTCACACACCTCACACACCTCACACACCTCACACACCTCACACACCTCACACACCTTACACACTACACACCTCACACACCTCACACACTACACACACCTCACACACATACGCACACCTCACACACCTCACACACCTTACACACTACACACCTCACACACACTACACACACCTCACACACCTCACACACCTTACACACCTCACACACCTTACACACCTCACACACCTCACACACCTCACACACCTCACACACCTTACACACCTCACACACCTCACACACCTCACACACCTCACACACATACGCACACCTCACACACATCATACACATACGCACACCCCACACACATACGTACACTTCACACACCTCACACACCTCACACACTACACACACTTCACACACCTCACACACCTCACACACCTCACACATTACACACACTTCACACACCTCACACACATACGCACACCTCACATACCTCACACACCTCACACACCTCACATACCTCACACACCTTACACACTACACACACCTCACACACCTCACACACATACGCACACCTCACACACCTCACACAACTTACACACTACACATACCTCACACACCTCACACACTACACACACCTTTCACACTTCACACACATACGCACACCTCACATACCTCACACACATAGGCACACCTCACACACCTCACACACACTACACACCTCACACACCTTACACACTACACATACCTCACACACCTCACACACTACACACACCTCACACACATACGCACACCTCACACACCTTACACACTACACATACCTCACACAGCTCACACACCTCACACACCTCACACACATACGTACACCTCACACACCTTACACACTACGCACACCTCACACACCTCACACACTACACACACCTCACACACATACGCACACCTCACACACCTCACACACCTCACACACCTCACACACCTCACACACCTCACATACCTCACATACCTCACACACCTCACACACCTCACACACCTCACACCTCACATACCTCACACACATACGCACACCCCACACACCTCACACACATACGCACACCTCACACACCTCATACGCACACCTCACACACCTCACATACCTCACATACCTCACACACCTCACATACATACGCATATGCACACCTCACACACCTCACAACATACGCATACGCACACCTCACACACCTCACACACCTCACATACCTCACACACTACACACACATACGCACACCTCACACACCTCACACACCTCACACTCCTCATACACCTCACACACTACACACACACTAGTTATAATAATTATTTCTAAATAAAATTCACATTCATTTAGAGAATATCCGAAAGATTTTTAAACTTTAATTCTCATGACAAGAAAACTGAAAATAAATAAATAAATAATTGTTATCTTGTGACAATATATGGTCTGTAGTTTATATGCCTGCTAATAATGTAATACAATAAACTTAAACTACTTCTCAATAATGAAGTTATAACACCATTTACCAACATAGTTCATGAATACATAGCTAAACCCATATCTAAACACATAGCTAAACCCATATCTAAACACATATCTAAACACATATCTAAACATATATCTAAACATATATTTAAACACATATCTAAACATATATCTAACCCATATCTAAAGATGTATCTAAACACATTTCTAAATACATATCTATACACAAGAATGTTCATAACACATAAACACATACATTTGCAAAGACATATTCTAAATAATATTCTAGTTACATATCTAAATATATATCTATACCTATATCTAATCCCATATCTAAACATATTTAAACATATGATATGAACAAGAATATTAACAATATTAATTATCTAATTCTACTTTTTCAATTTTTCCACGAAACTAAACCACAAATAAACAATTTTGTTGGATATCTACTATTTTACCTTTAACCTAATTTATTGATTATATTCTACCTTGTCTTACGCACGGAAACTCCCTGTCGACCTCTAACCCCACATTTCAACACCCCGATGTGTAACTCATCGAATCGCTACTTGCCGAATGCCATTAATCGTCGACCGATGTGTTCAGAGGTCAGAGGTCAGAGTAGCAGCGACGCGCTAATTACGTTTCCGTTTGCGCAGGTCAATCGTTACTTGACCTCTTACGCCCACTACTACCCGGGATCGCTGCCCGAGCGTCAACAGCAAATGCTCACGGACTCCTATGGTCTGATGCAGAGGCGGTTACCTCTAGCCCAGTCTCAGCACCTCAGTTAGTCGGCGGGGGGTTAGAGGGGGTTCTCGGGAGCACCGGGATAGGGCTACAGCGCATGAAACCCCCTCGATAAAGGTCCATCCCCCAATACTAATCGGGTACCATGCCGCCATCCAGGGCAGCAGATGATTGAGGACTTTTCTCAATACCTCGTCGACGCCAAGCAGATGTGTTCTGACATGTGGGCGAAATTTGAACTAACCTTCATGGTGTTGGCGGTTTTATACACCAGCGCCGCCATCTTGGTATCTGTACACCTCTACACGACTGTAGGTAGCGCTACCGGCGACATCGGCGATAATGCCACGACAGGTTTGTTTAGATAGTGACTTAATCGCGTCTTTATCGACAACTACTCTAGATACTTGTACTTAAAGTTCAGTTTGTTTTCACTATAAAATGAGAATTTTTTGTTTACTTTACATTTTTTGTTTATAAAAATATATAAAAATATATAAAATTTTTAATATACGTCATCATATAATAATAACGACATCATTTCATCTATCCTCGTGTATTGGTTTATTAGATATTTGATGACCCGATGACCTCTCCTAGCGTCCATTGACATACCTACTCATCGCTTATATCTCTGCGACCCCGCCCTTACAGTGTCCTGTTGGCCCAGTAAACTATGTCTAGTGTGCATGCCAGCTCTGTCTCTTCTGGCGTACGGAGCCGCTGACTTCAACACGTTCTGTTACTCTTGTATCGTGGTGGCGCTCGTCTTGACCACTCTGTCTGTACTATGGTCCGGATGTTCCGCGTCCGCAGTCATTCGCTACGGTTGGTGAGGAATGCGAGAGTGGGTCCAAGTCCTCGCTACCAACTACACTCTTACCTCACTACGCTCTAATCTCACTCTGGTCATTTCACTATCGATATCATCCCCGACCCCATCCCAACCCCAGTTACCACCCCGTACCGTCCCCTTCTCCTAGTTTCCTCCTGTTTCGACCCTCTCTCGGCAGCCTGCTTCTGTCTTCTGGTGTTGACGAGCGGAGGTCATTTCACTATCGATATCATCCCCGACCCCATCCCAACCCCAGTTACCACCCCGTACCGTCCCCTTCTCCTAGTTTCCTCCTGTTTCGACCCTCTCTCGGCAGCCTGCTTCTGTCTTCTGGTGTTGACGAGCGGAGGTCATTTCACTATCGATATCATCCCCGACCCCATCCCAACCCCAGTTACCACCCCGTACCGTCCCCTTCTCCTAGTGTCCTCCTGTTTCGACCCTCTCTCCGCCGCCTGCTTCTGCCTTCTGGTGTTGACGAGCGGAGGTCATTTCACTATCGATATCATCCCCGACCCCATCACAACCCCAGTTACAACCCCGTACCGTCCCCTTCTCCTAGTGTCCTCCTGTTTCGACCCTCTCTCCGCCGCCTGCTTCTGCCTTCTGGTGTTGACGAGCGGAGGTCATTTCACTATCGATATCATCCCCGACCCCATCACAACCCCAGTTACAACCCCGTACCGTCCCCTTCTCCTAGTGTCCTCCTGTTTCGACCCTCTCTCCGCCGCCTGCTTCTGCCTTCTGGTGTTGACGAGCGGAGGTCATTTCACTATCGATATCATCCCCGACCCCATCACAACCCCAGTTACAACCCCGTACCGTCCCCTTCTCCTAGTGTCCTCCTGTTTCGACCCTCTCTCCGCCGCCTGCTTCTGTCTTCTGGTGTTGACGAGCGGAGGTCATTTCACTATCGATATCATCCCCGACCCCATCCCAACCCCAGTTACCACCCCGTACCGTCCCCTTCTCCTAGTGTCCTCCTGTTTCGACCCTCTCTCCGCCGCCTGCTTCTGCCTTCTGGTGTTGACGAGCGGAGGTCATTTCACAAACAGTTACTTGGTAGAGGATGCAACATGTTGCGCATTTCTCCTGCAAAGTGCGGTTGTCGTCTGGTGTTTGGATTCACTTCGCCGCCAACACAAGGTTAGAGGTCATTCGTGTTCGATAACTCACCGTTGGCGTAGAGAACACAATTATGTGACAATTAAAAGTTAACAAAGAACATTAGAATATAGTATTCAATACAAATATAATCGTACAAGTCATATAGTTATTTTCTTTCATTCACATTTATTACTTACAATTTATAGTTACGATTTGACGGGCCCCGGAAAAAGAAACAAACCTCAACTGCTCTTTTGTCTGGTGATTGTCTTCAAATCATTTCTTTAACTTTGGCGATTCTTATATTCGGTGAGTTGTTTACATTTGCACTTTTTTGACTTTTCACCAAAATTTATTTATTCAATTCTCGAATAAACCTTTCTAACATTCGTATCCCTTTTTAAACATTCTTAAATATTTCTTACATCAATATTATTAAATATTCCCAATCTTTTCAAATACAATCTATAATTTTCAAGATATTTAAACTTTCTAAATTTTTCCAAATCTTTCATATCTTCTCAAACCTTCCAATACTCACACAAACCTTCCAAAAACCTACTTCACATAAACCTTCCAAAACCTACCTCACACAAACCTTCCAAAACCTACTTCACATAAAACTTTCAAAACCTACCAAATTTATTAATAATTTCTAATCTTTTGAAAACATTGCAAACCTTTATTAACCTTCCCGAACCTCTATTTTTTTCAAAACTTTTGTAACTTTTCCGACATTCCACAACTATTCTATAGTACGACTCGGGGCGTACTTTCGTATTTGCAGGGAGGAGCAAAGCAACTGCGTGACATCTATGTTCTTCAAGTCTCCCATCTCAAATACGTCTGGTAAGTAGTCAAGAATGTGAAACGTGGTGGAGCTGTTGTTTGAGAATGAGGACCACACGGAGATTCAGAAGGAGATAGGTATAGAGAGATTTGAGAGAGAATGAGGATGAGAACAGATAAGGATGAGTTAAGTAGTAGATTGTTGAAATAATCAAGATAAGGGAAAATTGAGGAGAGATTGTAGAGACATGTGTTAGGGTGGCAGTAGATAGAGTAGACTGAGTTCATTGAGTAAAGTAGAAAAGGAATAAAGATAATAATAATAGAATGATAATAATAATAAAGTGTAATGAAATATAGGGTGAGAATATTATGAGATAGAGAAAGGAGATAATGTAGGAATAAATAGGCGTGCCTAGATTTACAGTTGGCAAGGTTAATATTTAATGTTTATATTTAAGGTTCAATCATACAAGCAAAAGAATCTCAAGTCACCAAAAGTAAATATGAAAACTGTTTTTATTAATCGAAAGTCGAAATGTTCAAAATCAAAGAATTTGATTTTAAAATGAAATTGTTTTGAAATTTATTATTGTATTGTTTGTTATTATGTTACAAGATCCACCTCTAAAGAACACCCACTAATGACCAATTGATACCTCACCTCTAATGCCTCACCTAGAATACTCCATCCCAAATGCCAAATACTACAAATTACTACAAATAACACCACAAATGACCCCTACAGATAGTAACCTGGTTAAGCTAGGGGACTGGAGATTTGTATTGAGTGTGACATCTCTGATTATCTACGCTCTACTGACCCGACACTTCTTGAGATCTTCTGGTCAGTTTGGCATAGAAATACCTGAATATTAAACTGACCTTTAACACGAGCTTATAGATATCTTAATCGTAACCCCTAACTTTATTGGCCACGTTTCCAAAGTTAACAGGCTACACCTCCGTTAGTCAGAGATAAGATACAATTCTTATGAAATCTTCAGACTATGAAAACAATGCTAAATATCATCTATTATCATATATTATCATCCATTATCATCCTTTATCATCCATTATCATCTATTATCACTCGCAGGAAACATGAATCTGGTTTATTCCCCAGCGACTCTCTGTCTGAAATACGCTCTGCCCATTGCTGCTATCATGCTGATCATACACTGGTCAACTACTATGACCAGTCTGGCCGGAATGAATGTGGTCACTTCATTTCAGGTAACATTAAATCGTCTCTCTATTCTTCCCTTCTATCTTTATTGCTCTCCCCCTCTTCCTTTATCTCTATTTACTTAAATATTCCCAGCCTACCTACCTACCCTCTCTCCCTACCTCTTTCTCTCTCAATTACTTTCAAATCTTTATTCACACAGGGATTCGCTCTAATTATTTACTTACTACTCCTGGTTACTTTTATTTGCATCTACGTGTGGCCTGTGCTGATATACACTCCAATGAATAGCGATAAAGGTAAGTAGAGGTCCGAAACTAGGTCAAAAGGTCGGATAAAAATAGATTTTGCTTTTCATTGTTTCCAAATACTATTGGTCATTTTGTAACTAGTAGTAAATCTAATATTGATATGATATTTCTAATAACTTTATCGTATTAATTAAAAATTGATAACATTTTTATATTTAAATTTATTTTGAGTTTAATTCAAGATTTCGTTGTGAATTCAAATAACGAATATTATTAATTTAGAACAATTGAAAAGAGCTCTTCAAGGTATTCGAGGATCTTGTAGTACTCCGGCAGCCTTTATGCAACTTCGACTAGCAAATGATATGCTAAGGAGTTCAAAAGTCAGTGTTTCCACAGCTGTTTTCGCTCTTATATATGGAAACTATACTATCCTTTACAATTATCAATCACAATTGAGTATCTCTGTCCAACTTTTCACATCTTTCGCTCCCACAACTTCCTGATTATAATTCACCCTCACCATTGTTACTTCGTAACCGACTATTCCCTTATACCCACTACAATCTCTAGAACTTCTTCCAACCTATGATCTCCTACCCTACATCCCCTCCACTTCTCATCCTATAACTATTCGATACCATAATCAGCCTCCGAACTCTCTTCCCTCGGAACCCTCCTCACCATTTGCTCTCGTCCCAATACCAGCCTTGATATTACTCCCTTACATCCAGTTTCATCCTAAATATCTCACTCCGAAGTCCTCTATCCTACATCCCATCCATCTGACATCTCATATGTCGTTCCTACTTAACCTCCCAATTCAATTACAAAACTCCTCCCCTTCACTCCTCGGCGAACAATTATATACACTTCCATCCTCGTTCCACTGTACAACGCAGTCCCTCCCTCGCACTTCTCTTAATTCGTCACTATTGCCACCTTTACGTGATTTCCCTTCCCTACTTCTCTCTCCTACTCCCGCCTACTCCTCTCCTACTCCTCTCCTACCCCGCCTACTCCTCTCCTACCCCCGCCTACTCCTCTCCTACTCCCGCCTACTCCTCTCCTACTCCCGCCTATTCCTCTCCTACTCCCGCCTACTCCTCTCCTACTCCTCTCCTACCCCCGCCTACTCCTACCCTATCCCCCGCCTACTCCTCTCCTACTCCCGCCTATTCCTCTCCTACTCCCGCCTACACCTCTCCTACTCCTCTCCTACTCCCGCCTACTCCTCTCCTACCCCCGCCTACTCCTACCCTATCCCCCGCCTACTCCTCTCCTACTCCCGCCTATTCCTCTCCTACTCCCGCCTACTCCTCTCCTACTCCCGCCTACTCCTCTCCTACTCCTCTCCTACCCCCGCCTACTCCTACCCTATCCCCTGCCTACTCCTCTCCTACCCCCGCCTACCCCCGTCTACTCCTCTCATACTCCCGCCTACTCCTCTCCTACTCCTCTCCTACCCCGCCTACTCCTCTCCTACCCCCGCCTACTCCCGCCTACTCATCTCCTACTCCCGCCTACTCCTCTCCTACCCCCGCCTACTCCCGCCTACTCATCTCCTACTCCCGCCTACTCCTCTCCTACCCCCGCCTACTCCTCTCCTACCCCCGCCTACTCCTACCCTATCCCCCGCCTACTCCTACCCTACCCCCGCCTACTCCTCTCCTACCCCCGCCTACTCCTCTCCTATCCCCCGCCTACTCCTACCCTATCCCCCGCCTACTTCTCTCCTACCCCCGCCTACTCCCCTCCTACTCCCGCCTACTCCTCTCCTACCCCCGCCTACTCCTCTCCTACCCCCGCCTACTCCTACCCTATCCCCCGCCTACTCCTACCCTACCCCCGCCTACTCCTCTCCTACCCCCGCCTACTCCTCTCCTATCCCCCGCCTACTCCTACCCTATCCCCGCCTACTCCTACCCTATCCCCCGCCTACTTCTCTCCTACCCCCGCCTACTCCCCTCCTACTCCCGCCTATTCCCCTCCTACTCCCGCATACTCCTCTCCTACTCCCGCCTATTCCTCTCCTACTCCCGCCTACTCCTCTCCTACTCCTCTCCTACCCCCGCTTACTCCTACCCTATCCCCCGCCTACTCCTCTCCTACTCCCGCCTATTCCTCTCCTACTCCCGCCTAATCCTCTCCTACTCCTCTCCTACCCCCGCCTACTCCTACCCTATCCCCCGCCTACTCCTCTCATACCCCCGCCTACTCCTCTCCTACTCCCGCCTATTCCTCTCCTACTCCCGCCTACTCTTCTCCTACTCCTCTCCTACCCCCGCCTACTCCTACCCTATACCCTGCCTACTCCTCTCCTATCCCCGCCTACTCCTCTCCTACCCCCGTCTACTCCTCTCATACTCCCGCCTACTCCTCTCCTACTCCTCTCCTACCCCGCCTACTCCTCTCCTACCCCCGCCTACTCCCGCCTACTCATCTCCTACTCCCGCCTACTCCTCTCCTACCCCCGCCTACTCCTCTCCTACCCCCGCCTACTCCCGCCTACTCATCTCCTACTCCCGCCTACTCCTCTCCTACCCCCGCCTACTCCTCTCCTACCCCTGCCTACTCCTACCCTATCCCCCGCCTACTCCTACCCTACCCCCGCCTACTCCTCTCCTACCCCCGCCTACTCCTCTCCTATCCCCCGCCTACTCCTACCCTATCCCCGCCTACTCCTACCCTATCCCCCGCCTACTTCTCTCCTGCCCCCGCCTACTCCCCTCCTACTCCCGCCTACTCCTCTCCTACCCCCGCCTACTCCTCTCCTACCCCCGCCTACTCCTACCCTATCCCCCGCCTACTCCTACCCTACCCCCGCCTACTCCTCTCCTACCCCCGCCTACTCCCGCCTACTCCTCTCCTATCCCCCGCCTACTCCTACCCTATCCCCGCCTACTCCTACCCTATCCCCCGCCTACTTCTCTCCTACCCCCGCCTACTCCCCTCCTACTCCCGCCTACTCCTCTCCTACCCCCGCCTACTCCTCTCCTACCCCCGCCTACTCCTACCCTATCCCCCGCCTACTCCTACCCTACCCCCGCCTACTCCTCTCCTACCCCCGCCTACTCCCGCCTACTCCTCTCCTATCCCCCGCCTACTCCTACCCTATCCCCGCCTACTCCTACCCTATCCCCCGCCTACTCCTACCCTATCCCCCGCCTACTCCTCTCCTACTCCTCTCCTACTCCCGCCTACTCCTACCCTATCCCCGCCTACTCCTACCCTATCCCCCGCCTACTTCTCTCCTACCCCCGCCTACTCCCCTCCTACCCCCGCCTACTCCTCTCCTACCCCCGCCTACTCATACCCTACCCCCCCCTACTCCTACCCTACCCCCGCCTACTCCTCTCCTACCCCCGCCTACTCCCGCCTACTCCTCTCCTATCCCCCGCCTACTCCTACCCTATCCCCCGCCTACTCCTCTCCTACTCCTCTCCTACCCCCGCCTACTCCTACCCTATCCCCCGCCTACTTCTCTCCTACCCCCGCCTACTCCTCTCCTACCCCCTCTACTCCTACCCTACCCCCGCCTACTCCTACCCTACCCCCCCTACTCCTACCCTATCCCCCGCCTACTCCCCTCTAGGATAAAAGCCCTCCAGTCGTCTATGGTCTGGCCACTGCCTACAGCTCGCCAGTGATTGGCTTACTCTACTCCGTCACCATACTGTGCATGCTACTGCTGCAAGACGGCATTGCGCCCAGTATCGCCATACACCAGGCCATCGTCGTGTTGCTCGTGAAACTGGTGACCTTGACCTCCAGCAGGCGAGGTCTGACCTCTGATCTCCCTACTCCTGTCATTGCTTTGCGTAGAATATAAATTATCAGTCCCTATGTATCATTATCGTTAAATTAGCATTCGCTTATGTACAGTACTTAGAACTTATAATTATTGTTAAAGACATATTATTAAGGTGTATAAAATCTATACTAGGGACTATTCACATAATAGTTTCAAGTATTTAGTGAAAAGTGATTTGTTATGTAACATAAGGTTGTCGCACTTCACAGATTTCGCTCGAGATAAGAACTTGCTTTTGATTCTGATGTTATTAGGATACCACACATTCTACAGCACAGCTCACCAATCCACTTTTAATACAATACAATGGCCGGTCAGTGATACTATCATTCCATTATCTCCCACCACCGATGGACTCATTGCTTATCTCCCTATCCATTTCCCATGCAGTCCATAACATTCTACCACGTTCATACCCCACACATTAGTTTCAACCACAAAATCAACACCTCCTCCTTCTCGATAACTAACGTCCACCCCGTTAGTCCACCCCACTCACCAAACCTCGGATCCATAACTTTCTAGCCCTATCTATGCGGTTGTTCCATCGCATTCGCCATTAGATGCTCTAGTTTAACCCTTTCTACGCAAAACACACATCCTCTCTCTCTGCCCTCTCTCCGTCCACCCTCGCGCAACTCTCAATCTCCGCCCCGCCACCTCAGATGGCTTACACGGGTCTCGAAGGTTTCAACGTAACGTTGCAACTCCTGCCCGGCGGTCTGCTAATCTTCAATACGTTTTGCGGCCACCTGGCGACAGCCCTCGCCGTCGCCGCCGTAGCTCTGGCGCCCTACGCCCGACCGAACCGCTCTCCGGACGGCCAAACCTATTCCGGCGAAGGCGAATTAACCGTCGCCCAAGCTCTTTACGCGCCAACGCAACTCACCCGCATCTACGTCGGTTTTGTAACGACCTACGGCATCAAGGTTGGTGTAACGACATCGATAGCTCGGAGGAAATTCATAATCGGCCATTGTTTTAGCCTGTGTCAATAATTAACGACGTATTCACATATCGATTTAGATTGTTGTTGTGTCTAAATCCCGATTCTAAATCCTAATTCCGCAAATATATTCAACACTCTTTAAAGTTTAATTTACCTTCATTTAAAATCCTAATTCTGCTTCCAATCAAAATATGTTGGGTAATAATAAATTTCAATATATCAATTAAATTCACGACTACAAGTCAACAAATGAGTCAGTTACTTCAACTCCTACTTAACCTTACTTGACCTTGCAAACTGCACGTCAGCTACTCATGAGTATGGTAGCCGCAGCAATACTGAGGCGCCACCTGATGTTGTGGAAAGTGTTTGCTCCTCGTCTGATATTCGACAGCTGCGCCTTCGTTATAGTACTTGCTACTTCTGCTCTAGTCAGTATTCATCTACTCGTAGCTTATTCTTCGAGTATTTTCTTATTAAATATTATAAATTCTACCAATGACAATCTTTAATTTTATAAACTCGATTATTCTTTACTTTATAAATAGCTCATCGTTTTAAGATATACAATTTGTAATTCTTCTTTATTACTATCAGGAATATAAATATATCTATAAACTAAAACAACACAATCACAGATTCCTATGAAAATTTAATTATTAATTATATTGATTTGAATATTATTTATAGTCAGGCCAATGTCTCAAATCACCCAAACCCAGTCAATTTACAGTTGCTAAGCAGTCAACATGTAACTTAATGAGATATTCTATATAATTCATTATTCTTCTTAGGTGATACTTTATTTTAAAAGATTTGATCACAAGATAAAACAATGGATAACTCAACTGGAGAAACAATACCAAGAATAACGATCATCTTTATTTTTTACAAAATAATTTATATATTTTCCTATTTTTTACAATATTTAGCAATTATTTTCAATTTTATACAAAATAATGTGTATATAAAATTGTATATATTAAATAAATATTCCAAAGAAATTCTATTTATATTATATATATAAAAAAGCAATACTATTGAAATAATATATATTAGTAGATTTACTTTTATTGGATATTAGAACTTTTGTATAAATGGAGACACGGTGTCAACAAATTTAGGAATTAAAATATTAACAATGTTAATCGCATACATCTGTATATAAGCATGTATATTGTTTCTTGAGATATGAGACGGGTTTGGAATTAATATTTTAATATAGAATTAATATTGTTTAATCAAATGTTAAATAAAGTATAAAACCTAATTTGGATATTAGCTATTCGGAAATACAATTATTATATTCAATTGTACTAATTAATAATAAATACTATACTTAATATATAGTAATAATGATTTTTTTTAGTTATAATTCTTTTGTTATTGGGATAAGTTTAAAATTCCTAAATGGTAAATTATAATATTATGTCTATCAATATTAGGGAATACTTTTTATTGGAGGTTATTTTATTCCCTTTTAGTTAAATAAATTAGCTGCAATTCTACTTCTTTTCTTCTTAATAACCTATAAATTATATATATCAAATTAAAATACACATATTAATGATACAAAATTTTAAAAAGTAATAATTTAATGTACAAGATACTAACTATATTATTTATATCTGTTTCAGGTATTGATTGGTTTAAAACATGATTCAATTGTTGACTTATGTTCTTTTTAGTTTCTGCTGACGGCATTAGTATTCCATTTAACTGTTCTTTTATTTGATTGTCATCCACTTGAGCTTTGTTAATTACTGTTTGTTGTATTTTGTTCATTTCTGACGTAGATTTTTCATTTAAAACTAAATTCAATAATTCTTTTACATTTTTATTTTCGTGTTTTATCTCTGTTACTATTTCAACGCAAGTCTTTTCGCTTAACACTTGATCCAGTTGTTCTTTTAGATTTGTTTTTTGTATTGGTTTTATTTCTTTTTTAGGAGATTTTTCACTTAATACTTGATTCAATTGGTCTTCTATATTTATATCATTACGTTGTTCTAAGTTGTGAATTCCTTTTAGAGAATGACATTCATCATTTTGCAGGTTATTATTTTTTAAGGAATGTTTTCTATTTCTATTGTTGTTTTTTCCAAGTTTATTTAATCCACTCTGAAAATGATTTAAATAATACATATATTGTTATAAAATGATTATAAATATGATTAGAAATAATATCAGTTAAATAAATAACTAAATATAATTTTATGAAATATTTTAATAATAATTAGTTATGATGGTATAGTAAAAATATGTTTGTATATGTCATTTTACAATATTAAAAAGTGTGGACCTTCATCATGAGTGGATGCGCAATACAAATCATTTTATGGAAATACTAGAAATTATTATTTATAACACATTTATAAAAAATGTACATATAAAAATATGTAATCTTTGTTATTTTGTATGATACAAATTTATCCTAGAAATGTAGTCTATCTTATTCTATGGTAAACAATTAATACTGACCAATTCTACAAGAGCCGCAGTGCAAGCGTTCTGAAGGGCATCAAAATGTTCAGGCATTCGATTTCCCTTGAAAGACATGCCATTGGATAACGTTACCTGAATGTATTGCATAACAATTAATGAATTTCAATTGCATAACAATTAAAGATTTTCTGTACAATCTAAACCTATTCAAAGCACTAGAGAATTTGTAATGATAGAAAAAAATTTATTTGAGATCAAAAAATATTATAAACAATTTTTAAAATATGATATTAGTTTTTCCTTATTAATTGTTATAAGATAACTAATTTATAAAAATTGTAATTATAAAGGAAAATCAATTATTCCAACATAAATTATTTGTTAATGATTTGAACTCGGTATTTTAAATTTGATCGAAAAACAAAAACATTTAATAATAGTTAAATATAATTTATATTATTATTTAGCTAAAATAATAATCTCGGAATCTGCAAATGAATTTTATAATATAAATAAGATGTATAAATTTAAATTAATTAAATAATTAATATTATAATTAAAATGTTATACTAACAATACACAGAAGCGTAATTAATTACAAATGTTTTAGAAATATATAAATTTATGTAATTAATTGGATGAACATGGTAAAATAAATGAACTAAATAAATACTACTACACCTAACCTAGCCAAAACTTGTCTACACCTACGCTACCTACTTTTACTACACATACCTTACCCACTACTTCCACTACACCTACCCTATCTACTACTTATATCACATCTAAACTACCTTCTACTATACCAATGACCCATACTACCAGTAGTATACAAGTAACCTCGCAGGTGTATGCTCCTTGCGTCACGGTCTGTTGAACGAGGAATTCGTTGAGGTTATTCTTTATGCAGTAGGCATATAGGTTATCGGCAGCAGTTTTCTTTTTTCTGCAGATAAAAGTAGACGTTGTTTGCTTATAAAAATGGTTTATATTGGTGGTAAAAAGTTCATTTTATTAATAATAATTAATAAAAATCAATGATAATAAATAGAGCATTGTAATTAGATTAATATTTGCTCGATAAGAAGTAGTTTGATGGTGGAACTTACTCTCTTGGTTTCGTATCTGTAAAATATGATAAATAGATGTAAAAATAATAATAGAATATTTTAATAAATTATTTAAACAATAATAAATTTCTGAATTAAATTGAACTGCAAATTATGAAGATGTAAATACAACAACAATATTAACCAATATTTACAGGCATCTTTTCTTGAAACTGATTGACGAATTTATCAATGACAACCTAGTGACAGAAATATGAATTATAGAATATTATATAATATGTAAATCTGATGAGTGCATACAATTGAACTGTTTTACTTCGGCAGACTAACGGTGTCATTTTCCAAGTAGGGTGTACCGGAAGTTGTGGTGGGAGCGTTGGGAGAGGTAATGTTGGGAGAGGCGGCGGAGTTCTCGGCCGATTTCGAGCGGTGTATCTGCATGATGCCGAGCGCCTGCAGGGCGCTCTTGAGGTCGTTGGCAGGTAGGGGCTTCTTCTTGAGGCCGGAAGCGATCGGCGCTTGGAAGAACGACGTCGGTCCGTTGGTGGCGTTGTCGTAGTAGGGCAGGCGGTTGCGGAGATGGGGCGAACAGGGGGCGCCGGCCAAACGAACCCCGCCGCATCTCACCATCATCGGGCGGTATATAAACGGCAACGGGAGCAGTCCGTTCGGAGGCAACAAGTGGGGCAGGGGAACGGGGAACACGGACCCGTAGAAGTTACGTTGCATCGGCGGCGGTGGTGGTGGCGGCTGTAGTAGGTGAATCATCGGATAGCGCGGAAGCGACGGGGCTAACGGAGTCGCTAGGGGTCGGGTAGGGACCTGGGGTAAGGAGTCGCACGAAGTGGACGACGCCGAGGACGAGGGCGACCGGGAACCGTCGAGGGAAGCCGATCGCAGATTGTCGGCGGACATGAAACTCGACAATAGACGGCGTTCGTCAAGCGTCGGAGCTCGAATCGGAATTGCGTTGTAGTTGGCGGTATCGGGCCAACCGTTATTGACACCGCAGGGGGCGTGTCTCGGAGCACGCGTTTGTATGCGAATCTGGCCCTGGAGGAGCGCGATTATACAATAGATTATACCTCATCGCATATAAATACACCGATGAGTAACTAATAACTTGTTTACAATTATCGTGAGAATAAGAATATAGTTGAGGACAAATAAAATACATTTTAACAATATTTACGTCAATTAAAATAATCAAAATGTGCATATTAAAAATAGAGGTAATTATGAATGTGTAAAGATGGCTGCATATCTAAATATATATATATATATATATATATATATGTGTCTATATGAACTATATCTAATTAGATAACTATATATTTAATAACCTTATTATTGTTGTTACTCATATTTGCTTGAGATTTCTGAAACGAAAATTTGAATTTTTTTTATTGTAGTAATATTGATATCAATATAAATCCAAGTTCTATCACTTCCAACATCACAATGGTAATATAAAATATTTGTTTACATTATTTAAAATGTAATCTGACAAGTCAGATTTTTTTAATTTAATATTTGTTTTTATATTAGGATTATAATTTTATGTAAATTATATGAAGTGATATTACGAGTGAATTTTCTAAACTGAAGTTCAAAACAGAATTTCATTATAATGATAAAATATATATACATTTTATTAATTATAAATGTTTTAATGAAGTAGTTTTCTTGTTTTTTGAATAGCATCAGTGGATTGCAAATCAATATTGTTTAGATTTTCTTTACATAAAAGAATTAACCGACGTTTAATAAAATAACTTATAATACTATCACTAATTAAACATGAATTACAATAATTAAATTATCATCAGAAACAATATTATTAAATAATATACAAATATTATTTTTATAAATGATATATCACTGATATAGAGGTTGAATAATGCATATGACTTATCTACATAAGCAATACATGCTAGATACGGATGAATATGATTAATGTCAATGTTTTTTTAATTTATCCGTATGTAATACATGAATATTTGTGAAATTAGAACTAATATTTAAATACGAAGATCAGCAGAATATTTACAATAATTTTGGCGAATCTAATTACAAATAGCAAGAGAAACAAAGTCATTTTCTTATTTTTAGTTAAATGGACAGTACATCTTATACCAGAAGCAACTGATTGTGATAGTGTCTGAACAGGCAAGTTGACTTTCCTTTAAGAACATTTTTTCAATTCAACACGATTTTTAATTAGCTTTCTGCTATTTCAATATTATCTTATATAATATAATTCTTTTATGTAATTAAAATTTACTTCATAACCTATTTTTGTTTACACCTGTCAATCAAACGCTAATTCTCAAATTCGCGTTAATGATAGAAACTAATAAATCATCAGCTGTACATCATCATGATACTGACCACAACTTGTAGCGTGAGGTTCATTAAATTATGGGCGGAGAGTCGATAGCATCTGGCATCGGAACCCCTGAAGTTCAAAGTTAATCATTAATAGTGTATTCATAACATCATAGATATCTATACGTTCTATATTTAGAAACTAACCTTATAGATACAGCATTATTAAAAACATTATCAAATAAAATTTCATATATCACATTTTCTAAGGAAATTTGTTCTGTAAAAAGACAATAAATATTATTTAATAAAATTAAATATTGTATTATGATTAAAATATTAAGACAATAGTTTAATTGTTATGAGTAACTGAAATTTGTATTGAAAACAAATTAAAAACTTCCTAACCACAACAATATTTTATGATTAATAGATATAATGAATTATAGATATTTATAATGTATAAATAGATATAATTTCTAAAATTCTATACAATTCTATATAATCACTAATAAAATATTAGAATTTATATATATATAGTTATAGTAATTAAAACAAAAACATATTATTATATTAATATTGATCACAATATAAAAAAATCATATAATATGTGTGGTTTATATGTTCAAAAGAATTAAGAAGTGATCTTTATTTATATTATTGTAATCCACAATACAAATACTCATAGAATATCTAATTACAGTTATGTGAATGGTTAGAATGTTGTAATACATGGCAGTTATATCTACTTCAATTAAACTAAGTGTAAATGACAAAGGAGGTATTGTAACTTTAGAAGAGGTTCATTAGAGGTTCATTAGAGATCATTAACCTATTCTTAAAGCGTAAATACACAACAAACCATATATTACAAACAGCTTAATCAATTCCTACAAGCATCCCTTACATTATATTTTATATCAACCATATACGACTCCGTGAAAACACCTTTCATAATACCCGTGAAACCACTACTCAGGCACCAGCATTTAGCTAACCTAACAATAACTCTACACACCAACTTTTACTCTTCTTTCCCGCCTACACTTACCATATACAACTACTATCCCAGCCATCTATACCACCATACACTAACGCGACATAACTACCCTACTAACTACACTAACCATACACCACAACTACCACCTTACGCTAACTAAACACCACAATTATCCTGACCTAACTGACGCCCTATTCCAGGCCTACTCTAACCATCACACGGTGGCACTCCAATTACGGTGCCAATATAGCCGACGGGGACGCAGACTCCCTCGTTAATACAGATGACGCGGTCGAAGACGTGATAAGGTCGGGCGATGTATTCATCTCTGATCATGTTCTTGTACTTGGTAGACAGACAGGGCTGGCGCAAATGATATCTATTAGCGAAGGTTATATCCCATCGACGAAGACATCGTAGCCCTCTAGATGATACAAATAACAAACCTTGTGGAGGATACTAGAGTTCACCGTCATGAATAGAGATTTTGCGGGATTCTTAGATGGAAACTAGAAAGTAAAATATTATAATAATCAGATTGCAAATGCATTATGACGTATATATACATGTATTCATAAATTAGTGTGTGTGCATGTGTGTGTATTTGTGAGTCTGGGTGAGTATGTATCGATGTGTGTGGGTGTTTGTAGTTGTGCGGGATTATAACTTACATCAGTTAAAAGTAAAATCCACTTAATAGTTTCGCTGTCGAGGATTGTACCGCCGGCAGCAATTGTTTTCTGATTTGAGTACGACAAAGATTTTAAATATGTCACAATTTCTTTTAAACTTTCACTGTTTCAAATAATGTGAACATGAATAATAATGTATTACTTACATACTGAAATATATATATGTATGAATCCACAAGATTAAATATATTTTGTATTCTAAAAACTTCCTAAAATAGACCTAACAAATAAAACTCATAATATAAAAAAAGTAATAATTCTAGTTAGAAAATTATTTTAATAAATAATATATTCTAACTAATATTTAAAACGGTTACATATATTATACGAATAGCATAATAATATAAATTATTTATAATATATTTAATAATATAAACTTTCATAATTTAAAATTTAATTTAAAATATTATAGTTTAGTATTATTATTATAATAATAAATTATAAGTAATGATATGTAACATATTAAATTACTTAATTAGATACGTATTTAGATTAAATGTAATCAGTAATCAGTAGTTTATGTTATACATTTATAATACATTATAATAAGACTGAGTATTATATTATATAATATAAGTAAATGGTGTCAAAACAATATTCAAAGTTAATATACATTTGAATGAGTAAATTAGGAGTGTCATCAGAAATATTGAGACTTTCAATATCTATGTTTGTCATATCATATATGACATAAGATTATGTATATTTAAAATAAACGGCATTGGCTAGATAGGCTGTGAAACATGTCACATTGTTTACAAATAATTGTATTTAGGCATTGGCTAGATAGGCTGTTTACTGTGATACATTGTTTACAAATAATGTTATGATTTTCTTGTCTTTGTGGTTCATACATGTTTAATTATTATATAAATATTGCATTGATATCAATAAAATTTCTACTAGTTACCTATGTAAATTAATAAATAAAAAAAGTGGAAAATGCATATATATTTACATTAAAATTTATCATAAAATCTATATCTAACGAATTTGGAAATATCTGTTAATACTATTAAAACAAATATGCATGTTCTTAAAATATATCATTAATACACCAAATTACGAAATATATATATTAAGAGGTAATTTTTTTGAATGGGTTTAAATAATTTTTTCAAATCATAAATATTTTAATATTATATATGAATATTCTATTGATATTAATAAACTCATAACATTATTTGTAAACAATGTAGCACAGTTAACAGCCTATCTATCCAATGCCTAAATACAATTATTTGTAAACAATGTGGCATGTTTCACAGCCTATCTAGCCAATGCCAAAATAAACTGTCAACATCTTCATATCACGATGTAAAGCACATTGGTAAATAGTTTAGATATTTATTATGTGTTACCTTTTTATAAAATACAATTATTGATTCTAAATATTATAATATAACAGTACTGTTAAGAAAGATTTAAATTATATTCAAACAAAACTTTTTTAAACTGAATTTAATTATTTAACCACGTGAGGTCATTAGGTCAACTCTTTGAGAAAATGTCAGATTTAGAATAATAGATAATTAACATAGATTTATAATAAAAAATGAATATTGAAGCATATTTAACACTAGACATTTAAATAAATTAATATTAAAAATTGTTAATTAATATTAGTTATCAAAATAATAATACTTATTCGACTATTCTAAATATAGACAATAACATATATTCTATTATAAAATACTATTTATATTATGTATGATTTATGCTATTTAGTTGAATATTATACAATATTTTCTAATTTTTAAATTTATTTTTTTATGTATTACATATATATTTAACACTTTCATTATATTAATGTTTATTGTTATTTAAATCTATACACTTCTATATATCCATTTTCTATTTAATACATTTATTTAATTTTTTCGCTTTTTATACTTATGTATTATCATCGTTTAAACTGCCTTTATATTATGTAACATAGTACTTTAAAATAAAGATCTTCTATTTTAATATCAGCTTATATTATTTTCACTCATTAATTCATTTAAGATCACATTTTTTCTGTTTAATGTTTCTGTCTTATTTTTATATTCCTACTATCATAACGATTTTACTATATCTAAATTTATTTATACTTGCCTATTTATATATATATATATAATTCATATTATTTATTTCAGTTTTATTTTCCATGCCTCCATTTAATTACAAATGTCTACAGATAGCATTCGAAAAGTAGAAAAAATCATAAATAAAGATGATGAGTCAATTACATTTGTTTTACGTCCATAAGTCAATTTTTACTAAAAAGTCAATGTTTTTTAAGAATTATATAATCATAATCAATGCATCTATTAGCTCTCGAATAGCTTCGAGGCCCATCGATTTACTAAACTTGGCATTTGGGCAAAAAAAAAAGTGCTCTTCAGTGGCATAACAAAAGATATCATATATACTCTAATTCAAACTCCCTATATTTACATAATATTCGAGAATGTAACCCAATCAATAGCCAAGATAAATATTCCCTAATATCTTTAATTTAACCACGGTGACATATACCAACCCATATGTTACCCATTCTGTACTACATTATCCCATTGCATCCTCTATCTACCACCTCTCAAGGATAGCTGCTTTAAGATTACACGACATCTTATATCAGCCATAGCAAAGAACAACTACAAACCTCAATGACTGAATCACCTCAGCTTAAAATATATTTCCGCAATACACAAATTTTAAAGATATAGGTTCCAAATTTCCGGATAAGCAAGTACAGAAAAAACTACAGAATATATGAAAAGATAATGGATATATTTCAACATTCAACATTCCTTTTGGTCAGAAAATACAAACTCATCTAATAATGACCAAGAAGACAGCCATAGTGGTTTAAATTATAAAGATCCAATTAATATGTATAGATTAATTAATCTAATGGGTATGGGTAACCACAATACAAAATGATAGGATTTAAACAATAAGGTATTATGATTGTTATAGTATAATTTATAAATATTTATCATCTCCATCATTAATTTTTTTTAAATTTGATTTAAAATATTAAATTTCTGATTAACCAGAGCAAAGCATTCTAACAATTTAAAATGTAAGTATTATATTAACTGAGATACAAACAAATATAAACTTTTATATAATTAAATTGGTAACATTTGTTACATATAATATATTCAAAATAAATGAAATAATATTCTTTTATTTGCTTTAAATTTAAAAATATATTATTCAAAATAAATGTTCTTAATAAATTACTATACTATTATATTTTTCAGAATAATTAAACTCTTTTTAATAAGTAAATATCCAAGAAAACATCCAGATGATTTATATTTTTTTGTTATATAATAAAAGTGAAAATATGTTTTATTTGCATTAAAAATACATTAAGTTTGTATTTTACAAGATTATATAATATTACTTCATCTGTTTACTTGGGTATTTGTTAGTTTGGTCAATGTAGACTCAATTTTTATAATAAATAAGTATTTTAAGTGGAGGAAGAGTAGTTTTAAATATTGAAAAATATGAATATAAATCTTAAAAATAAATGTGTCTAAAACATTATATTTTTTTAGGTGGTCTATTTTTATTTTGTATGTATTTGTATTTAATTGATTATAAAAAAATATTACAATCAATGTATGGAATATTATAAAACTAGCATCATAGTCTTCTTTGTTATTATATTGCTGTTATATCATATCGCTTATTAAGATATTGCATAATACTCACACTTCGTGTTCTTCGATTGAGTCGTCATAACTTTTACGATGCAAGAGTGGAACCAATTTAGGAAACCTGAAATATTGATACATCTACATCGAAAGGCTTGAAAGGGTAAGGCATGGCTGGCATGCGTTGATGCCAGCCAAAGTTTGTACGAATGCGATGGAACGGTGTTATGATTCTAATATCGGGAGAGGGAGAATACTAACTTGGTTACATACTCTCTAAGTACTGCTACTACTTTTCTAGAGTAATTCCATACATTGCGAATACGCTTCGTGTAGCCCTCCACCTAGTGGTGAGATATTAAATTACATTAAATATAATAAATAATTAAATTGCAATACTGGGATGACAAATTTAACATGTGTGAGTTAATAATTTAAATATAGTAACAAATATGTCATTTATGTCGTTGTTTAGGAGATTCACTCTTGAAGTAATACATAATAGCTCATTTCAAGAAGGCTGTTATAGTTGCATAACTTAATTTACGCACCATTTGGTTATTTTTCGAAAATTTTAGATTCAATCCAATATTTTTGGTATTCATACGATTTGATTGGTTCCTCTGATTATATTCTGCATTTACAAATACACTTCCTGTGCGGGTAGATTATATTAGAGCAAATTGTATTAGCAGAGCAGTACAAGCATGGGAATCTATATGATAAGTCTTCATATCATTAGATAGCAAAGTATTAATTATACTCATATGAGATATGATATTATAAAGTACTAAACTTATTAATTATATTTAATATAAATAATGTTTAAAGAATACTATGGTATAATAAGTGGGAGATGGGTCTAATGGGGTTTAGGTGTGTAAGGATATAGAGATAATTGTAGGGTTACTGCGGGAGCTGATATCGCATATTATTAAATATGGAATATAAACAATATTAGGTAATTTCATTTTTTATCACATTGCATAATTTCTTTACATTAATATTATTGGTATATGTAAATAATTATACCAATCTCATTTTTGCAGAGATATATGAATCATCGGAATGTTGTCATTGTTATGCAATGTTTAATAAATTCTATGTAATATGAACTATATAATAGTCGTATTACCGGATATTAAAAATACAATTGGCTTATTGTTTACTGAGTCGGATAAGGTAGAAGTCTAGATATTGACCTGTGATTCTATTGACTACTTGCAAAGGCAGGTTTACAATTTTAGCAAGTTGTGATGCATCCATGTAATCGTCCTGCACTTCCTGTGAACAAAATGGCCGTCACTTTACATGAAAATATCCTAGTTTCATTATTGTATGAATTATTAATGTACAGTAAAATATATCTATATATATATAACTGGGTTTGAGTTTGAATAACATAGTGATATAATAACTGATAGCGATGTAATAGAAGGATAATGATTTAATTCCAGTTAATATTGAATCATTAATAATGGAAATATTATATAATTATAAACAAGTTTGATTTGACACAAAAAAAAATAATTAAAATAATATTTTGATTAACATTGGCACTTTTAATTATATATTAATATCTTTATATAGCTATAGTCATATATAGCTATAGCTATATATATAGCTACATATAGATATAACTATATCTGTATATAGATATTACTATATAAAGCTATAGCTTTATATAACAACAAAACGAGATATTTTAATTATTCTAAATTCTTATTTAAATATTTTGAATAAAAAATTAATATAAATAAAATATACTCTGTTTATTTTTTGTTTAAAATAATTATAGAAGATTCTATCATTATATATTAATACATTACTTTTTCTAAATTAAATTAAATATCAATATTTTCTGTAAAAATATAGAACTAGTTACCAGGAACAAATTCTAAAGGGGTTATAAAATAATTACTAATTATTAATAATGATTGTCTACCTAATTAGAGTGATGTTAGTAACCATAACGGTCAGAAATAATAACCATCATACATTTCCTGGCTTCTGTGAAGTCAGGAGGATTGTCAATTTCAAACGTGACTTTAACTGATGTTTTACTAAAGCCCATAACCTATTGTGGTTAGTGGGGTAGTGGCGGTAACGGAGATAGTGGGATATTGGAGTAGTGAGGTAGTGGGGTAGAGGTATTAGTGGGTTTAGTAAGGTAGTGGTTCAATTGATTTACTGAGGAAGTTTGATTTAATTGAATGGTCAGTGGATTTCATTGACGTTAGTGGTGTGGCAAGTTATTGAAGTTGTGGGTCATGCAGTAGTGGATTTAATGGAGTTTAAACAGTTTAATGGAGTTAGTGAGTTAGTAGGGAAGTAATTAGTATATTAAATGAGGTTAATGGGGTATATGAGTTTATGAGGTATTGGGGTTAGTGGTATTACTCGGTTAGAAGGGTTTTGTAGTTGTGGGATTAACGGAATTAATAGGGTAATAATTTATGGGTAGGTGGAGTTTGGGGTAGTGATGTTGTAGAGCTATTAGATAGAATGGTGGAGAATTTAGTCAGGGTCTAGAATTTAGTGGTATTGGGATAGTATAGTTTAGGCATTGACGAATAAAGTTGTAGGATTTTGAGGGGCAGTAGGGTTGAAAGAAATAGGGGTCAATGCTTGGTGGGGCAAATTTGGCCCGGGTTGTGGTATATTGGGGTAGTGGAGATCTTAGTTGTAGTGAGATGGTTAAGTTCTGGGTTTGTAATCGGGTTGTTAGTAGTCATGGGGTGTCAAGGTGGATTGTCTTCATAAGCCCTATCCAACACCCACATGAATGCGACGACCTCTAACCTTTCCACAAGCCCCAAAGTGTGGATCACTGGACATGAACACATTGCTTCCAATTGGAAACAACTCTTGTAGGGTAAGCTGTTCCTTCAACTGCATTCCTTGAAAACACAAATTAGTCGCCTGTCAATCAAATTATGTGGTAGTGAGTGAGTGAGTGAGTGAGTTAGTGAGTGAATTGGTGAGTGAGTGAATGAGTGAGTATGTAAGCGTTTGAATGAGAGAGTGATTGGGTGAGTGAGTGAGTGAGTGATTGAGTTAGTGAGTGAGTTAGTGAGTGAGTGAGTGAATGAGTTAGTGAGTGAGTGAATAAGTGAGTAAAAGATAATAACCTTAATACAACATTGTAAGGGAATGCTCTCTTTTACCTCCTTATACTCCTTTGTTAGTGTAACTTCTCCATCCTCGCTGCATTTATACCTAATTATTACCTAATTGTTACCCACTAAACACCATTGTTATGAACTCCAGCGGGTATAGAAAGCTGGGTGTAATACTTCTAATATATATTTATTATTATGAAGTGTATCAAACACAAAATACATGATAGTAAGTGGGGGTAATGCAGTAGGGTAAGGCATTGGTTTAGATGCTGGCGGTTTTAAATAATAATGATATGAAATACTTTAAAAATACTCTTTTCTCCTTATTTATGTAATGGTGACATTACAATGCCGGCATTGTAATGTCATCTCCACTAATTAGTGTGTCGAGGAGGGGAAGTACGTACTGTCTGGCGTGTAATCTTTGTACGACGAGAGATATGTTCACAGTTCCCACATCTATAGCGAATCTGTTCATGTGGCTGACCGAGGGGTTGGAGATTATTTAGGGGCGTGGTTAGGGGCGTATCTAGCGGGTCTATGAGTAAGCATCGGGATGTCGTTAAAGGGGAATTTTAGGAGACGTAGTTAATGGTACCGTCTATTGGCTATGGTCAACGTAGGAGATGTAATGTTAATGTTCATTTTAGGAGGAATTTTAAAAAGCCTGTAAATGGGTGAATCTTAGAGGAATGTTAATATGGATTAATTACCTAGGAAGAATACCTGGGAGGTAGGTCTAGGTGTGCCTGGGAGGAATTTGTGTGCGAATAATTTAATAAAATACAGATATACTTTTTCAATAGTAAATCATATTTTGGAAACTAACTGGTTAACATAGTTTGCCATTTTCGCAGGCCAATTGAACTCTTGACCAATTCGATTGACCACGATGTCTGAACTAATCGAATCCATAAAGAAGCTGTGAAGAAATAGAGTTATGTAGGACAAAGTTCTATTAAGTTTATCATTTGGAAACATCTAAATCTAATAGTAATATAAAATATAATGTAATATAATTAGGTACATTTAAAAAAATATTAATAGAATTGTATTTTAACTTTAAATCAAATACCTATAGATGAAAATTACAAACACAATTACTAATATTTGATTATCTCCTTAATAAAGAACAGCTATAATTGCTTATTTAAGATTAATTAAAAATTATATTTTAATAAAGATTTTATTTATTTTAAATGTCATTTTATTAATTTTAGAATCACAAATTATGTTTTTAACAGATGATAATATTGTGTCAATTGATGATATAGTGTATATTTGGTCATTAACATAAACTACTTAGATAGTTAAGTAAAGTACTTAGGTAAATACTATGGTAACATATTTAAGTAAAGTAATTGTGTATAGTACATAGTTAATGTATCGGAGTAAATATTTAGGAAAAATTCTAAAAATTCTTTAAAGATAAAGTATTTCAGAAGACTAAAGTAAATTACTAAAGTAGAGTAAATTTGTAATGTTCTTAGACAAAATACTTTGATAATATACTGTAGTAAAGTACCCTATGTAAAGTACTAAATTAAGGTAATGTACTGTAATAAAATATTAAGATAATGTATGAAAAATACCAAGCTAAGTATTTCAATCAAATATTTAGATAAATTAAAGGATAAATCTTTATTAAATTACCGATGTAAAGCATCAATATAGTACCAATGTAAAATACTAATGTAAAGTACCAATGTAACGTACCAATGTAAAGTACAAATATAAAGTACCAATATAAAATACCATTGCAAAGTACTAATTTAAGTACAAATGTAAAGTATCAATTTAAAGTACTAATGTAAAGTACCAATGTAAAGTACCAATATAAAATAACATTGAAAAGTACCAATTTAAGTACCAATGTAAAGTACCAATGTAACGTACCAATGTAAAGTACCTATGTAAAGTAAGAATATAAAATACCAGTACAAAGTACCAATTTAAGAACTAATGTAAAGTACCAATGTAAAGTAAGAATTTTAAGTACCAATGTAAAGTACAAATGTAAAGTATCAATGTAACATACATGTAACATAACATAATGAAAAGTACCTATGTAAAGTACGAATATAAAATCCAGTATAAAGTTCCAATTTAAGAACTAATGTAAAGTACCAATGTAAAGTGCTAAAGTAAAGTACCAATGTAAAGTACTAAGTTAAGTAATAATATCAAATACTTGTATACAGGAGTAGAATACTTCACAACTCAATAGAGATTACAGAACTATCCAGTACTAACTGTTCGTCTTTATTTTCTACTCCTACAACTCGGGCCTCGCTTAGATGGGGCCAACCCACATACACCGATGTATTTAGCATCTGCATAGCTAATAGGCGTAGGTCCTGTAGGGAGCGGGGCTGGAGTAAATAGCGGTAATGAGGAGGTTTGGGGCTAGTCGGGCGTAGAGTTGATATAATATGGATACTTTGTTGGAGGCCGTATGATAAAGCGGAAGTGTGTATTCGAATAGCATGTAGGTCTTACAAAGGTCTTATCAAATAGGAGTCGCGTGATAGTGGCGTTTAGTTCAAAGGTCAATGAAAAATAACCTCTTCGCTATTTAGATTGCGCTGCGATGAGTTCTTGAGTACTTTGATGAGCATGTTATCGGCCCTACTTCCTTGATTGAAGACCTTGACACCAGTTTTGGTCAGCGAAGCCTGTCAGTAGAGTTTATTACTTAGATTTTGGGGTCGCTGTTTAAGATATTTGGTTAAATTACGGTTATAAGTTATAAGTTATAAGTTATAAAATTTGGTTAAAATGGCATTAAGGTCATATAAAGGTCACATTTGATAGGTAATGGGTGAAGTCTTAGGTTCATATATCTTGAAATCATGTCATTTGTAAATATAAAGTTATTTTAAATTTACATATTGCATTAGCATTCAAATATCATCATAATATATTAATTATAGATAACTACTGATAAACACTGATAATTACTTATCACTACTTATCACTAATGATAACTGCTTATCATAACAGATACCTACTAATATAATCTATATACAAACCGAATGCGCAATGTGAGAAAATGAAGGAAATCCAAGAAAAAAGGTTCCAATTTTAAAATTCTTGTCAATTCCCTTTCGCACTTGTGAGTGATCGATCATGTAGGTTTTGTTACTGAGTAGGGTTTGACTGCGGGGTGGAGTGTGGGGTTTGGAGTGTGGGGAAGAGTATGGGGTTTGGGGTGTGGGGTAGAGTATGGGGTGGAGTGTGGTTGTAGGGAGGTTATGTAGGTTTTATTACTGAGTAGGGCTTGACTGCGAGGTTGGAGTTTGGGGTGGAGTTTGGGGTGGAGTGTGGGGTGGAGTTTGGGGTGGAGTGTGGGGTGGAGTGTGGGGTAGAGTATGGGATGGAGAGTGGTGTAGGGAGGTGTAGGTAGGTTTTGTTACTGAGTAGGGCTTGACTGCGGGGTGGAGTGTGGGGTTTGGGGTGTGGGGTAGAGTATGGGGTGGAGTGTGGTGTAGGGAGGTTATGTAGGTTTTATTACTGAGTAGGGCTTGAATGCGAGGTTGGAGTTTGGGGTGGAGTGTTGGGTGGAGTTTGGGGTGGAGTGTGGGGTGGACTTTGGGGTGGAGTGTGGGGTGAAGTTTGGGGTGGAGTGTGGGGTGGAGTGTGGGGTGGAGTATGGGATGGAGTGTGGTGTAGGCAGGTGTAGGTAGGTTTTGTTACTGAGTAGGGCTTGACTGCGGGGTGGAGTGTGGGGTGGAGTGTCTGGTGGAGTTTGGGGTGGAGTTTGGTGTAGGTAGGTTTTATTACTGAGTAGGGCTTGACTGCGGAGTGGAGTTTGGGGTGGAGTGTGGTGTAGGTAGGTTTTGTTACTGAGTAGGGTTTGACTGCGGGGTGGAGTGTGGTGAGGTAGGTGATGTAGGTTTTGTTACTGAGTAGGGAGGTGTAGGTACATAGTAATGGCTAGATTATAGAGTACAGGGCAATGGGGCTGTGGGGTAGAGAAGGTATATCGGTAGCGGTGTAGCATTGGGAAGTGGTATAAGGGAGAATAACCTAATAGAGAAATTGTTACGGTGGGCAAAATAACGGGGTATCGGGTGTTTGGGAAAGGTCCGCTCGAGTTTAACCTTGCCAGCAGAGCGCAAGACCTAGAACACGGCATCGCGGGGTGGTAGATCATTTGCCCCGGGACTAGGTCCGCCTCCGTAGAGTATTGAAAGACGAGGTGTTCGGAGTGTACATTCCTGTTGACCTCTTCTGAGGTCAGATTGGGTTCTACAGACTTCATAGCCGAGATCAGAGCTTCCTGAAGGTCGGCGGGATCAATATGGATCAATATGGGTCAATATGGCTCAATAGGGGTCAATAAGGGTCAATAAGGGTCAATAGGGGTCGATTTAGACTATATATCGAAGTGTAGTCGTTTAGTAAACTGCAAGGTGAGAATTACTAAAGCGTGGGTCAGTGTACAACGTGTCAGTACGGGTCAGTACAACGGGTCAGTACAACGGGTCAGTACAACGGGTCAGTACAACGGGTCAGTACAACGGGTCAGTACAACGGGTCAGTACAACGGGTCAGTACAACGGGTCAGTACAACGGGTCAGTACAACGGGTCAGTACAACGGGTCAGTACAACGGGTCAGTACAACGGGTCAGTACAACGGGTCAGTACAACGTGTCAGTACGGGTCAGTATAACGGGTCAGTACAACGGGTCAGTACAACGTGTCAGTACGGGTCAGTACAACGGGTCAGTACAACGGGTCAGTACAACGGGTCAGTACAACGGGTCAGTACAACGGGTCAGTACAACGGGTCAGTACAACGGGTCAGTACAACGGGTCAGTACAACGGGTCAGTACAACGGGTCAGTACAACGGGTCAGTACAACGGGTCAGTACAACGGGTCAGTACAACGGGTCAGTACAACGTGTCAGTACGGGTCAGTATAACGGGTCAGTACAACGGGTCAGTACAACGTGTCAGTACGGGTCAGTACAACGGGTCAGTACAACGGGTCAGTACAACGGGTCAGTACAACGGGTCAGTACGGGTCAGTACAACGGGTCAGTACAACGGGTCAGTACAACGGGTCAGTACAACGGGTCAGTACAACGGGTCAGTACAACGGGTCAGTACAACGTGTCAGTACGGGTCAGTATAACGGGTCAGTACAACGGGTCAGTACAACGTGTCAGTACGGGTCAGTACAACGGGTCAGTACAACGGGTCAGTACAATGGGTCAGTACAACGGGTCAGTACGGGTCAGTACAACGGGTCAGTACAACGGGTCAGTACAACGGGTCAGTACAACGGGTCAGTACAACGTGTCAGTACGGGTCAGTATAACGGGTCAGTACAACGGGTCAGTACAACGTGTCAGTACGGGTCAGTACAACGGGTCAGTACAACGGGTCAGTACAACGGGTCAGTACAACGGGTCAGTACAACGGGTCAGTACAACGGGTCAGTACAACGGGTCAGTACAACGGGTCAGTACAACGGGTCAGTACAACGGGTCAGTACAACGTGTCAGTACGGGTCAGTATAACGGGTCAGTACAACGGGTCAGTACAACGTGTCAGTACGGGTCAGTACAACGGGTCAGTACAACGGGTCAGTACAACGGGTCAGTACAACGGGTCAGTACGGGTCAGTACAACGGGTCAGTACAACGGGTCAGTACAACGGGTCAGTACAACGGGTCAGTACAACGGGTCAGTACAACGGGTCAGTACAACGTGTCAGTACGGGTCAGTATAACGGGTCAGTACAACGGGTCAGTACAACGTGTCAGTACGGGTCAGTACAACGGGTCAGTACAACGGGTCAGTACAACGGGTCAGTACAACGGGTCAGTACAACGGGTCAGTACAACGGGTCAGTACAACGGGTCAGTACAACGGGTCAGTACAACGGGTCAGTACAACGGGTCAGTACAACGGGTCAGTACAACGTGTCAGTACGGGTCAGTACAACGTGTCAGTACGGGTCAGTACAACGGGTCAGTACAACGGGTCAGTACGGGTCAGTACAACGGGTCAGTACAACGGGTCAGTACAACGGGTCAGTACAACGGGTCAGTACAACGGGTCAGTACAACGGGTCAGTACAACGGGTCAGTACAACGGGTCAGTACAACGGGTCAGTACAACGGGTCAGTACAACGGGTCAGTACAACGGGTCAGTACAACGGGTCAGTACAACGTGTCAGTACGGGTCAGTACAACGGGTCAGTACAACGGGTCAGTACAACGGGTCAGTACAACGGGTCAGTACAACGGGTCAGTACAACGGGTCAGTACAACGGGTCAGTACAACGGGTCAGTACAACGGGTCAGTACAACGTGTCAGTACGGGTCAGTATAACGGGTCAGTACAACGGGTCAGTACAACGGGTCAGTACGGGTCAGTACAACGGGTCAGTACAACGGGTCAGTACAACGGGTCAGTACAACGGGTCAGTACAACGGGTCAGTACAACGGGTCAGTACAACGGGTCAGTACAACGGGTCAGTACAACGGGTCAGTACAACGGGTCAGTACAACGGGTCAGTACAACGTGTCAGTACAACGGGTCAGTACAACGGGTCAGTACAACGGGTCAGTACAACGGGTCAGTACAACGGGTCAGTACAACGGGTCAGTACAACGGGTCAGTACAACGGGTCAGTACAATGGGTCAGTACAACGGGTCAGTACAACGGGTCAGTACAACGGGTCAGTACAACGGGTCAGTACAACGGGTCAGTACAACGGGTCAGTACAACGGGTCAGTACAACGGGTCAGTACAACGTATCTCTTGGGATCAAAAACCTCTTCGATGAATGGAATCTGAACGACAGCCTCCCATTCTTGAAGTTTGCCGTTGAGGTCGAGGGTGAAGTCTTCGGGATAAAATTCTATGATCGGTGAACGTCCGTTGAGCATTAGTGGCTGTAAAATAAGGACCTTAAAGTGAGGGAGAGATGAAGAGATGGAGAGGGAGAGAGGGAGGAAGGGAGGGAGGGAGGGAGGGAGGGAGGGAGGGAGGGAGGGAGGGAGGGAGGGAGGGAGGGAGGGAGGAGGGAGGGAGAGAAAATTATTAAAATATTAAATTATTAGTTATTACAGAAATATGATATTATTTCATTTCAATTACCTCCTGAATTAAGTTTTTTATTTGTATTCAAAAATATTTTCCAATATTTAGAGTAGAATTTAAATCAAGAATTTAAATTTAAGTCATGTGACACAATATTGTAGGTTAACAGCAATGTTTACTATATCAAAGATTTAGTTATTTCTATGGTTGGTGGTGTTTGGTGGTGTTTGGTTGTTATTGTAGAATATTATATATTCTATTTTTCTTTTGAATTTGTTTTTAGTATAGAATATTTCAAGGGAAGTGTATTTATTCTCGCCCATGGCATTTTTTCAACAGTATTTATTTTTGATATCAAAGATTGTGAGAATACTTTTGGTGTTGATGTGTAAGTATTTTTCATGGTTATGGTTAATGGATGTTATTCTGTGAATTATGATTGTTAAAAGTTTTATAATAATATCAAGTTTAAGTTTGAAATTTATTAGTTTTAATCAATTTTTTATTTAATGTTTTAGTTTATTTGTAACTATTTCCTATTTTGTATTTTGGAAACCAAAAGGTTTATGTTTTTGAAAACAATAGTAAAAATTTTGAACATTGAATGAACTTCTCAATTAGTTTTTTTGAATATTTAAAGATTATTAATGTAATGATTTCTAAGTTTTATAGTCTGTATTATTAATTTATGAAGGTCAATTTTGTTGATAGGAACAGTTTATTTTCTTTATTCATTTGTAGTTGATATTTTTTTAAAGAATAAACTTTTTGGAATTTGAGATTTTATAAGAAATAATGTGATCTATATTTTATGATACTACTTACATAATTTTAGTAATGTTTTGTTAATATGAATATTACAAGTATATTTTGTTTGAAAAGAGTTATTGTTGAGTCCTATAATGAGATAATGAGATAATGAGATAATAAGACGTAATTAGGTAATTCATTATGTTTTTAGATTCAGCAAGTTTTGGTTGGAAATGAAATAAAGGATTTTTATTAAATATCGTTTAGTGTTTCTTTTATTGAAACTGAGGATCAATGAAATTCGAGGTCGGTAAATAATAATTGGTTTAGATAGATTTCATTCCAGAGTTTCAAGTGGGCCTTCACTAGTAAGGGTGTCGTGTGTGTGTGTGTGTGTGTGGGTATTTCTCTGCTCGGATGTGCATGTGTGTGTGTGTGTGTGCATGTGTGTGTGTGTGTGTATGTGTGTGCATGGCTGAGTGAGTATGTCCGCTGGTAGCGTGAGTTTGTCTACTTACCCAATATGCTTTGGGTACCAGCGATCTACTGCCCGCCGGAAGAACTGCCATCAGCTGTTGAAAGGGCAGGAAAGGTTGCGATC